>JBANSL010000013.1:72642187-72964687 GCA_037127255.1 Persicaria tinctoria
AAAATGTAACCCATGACTGAAATTTTCTTCACGGATTCAACAGCAGATTCAATGCTTATAAGTTCGTACTTTTTGCAGATTTCATGTCCATTTAACAATTCACGATCCACAGCGATTGTCAATTACTTAACCACACAAGGTTTTCCAAAGACAAAATCCTAACAGAAATCTAGGCAGTTTTCGAAATAAAAGCCTTTTCGATTTGAGGCTGAGAGCGCTATAAACCAAATTGGGGAAAAATACGAGACCAGCAATTGATAAGAGAGGGAGAAAAAGGTATAATTCTTGTAAATTAGGAACTAGAAAGCTTTTACCGGAGTAAATCGCCGTCCGAGGGAAAGCGATCGGCGGGAGTGACGATGACACCAACAACGAGGTGCCGGAGAAGAGAATCGAAAAAGGGAGGCACTGGCAGCGATCGAGTGTGTTTAATGAAAGCGAAGCGAAGCGAATCGAGCACGGAAGGCATAAAACGCTGCGTTGGAGGAAACAGGTTTATTGGGCCCCCAATGGATTCTTTTTCTAAATTTGGATTATCATCAGCTGGATACGTGCACCGTAAACGGGCTCCCCCGAAAAAGGGCTGACACGAGCCATGGGAGAGAGACACGTGTGCTTCACACGTGTCAATTAAAGAGGCACGTGGCAGTCACATGAAGGACTAGGAAACTCGATATATAGGAACGAGTGGAAGCAGCAAAATCCCACCTGATCCAATACGATTTGTTGTTGCATTGCATAGGCATAGCTATCATTTGGAAACACCAAAATCAAATCAATAGTTACAAATCAACCAACATGGCTTCCCATGAACAGAGCTACAAGGCTGGTGAGGCCAAGGGCCAAGCTCAGGTTTTTTATTCTTAATTCTTTCTCCCCATTTTCCTATTTCCTTTTTTTTTTCAAACAATTTATTTTGATTACTTGTAATTTATAACAAGGTCACGACACCGACTTCTGAGATCGGTAGGTATTTTTATATGAAAATAGTTCAGCAAAGTATTTTGTTTTGGATGGAAACAGGAGAAGACAGGGCAAGTAATGGGGAAAGGGAGAGAGGCGGCGGACACCGTGAAGGACAAGGCCCAATCTGCCAAAGACACCACCGCTCAAAAGGCCCAAGGCGCGGCCCAACAGACCAAGGATAAGGCCCAAGGCGCGGCCCAGCGAACCAAGGAGAAGGCCCAAGAGAGCAAGGAGCAGACGGGTAGCTACAGCTCGGAGAAGGCCCAGGCGGCGAAAGAGAAGGCGTCCGGGGCAGCCCAAGCAGCCAAGGAGAAGGCGTCGGAGATGGCCCAGGCGGCCCAAGAAACGGCCCAAGCCGGGAAGGAGAAGTCGAGCGGCGTACTTGAGAAGACGGGCGAGCAAATGAAGAACATGGCGCAAGGGGCAACTGAGGCGGTCAAGCAAGCGTTTGGGATGGGCGAGACCGAAGAAAAGGGCACCACTAAGCCGAGGGAGTAGGCTGAAAATGGATATCTTATTTGGGTTTGTAGTCATGTAATGCTTTGTGTTTGTGTTTTGTTTTCCAAGTGTGTTTTGGTTTTCACAACTTCTATATACTTTGTGTGAACAAATAAATAAAGTTTATGTACGTAGTTGTGTTATGTTGATTTTTCATACGGCTTAAAAATGCTAGAATGAACTTCGTTGAGTTCGTTCGACATATTGGAGGATTTGGAGCTCATCAGTTTCAGTTGATAGTGATTATGAAATTTGTTTCAGCGTTGCCTAAAGTTTATCCTATAAACTTTAAATGAATGCTTTTTTTATGAGTTGTTTGTTCGACATATTCTCTAGATGGGATTTTTATTCTTATAAGCTTTATAGCAATAATAATCCCACCTAAATGAGAAAAAAAATTATCACCTAGAAAATATTTAAATGAATGTTTCCTCTATTTGTAAAACATATTATTTTATTATGCAAGATAAAAACTATATAAAATATCTTGTTTTTATATATAAAAAAATTAATAATTTCGTAGTTACTATCAATAAGTACGACCAGTAATTCAATGGGTCACCTTTTGGATTACCTTGATCCGCCTTTCCATAGGTTTGGGTTCGGGTCATGACTTCTCGACCTAGCGAGTCCAACCCGTGAACATGCCTAATTTGAAACCCTCTCTCCCGCTTCCCTCACAAAACATTAATTAAAAGGAAATAAATAAATAAATAAAAGATTAAAATAAAATAAGAAATAAAGAGAGTTTGTGAGAGGAGACAGTATAGAGAACTATATCCTTTGCCCCCACTCCTTGTCCCCATCTCATGTTCCCTCTCACAAACCTGGCACTCCTTGTCCCCATCTCATGTTCCCTCTCGCAAACCTCGTTCATTTTCTTTTTATTTTAATTAACAAAAACAATTTAAATAATTTATGTTTTTTCTTTAAATGGATGATTGTGTGGGGAATAGGGGAAAGGGGACAAACACCGAAGACAGAGGATTTGATTTCTCCATCATAGAGTGTTAAACTTGAGCACTTAAAGTTTAGATGTGGGTTTAAACGATCGATGTGCTTATTAGAGAGTAGTGAGACTTCTTAGACAATAGTTTTTAGTTTGTCGCTTTTGAATGCTTTTCTTTTCTCTATATTTCTTTAGTATTGGTTTGCACTCTATATTGTGTTGTTATTGTTCACCTATCACTGTCGACTACTTTATGTTGTGCCGGAAAGCAGGAGACGTCAGACACACCCCTTTTAACACACACAAATTGGATAGACAAGAACTGTAAACCAGAGAGCCAAACTCAAGCAACTCAAACCAACAATAAGACACAAATAGAAGATAAAATAACCAAGCACAAAGAACACCAGATTTACGTGAAAAACCCCAAAACGAGGAAAAAACCACGGGAGTCAGAAACTTCCACTATCAACAATAACAAGTGGGTAACATCTTCCCTAGACAAAGCTAGAGGCATACAACATCATCAAGCTTGGCCAAATCTCCAATTTTCATCACCCAATTGGTGGAAATCAACAAAACCCAAGAGAGGACACTAACAAAGGGGATATGAGATTGGAGTCTCAAAACGATTATCCAACCGTACAAAATGAAGCCTATGATGAGGTGAACAACATACCAGAAAATCGTCCCAATCGGAGGTCGTTTGGTCAACGATCGAGGCACTTAAAAATGGGCTGAACAATGGCATACGAAATTCCTCTCCAAGCTCTCTCTTTTCTCCCTTTCTCACTCTTTGTTTTCTCTCTCTTACTTTCCCAAATAGAAAGACATCCCCTTTTATATAAAGAAGGAGGGTAAAACTTCACATGGTAAAAACCATATGGTAAACTAGTCCATTTGACTCTTCCCCCATATAGGAGGGAAACCCAACATAGCTCACCTTCAATCCTATATGGGGGGCTCGAGCAAGCCCACCTTTGAGCGGCACTTGATGAGCTTCTCCTTTGACAAAGTCTTCGTCAGCATATCTGATACGTTGTCATTTGTATGGATCTTCATGAGCTCAAAATCTTCATCTTCTACTTTTTCTCGAAGCCAATGATACCTTCTTCGGATGTGCTTGGTTCGAGAATGGTAGGCGGCATTCTTGGCAAGGTGAATGGCATTCTGATTGTCACAATAGAGTGGGTAGCTAGCTTGCTCCACTCCCAACTCCTCTAGGAAGTCTCTAATCCATATCAACTCCTTACCAGCTTCAACTGCAACCATATACTCTGCTTCTGTCGTTGACAAAGAAACACACTTCTGCAGTCTCGATTGCCATGAGACTACTCCCCCTGCGAATGTAATCAGATATCCAGATGTGGATCGGCTCGTGTCAATATCACCTGACATGTCTGCATCTGTAAAACCATCAAGCATAGGTTTTCCAGGACCAAAGCACAAACACACTCTCGAAGTGCCTCTGAGATACTTGAGAATCCATTTCACTGCAGCCCAATGCTCCTTTCCAAGATTACTCATGAACATGCTGATAACCCCAACTCCATAGGCGATGTCTGGCCTAGTGCAAACCATGGCATACATCAGACTACCAACGGCTGAAGCATAAGGCACCTTCTTCATCTCCTGTTTCTCTTTCTCACTTGTAGGACACTGATCAGAACTCAACTTCATGTTCACTGCAAGTGGAGAACTCACGAGTTTAGCCTTGTCCATGTTGAATCTTTGCAACACCTTCTCAATGTATCTTTCTTGTGATATCCACAACTTCTGATTCTTTTTGTCACGGGTAATCTGCATACCCAAAATCTGTCTTGCAGGGCCAAAGTCCTTCATAGCAAAGGACTTCTTCAATGCAGTCTTCAAACTATCAATCTTGTTGGTATCCCGACCAACAATAAGCATATCATCCACATAAAGCAAGAGAACCAGTAAGTCACCTTCGGCGTAATGCTTCACAAACACGTAGTGGTCGGCATGTGTCTTGTGGAATTTGTGGTCGATCATAAAAGACTCGAACTTCTTGTACCATTGTCGAGGCGCTTGTTTCAAACCATACAAGCTCTTTCCGAGACGACAAACCATCTTCTCTTTTCCCTCGACTTCAAAACCTTCAGGTTGCTCCATGTAGATTTCTTCTTCCAAATCACCATGAAGGAAGACGGTTTTCACATCAAGCTGCTCGACCTCTAGGTCCATGCTAGCAGTCATGCCTAGAACAACCCGGATGGATGACATCTTCACAACTGGAGAGAAAATCTCATCGAAATCTACACCCTTTTTCTGCTCAAAACCCTTCACCACAACTCTAGCTTTGAACCTGAGAGGTGTACCATCTTCTGCAGACTTCAAACGAAAAACTCATTTGTTCTTGAGAGCTTTCTTGCCCTTAGGCAATTTCACCAAGTCATAGGTGTGGTTCTCATGCAAGGAACTCATCTAATCCTGCATGGCATTGTACCACTCCTTCTGATGCACATCTGACATAGCTTCCTCATAGCATTCATGCTCTCCTGAATTAGTCAACAACACATAATCCCTGGTTGAGTATCGTGAGGAAGTCTGCCTCTCTTTGGTGGATTTTCTCAACTCAACTTCAGGTTGGATAGGGGGCTCCTCTTGTTGAGGTTGTGGAACTTCTGGTGGATCAACATCACCATCATCATGCTCATCTTCCTGTTGATTCTGAACTGAACTTCTCTGCACAACTTGATGAAAAACGGGATCAAAGGTGATTGGAGCAGGAGAGGAAGACGACGGTCGTTGGAGCTTCCAGTCATCAATATTCTTATCTTCCATGAACACATCTCTACTTCTGACCACTTTCTTGTCTGTAAGATCCCACAATCTGTACCCAAATTCATCCACTGAGTACCCTAGGAAGATGCATGGCTTTGTCTTGCTATCAAGCTTGGATCTTTGATCTCTAGCAATATGAACATATGCTAGGCATCCAAAGACTCTCAAATGCTGGAAGGAAACATCTCTCCCAGTCCAAACCCTCTGTGGAACATCACGATCAAGAGGAACTGAAGGCGAGCGGTTGATGAGATACACATCAGTCAACATTGCCTCCGTCCAATAGGACTTTGGCAGCTTTGCAGTCGACAACATACTTCTGACTCTTTCTGTTATGGTTCTGTTCATCCTCTCTGCGAGCCCATTCAGTTGTGGCGTCTTCGGAACTGTTTTCTCAAGCCTGATGCCCTGACTCTTGCAATACTGCTCAAACGGACCCCTGTACTCTCCACCGTTATCTGATCTGACACACTTCAACTTTAAACCAGTCTCTCGTTCAACTCTGGCTTGGAACTCCTTGAAAACTGTCAGAACCTGATCTTTGCTTTTCAACACAAAAGTCCGCAGTTTTCTAGAATAGTCATCAATAAAAGTGACAAAATATTGTGCACCACCATGTGACTTGCAATCCATGGAGCACACATTAGTATGAATAAGATCTAATGCATGCTTTCTTCTAGATGGAGGTCGAGTATGAAATGCTACTCGATGTTGCTTTCCATCTAGGCAATCAACACAAGGTTTGAGAGAAATACCTTGCATATCCGAGAAAATGTCCTTCTTGGCAAGCATTTGCAAACCCCGCTCGCACATGTGCCCAAGCCGCTTGTGCCATAGCTCTCCGGCACCATCATCAATCACATTTGCTTCTTCTCTGCAAATCTTGGCTTGCATCACATACATGGTATTTTGCTTCTTTGCCCGGGCTACAATCAAGTTTCCCTTGGAGCACTTCCAAACACCGCATTGTGTATTTTGAGCATACCCATCATCATCAAGTATTCCAGAAGATATCAAATTCAATCTGATATCAGGAACATAGCAAACATTTCTCAAAATCAAACTGCAACCAGTGGATGTCAACAAACAAACTGTGCCCATGCCAACAACATTGGACATACCATCATTTCCCATCCTCACACGACCAAAATCTCCACAAGTGTAAGACGAGAAGTAATCCTTGTGTGGAGTAATGTGATATGAAGCAGCTGAATCAACAATCCAAGTGCACTCATCACTTGCAAGATTCAAGGAACATTCATCAGCTACCACAAACAACTCCACAATTTCATCACTGATTGTAAGAGCAGCAGTGTCTTTATCTTCTTGATTTCTCGACGTCTCCGACTTCTCAGGTTCTTTGTCTTTGCCCCTCTTGAACTTTCGGCAATACTTTTGAATGTGACCCGGCTTCTCACAATAATAGCAAATATACTTGCTTCGAGACTTCGATCTCCCTTTGGACTTGTCTCTGTTCTACTGATGTCGTTGTTTACTCCTTCCTCTGTTGTTACCAGAACCTTGCGTCACATTAGCCTCTGACTGTGAGGAGACACCCATCTCCTTCCTTCTAATCTCTTCGTTCAAAAGACTAGCCTTCACACATTCCATAGTCAGCTTGCTTTCCGGAGCGGAATTACTAAGTGACACGACAAGTGTATCCCAACTATCCGGCAATGAGGAGAGTAGTAGTAGAGCCTGCAACTCATCATCTAATGACATCTTCGCAGAAGCCAACTGATTCACAAAGCCCTGAAATGTGCTCAAATGCACAACAATGCTCTCACCATCTTTGTACTCCAATTTCACAAGCTTTCTAATCAATGACGCCTTGTTGAGGGCATTCTTCCTCTCATACATCCCTTCAAGCTTATACTATAACTCATAAGCATTCGTGTTATTGGCAATATGCTGGAGCACACTCACATCAACAAATTGTCTGATCGTAGCTACCGCTTTTCGATTTAGAATCTTCCATTCAACATCAACGACACCCGTTGGAATCTCTTTGTGCACAATTGGCTCATACAAATCTTTCACATACAAAAGATCTTCCATCTTTATCTTCCAATCTGAGTAGTTGCTCGAAGTCAACACAATCATTCCCTGAAAACTGTTCTTTTCCTCCATCCTAAACCAAATGCTCTGATACCAGTTTGTTGTGTCGGGAAGCAGGAGACGTCAGACACACTCCTTTTAACACACACGAATCGGGATGGACAAGAACTGTAAACCAGAGATCCAAACTCAAGCAACCCAACCCAACAATCAGACACAAACAGAAGATAAAATAACCAAGCACAAAGAACGCCAGATTTACGTGGAAACCCCCAAAACGGGGAAAAAACCACGGGAGCTAGAATCTTTCACTATCAACAATAACAAGTGGGTACAATCTTCCCTAGACAAAGCTAGAGGCATACAACATCACGAAGCATCAACAAGCTTGGCCAAATCTCCAATTTTCATCACCCAATTGGTGGAAAATCAACAAAACTCAAGAGAGGACACTAACAAAGGGGATATGAGATTGGAGGCTCAAAACGACGATCCAACCGTACAAAATGAAGCCTATGATGAGGTGAACAACATACCAGAAAATCGTCCCAATCGGAGGTCGTTTAGTTGACGATCGGGGCACTTCAAAATAGGATGAACAATGGCATACGAAATTCCTCTCCAAGCTCTCTCTTTTCTCCCTTTCTCACTCTTTGTTTTCTCTCTTGGTAAAGTCGGTTGGGCCCGGTGGGGCTAAAGACAAGCTGGAGGGAGATCGTGTGTGCGGGCTCATATACGGGAGACTCGAACAACACATAAACCCGAATGGGGTTCCATCTCAAAACCAATTGACAATGAGAGGAGTAACCCTTCAACCTTATATGTTGTTCAAGTATTCTCTATATAACTGATATGGGACAACCACATTCCAACACGCCTCCTCAAGTGCAACGACCTTTTTAGCAAACAAGTTGCACTTGCCACATGCGCTTAAATGGGAACCAATGCCCGCAACATGTCAACAAGGCCAGCAACCCCACTAATCCGAAGTCCAGACCGCAACTAGCCGAACCCGGCTCTGATACCATGTGTTGTCGGTTGGGCCCGGTGGGGCTAAAGACAAGCTTCAAGAGGAGCGTGTTTCTAAAGTGAGGCTCAGCTGCTACAATGTCTCAATAAGAGACTTTATATAATCCCTTTGGCTGAGATAGGGTTCCAAGGAGTTGGACTTAGTTCCCTAGCTTCTACCAATGAATCAGGAGGCCCATTAGGAGATCAAGTCTTTAAGAAAGACTCAATACAATCCAGTTGGTCCAATCCTGAATTTGGCAAAGGCATAGACTTTTAAGCCCTGTTATAAGCACATGTTTATTACAATATTGAAATTTATAAGCTTAAACAATCACTAAGGAAAGTAAAAACCTCTACATCTCCCTTACTTTCCCAAATGGAAAGACATCATCTTTTATATAAAGGAGGGTAAAACTTTACATGGTAAAAATCATATATGGTAAACTAGTCCATTGGACTCTTCCCCGTATAGGAGGGAAATCCAACACTTTAGAATATGAATGCTTACATCTAAACTTCCAAAACTTTGTTTCGACGGAATCGACTAGCTTGATATTGTTATTATATTTTATCTAATGCTCTCTTAGCTAAAAATAGAAGTCATTTTGTTTTTTTACACTTTTTTTTATGAGTTAAGATCGAATGACATGAAATATAAGTAATAAGTATGAAATCGTAAATAATAATAATAATAATAATAATAATAATAATAATAATAAATTGATATTTTATATGCTTTTTAACTTTTTAAAATATGGGTCGAAAAACTAAAAGGCTTATATTTTTTAACAAAGCGAGTAGCAGGTCCGGTTCGAGTAATCTATGGATGCAAAATAGAAACTTCATGCAAAATAGAAACTAAGTTCCTCAATAGAATATTTATATAATTAAAAAAAAAACAAGGGCCCTTTCTAGATTCAAATCTACAAACCAATGTGGTATAATCACCATAACCCAGCTGGACTATTTAGACTATTTATCTATGCTTTGTAGACATATTACTATTATTATAAATTTACTTATTTTGGACCCCTAAAATTTACGGATCCTAGGTCATCCCCCCTCTCGCCCAACCCTTAGGCCGAGCCATGCGAGTAGTAAAAGAGTACTTTATCTAGTCTCTATAGTTTTTTTTGGAAAAGTTTTAATTAAAAAAAATAATTTGTTGAAACTATATTCCATCCATTCAACAACATATATCATTTTACTTTGTTAATTCGTTGAAACTATAAGTCACCATACACCGCAAATCTCACACATCTTTTCACGTGGAGCCACGTCACATTGTTTTGAACGTGTACCACGTCGGTTTAAGCGTGAAGTGTGATTGGCTTTCTAAAGACGATTAGAAACATGATTAATTAGATATCATGTCTAATTGAACGTGGATTAACGAGACATGATTTACGGTGTATATAATAACACCCTATATAAAATAAGCTAAAATGACATATTTTATTAACGAATGGTGTATTTGTTTTTTAAAATTATTTTACAAAATTTTCTTGTAAACATGATATAGAAACAAAAAGAATTGTCCTGAAAACATTTTCAAACCCCCGCCGACAGTCAGATCCATTAATACTGCCTATGTCGTCGTTAATTCCGCGTCGAATTTGGCTTTCGTCTGCTAACTTGTTTGATACTACAATAGGTCCAAAAATAGGAACTATAGACGCTACGTAATATTTTATAAAGCCACTAACCAGTTTTTAAGAACCGAAAAACCCAATGGTATTGGTTCATAGAATATATTACTCCATTTGAGTCATGCGCAAACTTGACCTCATTCAACATTACTACGTAATTTTAAAAACAAAAATCAAATACGGAGTACTTTTTGTGGAATCAAATTCTTGATTCTCACCGCTTACTTGGAAATAGATCCCATGTGCACAATTGAAAAACCATTTTACCGTAACAAAAATATAAATTACAGAAAACCACCTTAAAATTGGATATTTTTCATAAAATTGCTCATAAATTTATAATTGTTATAAATTTATCCATAAATTTGATTTTCTTTTAAAATCCCATTTGTGACCCCTTTATCTAAAAGCAAGTCCAGTTATCACATTATTGATGAAATAATGATTTTTTTTAAATAATATTTATTTATTTATTTTGAAAAAAAAGTAAGATTTTAATCTGATTCGGTATGGTGAGCGGGATGGATCATATTATTGTACAATGTACACATAAAAAAGGTAATGGGTGTTTTTTTTAAAAAAAAAATAAAAAAAAATTACGGGTTATCTCTAGTAATGTTTAGATTTGAAACAACATTCATTCCGGATAATCCAATAGAAGGCATATTATACCAGCGAAAAGACAACAATGACCAATGATTCATAACAACTATTGCACTCCGATTGTCCGACACATTACAAACAAGAACAAAAATGATTTAAATAACACTACATGGATTTGGAAAATCTCAACTATTAAGAATTTCTTATATGCATGTGAACTAAAACAAGATTAAAAGACAAAGAAATCTCATATGCATGTGAACTATATATGTGACTGAATTGAGAAAACACCCGCACATTTCTTGATGAGATGCCATCATAGTAGAATCCCAATTCAGAGAATGAAAAAAATCTTAGAGGACACAAATATCAGTGAACATGATATCAAAAGAAATATGACAAGTATTTTGAAGAAATTGAACCCAAAACAAAAGATATGTTAGCAACAACATGGTGCAACATGTAGATGAATCGAAACGGAAAAATCTTTGACAATATAAACACAATGTAGATGCAAGATCGACTTCCTACCTCTCAGATCGGAGGTAAGAAGTTAGGGTTTGAGAGAAAACAACCAAGATAAACCGTAAAGGAAAGCGACACAGCAGATTTACGTGGTTCGATCCGAAGATCTACCCCACGGGGCCTCAGCAGGGAGGCACCGAGTCAAATCCACTAAGTACTAATCGGTATTACAGAGTATGGTTGCAGGTGAACCAATATCAGTCAAGGCAAGCAAGAATAGAGCAAGATACAAGAGGAAAGTGAAGAAGTAAAGCAAGAAAAGGTAGAACACTCCCCAGATCTGAAGAACAGGTCGGATCTGTGCGAAGGGGCTCGTCGGAGACGAAGGACTTTGCCGAAGGAGGTGCAGACGCCTTGTTCTTCCTTGCCGTGGACGAGATCTAAGGTCTCGCAAGGAGATTCGCCTTAGAAGTCGCCGGATCTTCACGAACGCCGCCGAGGAGCACCAGGAAACCCTAGCTCCCAGAGTCTCTCTCTCTTCTTTCTCTCTCTGCTTTGGCGGAACTGAATTAGGTTAAGAGAAAACCCTAGAGCCGCTTCAGCTATATAGGCGGAGCTAATAACCAAAACGCAGCGTCGAGGAACTGGAGCGAGCTCAAGGAACCTGGGCTTCAAGTGGAGCTGGCTTGGGCTTCTCCAGAAATGGGCTCGAGAGAACAGGCCCAATCCGGATGAGCTAAATGATCCATCATACATATTATACTACACATAACATATACTTTAACATATATGTGAGCATAGTATATTAACTACACTTCTAACATATAGTCATAGCATATAATATATGTGTATAATATATATTAGTATCTTGTTAGTTAATCTTGCCTACGTCTTAAACCGATATTAGTTAATCTACCATCCTATACTCCTAGATCAAATATGCTTAAGATTAAGAAGACATAACAATTTGCCCTCCTAATCTGGAACATATTTAACCTATTAAAATACTGTTAATACCCTAGTGGATTTGAGTCAGTACCACATCCTGATTCATCATTGGCCCTGTACCTGTGCGTCTAAGGAAGATCTCCGAGGTGGAGAAAGTCTCTGCAGAAGAGAAACTTGTTTGCTGGGACGATCTTTGTTCCGAAGTCAGCTGGGTTGACGTCGCCTTTGATCTTTCTGACGTCGAGCTCGCCTGATGATACCCTTTTTCGTATAAAGTGAAACCGAAAGTCGATGTGTTTGGTTTTTTCGTGGTACATCGGGTCTTTGCACAGATACAGTGCGCTCTGGCTATCCATGTTTATAACCGGCTTGAACGGCTTTCTTAGAACCTCTTGGAGAACCCCTTTGAGCCATATTGCTTCTTTTGCAGCTTCAGTGGCGGCAATGTATTCTGCTTTTGTGGATGATAATGCAACAACCGACTGTTGCTGAGATTTCCACGTTATGCAGTTGCCTGCCCAGGTGAAGTAAAACGCTGAAGTAGACTTTCGATTGTCTTTATTACTGGCGTAGTCGAAATCGACGTATCCCTGCAACTTAGTAGCAGATTCATGCAAACTATAGTGTAAACAGAGATTCTTTGTACCAACAATATAGCGGAGTAAGTACTTCATAGCATTCCAGTGATATAAACCAGGATTAGACATAAAATGGCTTAAAACACTGATGGCAAAAGCAAGGTCGGGCCTCGTACAAAGCATAGCATACATCAATGAGCCTACAACTGCGTCGTAGGGCACCTTACTCATTTCTTTGACACTTTCGGGTTTGGAAGGACAACTCTTTTTGGTGAGTTCTAAATGCCCTCCTAAGGGAATGGTAGTGGGTTTGGATGTGGACATATGAAAATGGTCTAGGACCTTTTGGGTATAGTCATCTTGAGATAACCATATAGATTTTCTATGTCGGTTTCTAATGATATTTATGCCAAGGATTTTCTTGGCACTGCCTAAATCTTTTATCTCAAAGTATTTCTTCAAATTACTTTTAGTAGTGCTAATAGGAGGCATGCTATCACAGATAATCAGGATATCATCAACATATAAAAGCACATAAAGCATGGAAGTAGGAGAAATGCTTTGAAAATAAAGACAGGTATCATATCTGCTTCTAGTAAAGCCTAACTTATGAATCACAACATCAAACTTGAGATTCCATTGCCTAGGGGACTGTTTAAGTCCATAGATGGATCTCTTAAGTAAGCACACATGATCAGGATACTTAGGGTGTTCAAACCCTTTAGGCTGTCTCATATGGATGGTTTCATCCAGAGACCCATGCAGGAAAGCAGTTTTCACATCCATTTGTTCCAATTCCCAGTCAAAGACATCACACATAGCAAGCATTAAACGTAAAGTTTTGTACTTAACTACGGGAGCAAAGATATCATTGTAGTCTATACCTTCTTTCTGTGAGAACCCTTTGACTACTAACCGAGCTTTATACCTAGGAGGATCTCTAGGGCTTTGACCATCCTTAATCTTATAGATCCACTTGGAATCTATAAGACGGGTTCTCGGAGGTCTTGGAATCAATATCCAGGTCTGATTGACCTTCATTGAGTCCATTTCTTCTTTCATGACATTTTTCCAATGTATAACATTTGGATCTTTCATGGCTTCAGAGTAAGAGTTTGGAGTGGTAGGGTTCCTAAGGGTGTCAGCAGTCAACAAAGCATATTCAATAATGTAACTAGTGTATTTCCTATTAGGTATACTAACCCTGGGTTCTCTATCCCTAACTAACTGGTAATCATGCAAGTTAGGAATGTTAGTCACAACATTATCATTAGCATGCATATCAGAAGTGGGGTTGAGGAGAAAATAGAGGATCCCGAGGGATCATTAGAAAGGCCGGTTACATCAACAGAAATAGAGGGAGAAGTAGAAGAATTAGAGGGAGAAGAGGAAGAGGACCCAGCAGTAGCTGTTGGGTCCGCTTGATTGTTATCTTCAGTAGTGGCAGCTCCTGAGTTGTCTGGAGCAGCTTATTTGTCTATTGAAGGATCTTCTTTTTCTCCATTTTCTTCTTCTTGATTTCTCCCCCCTTGATTTGTTGAAGCTGGAACTCTGTAGAGCCTTCCAATGTCGTACTCGTCTATGAAGTCATCTTCTTCTGGAGGAATGGAGCTGCTGATTTCTTCTATCTGCTTTGGGGTACCTGTTAACTCAGAAAAAGAGGTTAGAGAACTCTTTAGAGGAAATTCCTTCTCATTAAATCTGCAACTCCTAGTGCTTATGACTTTGTAGGCTCCAGGCTGTAAAAGTAACACCCTGAAGCCTTTTACTCCTTCAGGATAACCTCGAAAAATACCCTTTAGAGCTCTTGGCTGGAGCTTACCCTCATTTACATAAGGATAAGCTGCACAACCAAAAGGCTTTAGATAGGATAGACTTGGAGGCTTTCCTGTCCATTTTTGTTGAGGAGTAACAAAATCAATAACACTAGAAGGAGATCTGTTAATAAGGTGGGCTGCTGTATGAACAGCTTCACCCCAAAGAGAAGGTTTTAATCCAGAACTAACAAGTAAACATCTAACTTTTTCTAACAGGGTTCTATTCATTCGTTCAGCTGTGCCATTTTGCTGTGGTGTACCAGGTACAGTTAAGTGTCTTTTTATCCCATTAGATTTGCAGTAATTGTCAAAATTAAGATTGCAGAACTCCAAACCATTGTCAGTTTTAAGGCATTTAAGTTTGTGAGAGGACTGGCTTTCTACCATCACCTTCCAAACTTTAAATGCCTCAAAAGCTTGATCTTTGGTTTTGAGTAAACTAATCCAAACCTTTCTAGAGTAATGATCAATGAAACTGATGAAATATCTCATGCCACCAACAGTAGGGACTGGTGAAGGTCCCCATAAATCAGAATGCACATATTCTAATGGAAGTTTAGCAGTATAAGAAGAAGTAGGAAAACTCAGTTTAGATGCTTTTCCTAGCACACAATTTTCACAGAAATCAATACTCACAGGTTTCTTAGGTATTAGTCCAGTTTCATGCAATTTAATAAGGCCTTTGTTTCCTATGTGACCAAGTTTGTTATGCAAATCAAGAGTTTCAGAGAGGGTCATGACATCTTTGGAGGAAACTGTATTCAGTTCCACTTTGGAAGATTGGATGTAGTAAAGCTTCTTTATCCTATGGGCTTTAAGGATAACCTTGTTGTTAAAGGTTACTGTCCTAATCCCATTGGATGAAGCTACGGTACAACCACGTTCTTCCAAAGAGGACTCTGAAATCAGGTTTCTCCTAAGAATGGGAACATATTTGACATTGGTGAAAGTTCTAATAACATTATCATGCATACACATAGAAATATCACCAGTACCAGCAACATGTAGAGTAGTATGATCACCAAGCATAACATCACCACCAACAGACTTATCTAAGTGTTTAAACAAGTTTTGATTGGAAGTAGCATGCATGGTAGCACCAGAATCAAGTATCCACACATCAGGGTCAAATTGTAAAGACACATCAGCACACATGAACAACTCAGATGGGCAATCATTCATGTTTTCAAGCACAGCAGCAGATAAATCAGTATGATTCTTTTTAGCAAGTTCTTCAGCACGTTTTTTCTTTCTACATTCCTTAACCCAGTGTCCAAGATTGCCACAGTAGTTGCACTTAGCATTAGGATCAGATTTCTCGGACTTCTCATGCTTGGACTTATTATTCTTGTTCTTTTTATTCTTTGCCTTAGGTCCTTTTTGGTTATTTTCATTTGTTTTAGAAAACAGTACCTCAGGTTTTTCAACTTTGTCAGATTTAAGACCTTTAACTTTGAAAACTTTCATGATCTCATTTTTCTCAATAATAGATTCAATTAGTTTATCTTTAGTTAGGTCATCTCGACTGAACTAGATCACATATTTAAAGTTGTCGAATTGAGTTGGCAAAGAATTAAGAAGCAAGATTGCCTGTTGAGAGTCTTTGATCTCGTCCTTACATCTTTCAAGTTCTTGAGTCATTTTTAAAAATTTGTCAAGATTGTCATCCAAAGTAAGTGCAGTGTTCATTTTAAAAGTAAACAAACGACAGAGCAAAGAGATTCTGGAGGGAAAGGACTTAGATAGAAAAAGCTCCTCCAGAGCATGCCATAGAGAGGAAGCGGATGAGTATTTTACCACCTGACGGGCTATGCCATCAGTTAACCGTAGCATGATCTCGGCGTGGGCCTTCTCATCGAGCTCCGGGTCGATCGGTGGTGGATCCTTCAAAACGCCTTCAATTCTTTTGAGCTTTGAGTCCCCTTTTTCGGGAGTCTCAGTCGTCGAGGATTCGGTGCCGTCACCAAGCTTGATCCCCGGAGCCGGAGTTGCCGTAGGTGCGGTTGCCTTTACGGCCTTCCAGCACCCCTCCTTGATCAGTACGGCCTTCATCTTGATTTGCCACATGGCGAAATCAATGATGCCATCGAAGGGTTTTATACGTAGAGCACTGTCCATTTTCGAGTACCTGAAAGTAAGAAAACAAACAGTAAGTACCAGATCTACGAAGGGGAAGCAAGAACTAAAGGTTTTTAAGATGGATCTTGAAAACCAGTAAACCCTAGGACCGGATCTGAGTGCTATCGGGCTTTGATACCACTGTAGATGCAAGATCGACTTCCTACCTCTCAGATCGGAGGTAAAAAGTTAGGGTTTGAGAGCAAACAACCAAGATAAACCGTAAAGGAAAGCGACACAGAAGATTTACGTGGTTCGATCCGAAGATCTACTCCACGGGGCCTCAGCAGGGAGGCACCGAGTCAAATCCACTAAGTACTAATCGGTATTACAGAGTATGGTTGCAGGTGAACCAATATCAGTCAAGGCAAGCAAGAATAGAGCAAGATACAAGAGGAAAGTGAAGAAGTAAAGCAAGAAAAGGTAGAACACTCCCCAGATCTGAAGAACAGGTCGGATCTGTGCGAAGGGGCTCGTCGGAGACGAAGGACTTTGCCGAAGGAGGTGCAGACGCCTTGTTCTTCCTTGCCGTGGACGAGATCTAAGGTCTCGCAAGGAGATTCGCCTTAGAAGTCGCCGGATCTTCACGAACGCCGCCGAGGAGCACCAGGAAACCCTAGCTCCCAGAGTCTCTCTCTCTTCTTTCTCTCTCTGCTTTGGCGGAACTGAATTAGGTTAAGAGAAAACCCTAGAGCCGCTTCAGCTATATAGGCGGAGCTAATAACCAAAACGCAGCGTCGAGGAACTGGAGCGAGCTCAAGGAACCTGGGCTTCAAGTGGAGCTGGCTTGGGCTTCTCCAGAAATGGGCTCGAGAGAACAGGCCCAATCCGGATGAGCTAAATGATCCATCATACATATTATACTACACATAACATATACTTTAACATATATGTGAGCATAGTATATTAACTACACTTCTAACATATAGTCATAGCATATAATATATGTGTATAATATATATTAGTATCTTGTTAGTTAATCTTGCCTACGTCTTAAACCGATATTAGTTAATCTACCATCCTATACTCCTAGATCAAATATGCTTAAGATTAAGAAGACATAACAATTTGCCCTCCTAATCTGGAACATATTTAACCTATTAAAATACTGTTAATACCCTAGTGGATTTGAGTCAGTACCACATCCTGATTCATCATTGGCCCTGTACCTGTGCGTCTAAGGAAGATCTCCGAGGTGGAGAAAGTCTCTGCAGAAGAGAAACTTGTTTGCTGGGACGATCTTTGTTCCGAAGTCAGCTGGGTTGACGTCGCCTTTGATCTTTCTGACGTCGAGCTCGCCTGATGATACCCTTTTTCGTATAAAGTGAAACCGAAAGTCGATGTGTTTGGTTTTTTCGTGGTACATCGGGTCTTTGCACAGATACAGTGCGCTCTGGCTATCCATGTTTATAACCGGCTTGAACGGCTTTCTTAGAACCTCTTGGAGAACCCCTTTGAGCCATATTGCTTCTTTTGCAGCTTCAGTGGCGGCAATGTATTCTGCTTTTGTGGATGATAATGCAACAACCGACTGTTGCTGAGATTTCCACGTTATGCAGTTGCCTGCCCAGGTGAAGTAAAACGCTGAAGTAGACTTTCGATTGTCTTTATTACTGGCGTAGTCGAAATCGACGTATCCCTGCAACTTAGTAGCAGATTCATGCAAACTATAGTGTAAACAGAGATTCTTTGTACCAACAATATAGCGGAGTAAGTACTTCATAGCATTCCAGTGATATAAACCAGGATTAGACATAAAATGGCTTAAAACACTGATGGCAAAAGCAAGGTCGGGCCTCGTACAAAGCATAGCATACATCAATGAGCCTACAACTGCGTCGTAGGGCACCTTACTCATTTCTTTGACACTTTCGGGTTTGGAAGGACAACTCTTTTTGGTGAGTTCTAAATGCCCTCCTAAGGGAATGGTAGTGGGTTTGGATGTGGACATATGAAAATGGTCTAGGACCTTTTGGGTATAGTCATCTTGAGATAACCATATAGATTTTCTATGTCGGTTTCTAATGATATTTATGCCAAGGATTTTCTTGGCACTGCCTAAATCTTTTATCTCAAAGTATTTCTTCAAATTACTTTTAGTAGTGCTAATAGGAGGCATGCTATCACAGATAATCAGGATATCATCAACATATAAAAGCACATAAAGCATGGAAGTAGGAGAAATGCTTTGAAAATAAAGACAGGTATCATATCTGCTTCTAGTAAAGCCTAACTTATGAATCACAACATCAAACTTGAGATTCCATTGCCTAGGGGACTGTTTAAGTCCATAGATGGATCTCTTAAGTAAGCACACATGATCAGGATACTTAGGGTGTTCAAACCCTTTAGGCTGTCTCATATGGATGGTTTCATCCAGAGACCCATGCAGGAAAGCAGTTTTCACATCCATTTGTTCCAATTCCCAGTCAAAGACATCACACATAGCAAGCATTAAACGTAAAGTTTTGTACTTAACTACGGGAGCAAAGATATCATTGTAGTCTATACCTTCTTTCTGTGAGAACCCTTTGACTACTAACCGAGCTTTATACCTAGGAGGATCTCTAGGGCTTTGACCATCCTTAATCTTATAGATCCACTTGGAATCTATAAGACGGGTTCTCGGAGGTCTTGGAATCAATATCCAGGTCTGATTGACCTTCATTGAGTCCATTTCTTCTTTCATGACATTTTTCCAATGTATAACATTTGGATCTTTCATGGCTTCAGAGTAAGAGTTTGGAGTGGTAGGGTTCCTAAGGGTGTCAGCAGTCAACAAAGCATATTCAATAATGTAACTAGTGTATTTCCTATTAGGTATACTAACCCTGGGTTCTCTATCCCTAACTAACTGGTAATCATGCAAGTTAGGAATGTTAGTCACAACATTATCATTAGCATGCATATCAGAAGTGGGGGTTGAGGAGAAAATAGAGGATCCCGAGGGATCATTAGAAAGGCCGGTTACATCAACAGAAATAGAGGGAGAAGTAGAAGAATTAGAGGGAGAAGAGGAAGAGGACCCAGCAGTAGCTGTTGGGTCCGCTTGATTGTTATCTTCAGTAGTGGCAGCTCCTGAGTTGTCTGGAGCAGCTTATTTGTCTATTGAAGGATCTTCTTTTTCTCCATTTTCTTCTTCTTGATTTCTCCCCCCTTGATTTGTTGAAGCTGGAACTCTGTAGAGCCTTCCAATGTCGTACTCGTCTATGAAGTCATCTTCTTCTGGAGGAATGGAGCTGCTGATTTCTTCTATCTGCTTTGGGGTACCTGTTAACTCAGAAAAAGAGGTTAGAGAACTCTTTAGAGGAAATTCCTTCTCATTAAATCTGCAACTCCTAGTGCTTATGACTTTGTAGGCTCCAGGCTGTAAAAGTAACACCCTGAAGCCTTTTACTCCTTCAGGATAACCTCGAAAAATACCCTTTAGAGCTCTTGGCTGGAGCTTACCCTCATTTACATAAGGATAAGCTGCACAACCAAAAGGCTTTAGATAGGATAGACTTGGAGGCTTTCCTGTCCATTTTTGTTGAGGAGTAACAAAATCAATAACACTAGAAGGAGATCTGTTAATAAGGTGGGCTGCTGTATGAACAGCTTCACCCCAAAGAGAAGGTTTTAATCCAGAACTAACAAGTAAACATCTAACTTTTTCTAACAGGGTTCTATTCATTCGTTCAGCTGTGCCATTTTGCTGTGGTGTACCAGGTACAGTTAAGTGTCTTTTTATCCCATTAGATTTGCAGTAATTGTCAAAATTAAGATTGCAGAACTCCAAACCATTGTCAGTTTTAAGGCATTTAAGTTTGTGAGAGGACTGGCTTTCTACCATCACCTTCCAAACTTTAAATGCCTCAAAAGCTTGATCTTTGGTTTTGAGTAAACTAATCCAAACCTTTCTAGAGTAATGATCAATGAAACTGATGAAATATCTCATGCCACCAACAGTAGGGACTGGTGAAGGTCCCCATAAATCAGAATGCACATATTCTAATGGAAGTTTAGCAGTATAAGAAGAAGTAGGAAAACTCAGTTTAGATGCTTTTCCTAGCACACAATTTTCACAGAAATCAATACTCACAGGTTTCTTAGGTATTAGTCCAGTTTCATGCAATTTAATAAGGCCTTTGTTTCCTATGTGACCAAGTTTGTTATGCAAATCAAGAGTTTCAGAGAGGGTCATGACATCTTTGGAGGAAACTGTATTCAGTTCCACTTTGGAAGATTGGATGTAGTAAAGCTTCTTTATCCTATGGGCTTTAAGGATAACCTTGTTGTTAAAGGTTACTGTCCTAATCCCATTGGATGAAGCTACGGTACAACCACGTTCTTCCAAAGAGGACTCTGAAATCAGGTTTCTCCTAAGAATGGGAACATATTTGACATTGGTGAAAGTTCTAATAACATTATCATGCATACACATAGAAATATCACCAGTACCAGCAACATGTAGAGTAGTATGATCACCAAGCATAACATCACCACCAACAGACTTATCTAAGTGTTTAAACAAGTTTTGATTGGAAGTAGCATGCATGGTAGCACCAGAATCAAGTATCCACACATCAGGGTCAAATTGTAAAGACACATCAGCACACATGAACAACTCAGATGGGCAATCATTCATGTTTTCAAGCACAGCAGCAGATAAATCAGTATGATTCTTTTTAGCAAGTTCTTCAGCACGTTTTTTCTTTCTACATTCCTTAACCCAGTGTCCAAGATTGCCACAGTAGTTGCACTTAGCATTAGGATCAGATTTCTCGGACTTCTCATGCTTGGACTTATTATTCTTGTTCTTTTTATTCTTTGCCTTAGGTCCTTTTTGGTTATTTTCATTTGTTTTAGAAAACAGTACCTCAGGTTTTTCAACTTTGTCAGATTTAAGACCTTTAACTTTGAAAACTTTCATGATCTCATTTTTCTCAATAATAGATTCAATTAGTTTATCTTTAGTTAGGTCATCTCGACTGAACTAGATCACATATTTAAAGTTGTCGAATTGAGTTGGCAAAGAATTAAGAAGCAAGATTGCCTGTTGAGAGTCTTTGATCTCGTCCTTACATCTTTCAAGTTCTTGAGTCATTTTTAAAAATTTGTCAAGATTGTCATCCAAAGTAAGTGCAGTGTTCATTTTAAAAGTAAACAAACGACAGAGCAAAGAGATTCTGGAGGGAAAGGACTTAGATAGAAAAAGCTCCTCCAGAGCATGCCATAGAGAGGAAGCGGATGAGTATTTTACCACCTGACGGGCTATGCCATCAGTTAACCGTAGCATGATCTCGGCGTGGGCCTTCTCATCGAGCTCCGGGTCGATCGGTGGTGGATCCTTCAAAACGCCTTCAATTCTTTTGAGCTTTGAGTCCCCTTTTTCGGGAGTCTCAGTCGTCGAGGATTCGGTGCCGTCACCAAGCTTGATCCCCGGAGCCGGAGTTGCCGTAGGTGCGGTTGCCTTTACGGCCTTCCAGCACCCCTCCTTGATCAGTACGGCCTTCATCTTGATTTGCCACATGGCGAAATCAATGATGCCATCGAAGGGTTTTATACGTAGAGCACTGTCCATTTTCGAGTACCTGAAAGTAAGAAAACAAACAGTAAGTACCAGATCTACGAAGGGGAAGCAAGAACTAAAGGTTTTTAAGATGGATCTTGAAAACCAGTAAACCCTAGGACCGGATCTGAGTGCTATCGGGCTTTGATACCACTGTAGATGCAAGATCGACTTCCTACCTCTCAGATCGGAGGTAAAAAGTTAGGGTTTGAGAGCAAACAACCAAGATAAACCGTAAAGGAAAGCGACACAGAAGATTTACGTGGTTCGATCCGAAGATCTACTCCACGGGGCCTCAGCAGGGAGGCACCGAGTCAAATCCACTAAGTACTAATCGGTATTACAGAGTATGGTTGCAGGTGAACCAATATCAGTCAAGGCAAGCAAGAATAGAGCAAGATACAAGAGGAAAGTGAAGAAGTAAAGCAAGAAAAGGTAGAACACTCCCCAGATCTGAAGAACAGGTCGGATCTGTGCGAAGGGGCTCGTCGGAGACGAAGGACTTTGCCGAAGGAGGTGCAGACGCCTTGTTCTTCCTTGCCGTGGACGAGATCTAAGGTCTCGCAAGGAGATTCGCCTTAGAAGTCGCCGGATCTTCACGAACGCCGCCGAGGAGCACCAGGAAACCCTAGCTCCCAGAGTCTCTCTCTCTTCTTTCTCTCTCTGCTTTGGCGGAACTGAATTAGGTTAAGAGAAAACCCTAGAGCCGCTTCAGCTATATAGGCGGAGCTAATAACCAAAACGCAGCGTCGAGGAACTGGAGCGAGCTCAAGGAACCTGGGCTTCAAGTGGAGCTGGCTTGGGCTTCTCCAGAAATGGGCTCGAGAGAACAGGCCCAATCCGGATGAGCTAAATGATCCATCATACATATTATACTACACATAACATATACTTTAACATATATGTGAGCATAGTATATTAACTACACTTCTAACATATAGTCATAGCATATAATATATGTGTATAATATATATTAGTATCTTGTTAGTTAATCTTGCCTACGTCTTAAACCGATATTAGTTAATCTACCATCCTATACTCCTAGATCAAATATGCTTAAGATTAAGAAGACATAACAATTTGCCCTCCTAATCTGGAACATATTTAACCTATTAAAATACTGTTAATACCCTAGTGGATTTGAGTCAGTACCACATCCTGATTCATCATTGGCCCTGTACCTGTGCGTCTAAGGAAGATCTCCGAGGTGGAGAAAGTCTCTGCAGAAGAGAAACTTGTTTGCTGGGACGATCTTTGTTCCGAAGTCAGCTGGGTTGACGTCGCCTTTGATCTTTCTGACGTCGAGCTCGCCTGATGATACCCTTTTTCGTATAAAGTGAAATCGAAAGTCGATGTGTTTGGTTTTTTCGTGGTACATCGGGTCTTTGCACAGATACAGTGCGCTCTGGCTATCCATGTTTATAACCGGCTTGAACGGCTTTCTTAGAACCTCTTGGAGAACCCCTTTGAGCCATATTGCTTCTTTTGCAGCTTCAGTGGCGGCAATGTATTCTGCTTTTGTGGATGATAATGCAACAACCGACTGTTGCTGAGATTTCCACGTTATGCAGTTGCCTGCCCAGGTGAAGTAAAACGCTGAAGTAGACTTTCGATTGTCTTTATTACTGGCGTAGTCGAAATCGACGTATCCCTGCAACTTAGTAGCAGATTCATGCAAACTATAGTGTAAACAGAGATTCTTTGTACCAACAATATAGCGGAGTAAGTACTTCATAGCATTCCAGTGATATAAACCAGGATTAGACATAAAATGGCTTAAAACACTGATGGCAAAAGCAAGGTCGGGCCTCGTACAAAGCATAGCATACATCAATGAGCCTACAACTGCGTCGTAGGGCACCTTACTCATTTCTTTGACACTTTCGGGTTTGGAAGGACAACTCTTTTTGGTGAGTTCTAAATGCCCTCCTAAGGGAATGGTAGTGGGTTTGGATGTGGACATATGAAAATGGTCTAGGACCTTTTGGGTATAGTCATCTTGAGATAACCATATAGATTTTCTATGTCGGTTTCTAATGATATTTATGCCAAGGATTTTCTTGGCACTGCCTAAATCTTTTATCTCAAAGTATTTCTTCAAATTACTTTTAGTAGTGCTAATAGGAGGCATGCTATCACAGATAATCAGGATATCATCAACATATAAAAGCACATAAAGCATGGAAGTAGGAGAAATGCTTTGAAAATAAAGACAGGTATCATATCTGCTTCTAGTAAAGCCTAACTTATGAATCACAACATCAAACTTGAGATTCCATTGCCTAGGGGACTGTTTAAGTCCATAGATGGATCTCTTAAGTAAGCACACATGATCAGGATACTTAGGGTGTTCAAACCCTTTAGGCTGTCTCATATGGATGGTTTCATCCAGAGACCCATGCAGGAAAGCAGTTTTCACATCCATTTGTTCCAATTCCCAGTCAAAGACATCACACATAGCAAGCATTAAACGTAAAGTTTTGTACTTAACTACGGGAGCAAAGATATCATTGTAGTCTATACCTTCTTTCTGTGAGAACCCTTTGACTACTAACCGAGCTTTATACCTAGGAGGATCTCTAGGGCTTTGACCATCCTTAATCTTATAGATCCACTTGGAATCTATAAGACGGGTTCTCGGAGGTCTTGGAATCAATATCCAGGTCTGATTGACCTTCATTGAGTCCATTTCTTCTTTCATGACATTTTTCCAATGTATAACATTTGGATCTTTCATGGCTTCAGAGTAAGAGTTTGGAGTGGTAGGGTTCCTAAGGGTGTCAGCAGTCAACAAAGCATATTCAATAATGTAACTAGTGTATTTCCTATTAGGTATACTAACCCTGGGTTCTCTATCCCTAACTAACTGGTAATCATGCAAGTTAGGAATGTTAGTCACAACATTATCATTAGCATGCATATCAGAAGTGGGGGTTGAGGAGAAAATAGAGGATCCCGAGGGATCATTAGAAAGGCCGGTTACATCAACAGAAATAGAGGGAGAAGTAGAAGAATTAGAGGGAGAAGAGGAAGAGGACCCAGCAGTAGCTGTTGGGTCCGCTTGATTGTTATCTTCAGTAGTGGCAGCTCCTGAGTTGTCTGGAGCAGCTTATTTGTCTATTGAAGGATCTTCTTTTTCTCCATTTTCTTCTTCTTGATTTCTCCCCCCTTGATTTGTTGAAGCTGGAACTCTGTAGAGCCTTCCAATGTCGTACTCGTCTATGAAGTCATCTTCTTCTGGAGGAATGGAGCTGCTGATTTCTTCTATCTGCTTTGGGGTACCTGTTAACTCAGAAAAAGAGGTTAGAGAACTCTTTAGAGGAAATTCCTTCTCATTAAATCTGCAACTCCTAGTGCTTATGACTTTGTAGGCTCCAGGCTGTAAAAGTAACACCCTGAAGCCTTTTACTCCTTCAGGATAACCTCGAAAAATACCCTTTAGAGCTCTTGGCTGGAGCTTACCCTCATTTACATAAGGATAAGCTGCACAACCAAAAGGCTTTAGATAGGATAGACTTGGAGGCTTTCCTGTCCATTTTTGTTGAGGAGTAACAAAATCAATAACACTAGAAGGAGATCTGTTAATAAGGTGGGCTGCTGTATGAACAGCTTCACCCCAAAGAGAAGGTTTTAATCCAGAACTAACAAGTAAACATCTAACTTTTTCTAACAGGGTTCTATTCATTCGTTCAGCTGTGCCATTTTGCTGTGGTGTACCAGGTACAGTTAAGTGTCTTTTTATCCCATTAGATTTGCAGTAATTGTCAAAATTAAGATTGCAGAACTCCAAACCATTGTCAGTTTTAAGGCATTTAAGTTTGTGAGAGGACTGGCTTTCTACCATCACCTTCCAAACTTTAAATGCCTCAAAAGCTTGATCTTTGGTTTTGAGTAAACTAATCCAAACCTTTCTAGAGTAATGATCAATGAAACTGATGAAATATCTCATGCCACCAACAGTAGGGACTGGTGAAGGTCCCCATAAATCAGAATGCACATATTCTAATGGAAGTTTAGCAGTATAAGAAGAAGTAGGAAAACTCAGTTTAGATGCTTTTCCTAGCACACAATTTTCACAGAAATCAATACTCACAGGTTTCTTAGGTATTAGTCCAGTTTCATGCAATTTAATAAGGCCTTTGTTTCCTATGTGACCAAGTTTGTTATGCAAATCAAGAGTTTCAGAGAGGGTCATGACATCTTTGGAGGAAACTGTATTCAGTTCCACTTTGGAAGATTGGATGTAGTAAAGCTTCTTTATCCTATGGGCTTTAAGGATAACCTTGTTGTTAAAGGTTACTGTCCTAATCCCATTGGATGAAGCTACGGTACAACCACGTTCTTCCAAAGAGGACTCTGAAATCAGGTTTCTCCTAAGAATGGGAACATATTTGACATTGGTGAAAGTTCTAATAACATTATCATGCATACACATAGAAATATCACCAGTACCAGCAACATGTAGAGTAGTATGATCACCAAGCATAACATCACCACCAACAGACTTATCTAAGTGTTTAAACAAGTTTTGATTGGAAGTAGCATGCATGGTAGCACCAGAATCAAGTATCCACACATCAGGGTCAAATTGTAAAGACACATCAGCACACATGAACAACTCAGATGGGCAATCATTCATGTTTTCAAGCACAGCAGCAGATAAATCAGTATGATTCTTTTTAGCAAGTTCTTCAGCACGTTTTTTCTTTCTACATTCCTTAACCCAGTGTCCAAGATTGCCACAGTAGTTGCACTTAGCATTAGGATCAGATTTCTCGGACTTCTCATGCTTGGACTTATTATTCTTGTTCTTTTTATTCTTTGCCTTAGGTCCTTTTTGGTTATTTTCATTTGTTTTAGAAAACAGTACCTCAGGTTTTTCAACTTTGTCAGATTTAAGACCTTTAACTTTGAAAACTTTCATGATCTCATTTTTCTCAATAATAGATTCAATTAGTTTATCTTTAGTTAGGTCATCTCGACTGAACTAGATCACATATTTAAAGTTGTCGAATTGAGTTGGCAAAGAATTAAGAAGCAAGATTGCCTGTTGAGAGTCTTTGATCTCGTCCTTACATCTTTCAAGTTCTTGAGTCATTTTTAAAAATTTGTCAAGATTGTCATCCAAAGTAAGTGCAGTGTTCATTTTAAAAGTAAACAAACGACAGAGCAAAGAGATTCTGGAGGGAAAGGACTTAGATAGAAAAAGCTCCTCCAGAGCATGCCATAGAGAGGAAGCGGATGAGTATTTTACCACCTGACGGGCTATGCCATCAGTTAACCGTAGCATGATCTCGGCGTGGGCCTTCTCATCGAGCTCCGGGTCGATCGGTGGTGGATCCTTCAAAACGCCTTCAATTCTTTTGAGCTTTGAGTCCCCTTTTTCGGGAGTCTCAGTCGTCGAGGATTCGGTGCCGTCACCAAGCTTGATCCCCGGAGCCGGAGTTGCCGTAGGTGCGGTTGCCTTTACGGCCTTCCAGCACCCCTCCTTGATCAGTACGGCCTTCATCTTGATTTGCCACATGGCGAAATCAATGATGCCATCGAAGGGTTTTATACGTAGAGCACTGTCCATTTTCGAGTACCTGAAAGTAAGAAAACAAACAGTAAGTACCAGATCTACGAAGGGGAAGCAAGAACTAAAGGTTTTTAAGATGGATCTTGAAAACCAGTAAACCCTAGGACCGGATCTGAGTGCTATCGGGCTTTGATACCACTGTAGATGCAAGATCGACTTCCTACCTCTCAGATCGGAGGTAAAAAGTTAGGGTTTGAGAGCAAACAACCAAGATAAACCGTAAAGGAAAGCGACACAGAAGATTTACGTGGTTCGATCCGAAGATCTACTCCACGGGGCCTCAGCAGGGAGGCACCGAGTCAAATCCACTAAGTACTAATCGGTATTACAGAGTATGGTTGCAGGTGAACCAATATCAGTCAAGGCAAGCAAGAATAGAGCAAGATACAAGAGGAAAGTGAAGAAGTAAAGCAAGAAAAGGTAGAACACTCCCCAGATCTGAAGAACAGGTCGGATCTGTGCGAAGGGGCTCGTCGGAGACGAAGGACTTTGCCGAAGGAGGTGCAGACGCCTTGTTCTTCCTTGCCGTGGACGAGATCTAAGGTCTCGCAAGGAGATTCGCCTTAGAAGTCGCCGGATCTTCACGAACGCCGCCGAGGAGCACCAGGAAACCCTAGCTCCCAGAGTCTCTCTCTCTTCTTTCTCTCTCTGCTTTGGCGGAACTGAATTAGGTTAAGAGAAAACCCTAGAGCCGCTTCAGCTATATAGGCGGAGCTAATAACCAAAACGCAGTGTCGAGGAACTGGAGCGAGCTCAAGGAACCTGGGCTTCAAGTGGAGCTGGCTTGGGCTTCTCCAGAAATGGGCTCGAGAGAACAGGCCCAATCCGGATGAGCTAAATGATCCATCATACATATTATACTACACATAACATATACTTTAACATATATGTGAGCATAGTATATTAACTACACTTCTAACATATAGTCATAGCATATAATATATGTGTATAATATATATTAGTATCTTGTTAGTTAATCTTGCCTACGTCTTAAACCGATATTAGTTAATCTACCATCCTATACTCCTAGATCAAATATGCTTAAGATTAAGAAGACATAACAATTTGCCCTCCTAATCTGGAACATATTTAACCTATTAAAATACTGTTAATACCCTAGTGGATTTGAGTCAGTACCACATCCTGATTCATCATTGGCCCTGTACCTGTGCGTCTAAGGAAGATCTCTGAGGTGGAGAAAGTCTCTGCAGAAGAGAAACTTGTTTGCTGGGACGATCTTTGTTCCGAAGTCAGCTGGGTTGACGTCGCCTTTGATCTTTAAATTTATGGGTGATTTTATGAAAAACATCCTATTTAAGGCGGTTTTATGTAATTGTCGATAAAGGCGAGGGACAGATCGGTGGCTGCTGCCGCCACTCGCCAGCCGCAAACCCGCGTGAACCTCGCCCCACTTCACTTCATATTCCCTTGTTTCCAAACCCATTCACCCACCGGAATTCCGCCCCACAGTTTCCGGTTTCTGGTTTCTCCCACCGGTTCGCAACCACCTTCCTCTCCCTTTCTCTCTCTCGAACCTACCGTCATTTATTTTTCTCCGCATATATATACACCCCACGCACCAGACGGAATCAAATCAAAATCTCAAATCCCCTCTGTAAACAAGAATCTACAATCAGCAACAAGAATCTCTCAGATCTGTTCGAAGTGCATCCAAAACAAAGATGAGCGGTGCAGTGGCGAGGTCGTACGTGGTGGCGGCGAGCATGGGCGCGGTGGAGGCGCTCAAGGACCTCGGCTTCGCTCGCTGGAACTACACTCTCCGATCCCTCAGTAAGCAGCTCAAGTCCAACATCCGCCGCCACTCGCAGGGCGGCGGCCCTGCCAAGGCCGCCTCGACAGCGCCGGCGTCGGAGGTCAGGGACCAGGTCGGCCGGGTGGCGAGATCCAAGGAGGAGAAGCTTAGGAAGGTTATGGAGCTTGATTGCTTTGGTCCTTCTACTCTCAGGTTTTGAATTCGACGCCTCCGCAGATCCCGATCTTTTCATATACGATTTCTGATGTCTGTGTTCGATTAATTGTCGATTTCAATATGAAATTTTCGTAGAATTTGGAAAAAAAAAAGGATGAAAGGTACGATCCATATATGTGTTGGTATGTTGAATGAAGTATTTGAGGCCTAAGTGTAAATGGCAGAGCAAACACTGCCTTAGGATGATTCATGTGTATGAATATATTATATACTATTACAACAATTTCTGGAATCTGAACTGGAGTGAAAGGCCAATTTCCTGCTAACATTGGTGATGCTCGTCTTGTTCCTATTGCAAAAGTGTCGAATCCAGAGGCGATCTCACAATTTTGCCCAATTTCACTCCTAAAATGTGATTTTTAAGCTCACCAGTCACCACTAAGATCCTTGTCAACCGTTTCATTCATGGAAGGCAAATCTTGGATAATTTGGCGTACTTTATCATTCGATGAATGTCTTCTTCTCGCTGGCATTGGATGATCGTGAAAAATGATTTAGCAAAAGCCTATGATCGGATACGATGCTGATTTTGGCGGGCCTGCTAAATTGTTTAGTTGATATTAGCATGAACTGTCAATCTATGGGAGCTACACAGCTCCTTTGGAGCAGCGGATTAGCTGGCAGGTTCACAGCCTTCTAGGGACTCCGACAAGGAGATCCATTTTTTCTCCTTATGTATTCGTCCTCTGTATTGAGCGTTTAGTCACATGACTCAAGCTACGGTGACGGGCCAGAAATGGGCTCCCATTTCAGTAGGCGGAGTCCAACCATCTCACTTATTTTTCGCGGACGATTTGTTGCTATTTGCAGCGACTAGACTCGATCAATTGGACGAGTAGAAAATTTTGATGAAAGTAATATCGTCATGTCAAAGTACGACTCTCTACAGAAGTGGACAGTCCACGCTCGACTGATTTGAGGACTTGTTTGGGAGTGCCTACCATCATTGGGTGGCCAACGAAGTGCAAATATGGATTTCTCCTCGACAAGTTCTCTAATTGGCTGCAGGGTTAGCAATCATAGCCCCTATCAACGTCTTGTTGAGTAACGTTAGCAAAGAATCACAGTCCCTATCGATTTCTCCTCTCTAGATTGAGGGTTTATTTGGGGTTATTCAAAAAGATCACAGAAATTCCTATGCAATGCAGTTCATTTCGGTCCTCCGAACAATCTACTGTCATTTGGTTTTATGTTGGAATATTAGTCGGGTTTAGCTGTTATGATTGGCCTTTCTCCCTAATACGTGATATTAGACTGGTTTGACAAAGGCTAGAAAGCATCATATCAATACCAACTCAGCTAAGGCTCTTCCGAGACATCGAGTTCATAGATGGAAGGCAGGAAGGGGCACTGCCGCTGCCACAGGGAGGCAGAACAGACGACGATGCTGGATATGGGAGGAGCGGGTAAAGAAGGAATGGATGGAATCGGACCAAAACACCATCACCAATATCGCAATGTAAGCATATATACCCGAAGGCGGACAGTGGGATGAACAGAGTGGTGGTCAGTGAAAGAGCGACGGGGACGGAAAGCGCTGACCTTCCGAACCGCAGCTCATAGACGAGTCTGTCACTGGTGATGATCAAGTTGCGCGGCTGACAGCAAAATCGATCAACTCAGTCGCTCTACATCTGAATCGGGTACTGTGTGGCCCATTTAAGGGGTTGGACCCTCCCACTAACAAGTGACTCCATGTTTCCACGGATACTGTGTGGCCCATTTAAGGGGTTGGACCCTCCCACTGACTAGCAACTCCATGTTTCCAAGGGGATTCGAACTTCGAACCTCTTGATATGGAATGTAGCCCCACAACCACTACACCAACTTGTGATTGGTAGATTTATTTATTTATTTATTTTTGTGTGTGTAGAATGTGGTTCAAATATATTAAAAGAAATAAATGAGATAGAAACGTTACCCGCATATGATTTGAGTAAGATAAGAAGGGGAAGGAGGAAGTATCGGAGATTATAGAAGCAGTAGTAGCAAACCATTGTTAAGTATGTCGTGTGAGACTATAGGCTTTCGAAGCTATATAGTTTCACATTTAGAGATGTTGCGCTCAATAGTATGAACTATAAAAAATGTAGAAAATAGTCGCAAATATTACTTGGTTGTAGAATTAAAATAGCCTCAAGCTACATGTAAATTCAAATAGTTACCTTTAAATTCAAATTAATTACAAAAAAAGTCTTAGGATGCCTTTAAATTCAAATTAATTACAAAACCTCTCCAAAATAAATTAAAAAAATCATCACTTCTGATTTAAAAAATGTTACACTTAATTGTTGTTATCTAAACTCATAGCTGAATTAATTATAAAAACTATCTCAAACCATATAAATATAACTTAAATTTATTATTTTAAAAAATTAATTAGATTATTTACATATCATTAAAAGTGAATAAATACTTAAGCTTCTACTCGCAATTGATCTAATAAGCGATTTAGGGCAATCTTCTGAGCAAAACTAGCACAAAAAAGCACTTGAACATGCATTATATATTGTTTTAAACTTAACAATTACGGTAGTTTGTTATCTATTGAAGAAAAAAATGTGGATACGTTATTCACCCAGCAATGGTTTTTATTCGAGCATTGAATATATTGTGGGATGAAGATAAATTAATTTTTTTATTACGAACAATAAAGATCTTGTGATATTTTTTATTAGTAGCCTTTTTTTTAAATTTATTTATTTGTAAAGGTAGTTTTATAATTAATTCAATGATGAATTTAGCTAATGATTAGTGATAAAAAAAAAAAGAGAAGTGGTAGATTTTGAGAATAAAAATTATGTAGGCTAATTTTTTATATAAGAAGTGATGATTTTTGTTTTCAAAAAAATTATTTTGGAAAGGTTTTGTAATTAATTTGAATTTAAAGGCAATCTAAGGATTTTTTGTATTTAATTTGAAGTTAAAGGTAATTATTTGAATTGAAATGTAACTTGAGGCTATTTTCTACAACCAAATAAATATTTGAGTCTATTTTCTATATTGTTTATAATTTAGGTTATTGAGCGCAACAATCCCAAATATTGAGTTATTTTTTTACCATTTTCAAAATGGTAAAAAAATAACGCCCCGCCATGCAATGATCCAAGACGCCCCCCTTTGGATTGTGTTTAAAAGGGATATGGTGATCACTCTCAAACAAGAGCTCATCATGAACAACTTCAAGACCATTGATGGACGGGCCACGAATGTTCACATTGCCTGTGGCGAATGCATCACCATTTAGTATATCACGAATGTGATCATCCATGGTGTCAGCATCCATGACTGCAAGCCCATAGGGAACACTATTGTGAGGGCTATGATGCGCCATTATGGATGGAGAAACATGGCTGATGGTGATGGCATTTCCATCTCGGGATCCAGCCATATATATTGGATTGACCACACTTCTGTTTCGAAATGCGCTGATGGCCTCAATGATACCGTCTTAGCATCCACCGAGATCACACTTTCCATAAACTACTTCACTAAACATGACAAGGCACTATTGATGGGTCACAGTGACTCCTACACTCAGGATAATATAATGCAAGTAACCATTTGTTGGATTTGCATTCAAATCCTCATTTGGGCTTGGTTAATCTTAATTGAGCTTATTTACATTTGGGCCAAGGAGTTATCATCAAGATGGATTATTTGAGAGATTCTAGAAGCTTCTCACTTGCTTGAATCAAATGTTGTTCTTTCCGAAATCATCCACCACTCTCTAAGGGACTTCTATTGCCCTTATCATCTTGATGAAGTCTCTAGACTTTTCTAGAGCTTACTTATGCCTTGCCCTCCAAGCCATTATCCCTATAAATAGATACTCAAGCTTAGTCTCTTGGTGGATCATTCCCTTGAATCATCCCACACCATTCAAGCTCCATCCACATTAGTCTATCCAAGCCTCCACACAAAGCCTTCATCATACAAACACAATCTATTCCACTATATTGTAAAGAGAGAGTTTTATCCATTACCCTTTGTATTTCCTAAAAGGTTCGTTGTACTCTTTCTTATTTGATAGTGGATTTGTTGGCTCTTGCCGCTCGTGGGTTTTCCTCCCGGTACTCGAGTTTCCCACGTTAAATTTGTGTGTTCTATCTTGTCTTATTTCTCTCTATTCGTGATTCCGTTCTTCCGCTACACGCTCGTGTTCTTATTACCACTAAATCCCTAAAACCATTGCCTTCAACCATTTTGGCGAAGGCCTCGTCCAGAGAATGCCAAGGTATGAATAAAAGCTCAAAACCGAAGAGACTATATATTGTTTGGTTCTTAGATATGCTAACTCGAAGGAAAATTGAGGTACCGACAGGGCTACATTCATGTGGTAAACAATGACTATACTCACTGAAAAATGTATGCCATTGGCGGAAGTGGAAATCCGACCATCAACAGCCAAGGAAACCGATACCTTGTCTCTTCTGATCCATATGCAAAAGAGGCAATAATTAGCATAAGAAAACACTGCAGTTTGATTCGAGTGTTCTTCGAAACCGAATTAAGTTCTAATGGTATGTCAACTACAGGTGACTAAGAGGGTTGACACGGATTTGTACGCCTGGAAGAGATGGAATTGGATATCACAAGGAGATTCACAAGTGTCCCAACAATCTGCAAGACCATAAGGTCATGGATATCATTCTCCATGACAACTTTTTATATGCCGTCTCTAAGCTTGGAAATCTACTCGCATTTGATTCAGAATTCGGCTGGGAAGTGGTTGGTACAGACCGGAATCAAGCTGAATCTTTTTGGGGGATATTTACGTATCTGGTTTCATTTGGCTCTGATCTATATATCGTACCTTTTCTGATGTATGCTGACACTGATGATGGTAAGGGAGAGGATGATATGTATATGATATCTGATGTGGATCACAGTGATGACCAGGATGAGGCTCATGCTCCCAACAAGCGCAAGCGCTTATGGAAAATTGTGTTGAAGATATACAAGTGGAATTCAGGAGCTAACTGGGAACATGTGAGTGATTTAGCAGACAAAGTGTTATTCCTAAGGCATGGTTTATCATTTGGTGTTTCGACCAAGGATTTTGTGGGGTGCAAAGGAAATTGTGTGTGGCTCACTGATTTAATCACCACTGTAAACAACGATAGAGACAATGCAGGACTCGTTGATTTGGAAAAGAAAGAAGCCTTGTGTATGAAATTGGCGGCAGAATCCGCTAAGACGTTTTGCCCCTACCCTGTATGGCTCGTCTAGGTCTCAAGGTATATCATCTAATGCTCACTGATTTGATTTTGTGGAATGAATTGTTGTAGGTGTTTTTGAAACCAGGTTGTGTAATGTTTGATTGTGTTTTTCAGCTGGAGCCTGGAGGAGGAGAATGAAGATTACCATGACATGGACTGGTCGAAGGGAGACTCTTACATATACATGAAGACTCAGAATATGAGGAATTAACTCTAAAATCGTATCTTGTCTGCTATCATTTTGGTTGGTATACATTGAATTGATGGCATTGAACTTGGAAAGTTGGAATGCTTCTTATTGACAACTAAATGATATTGTAGATTTCGCATTTTTTTGGTGTATCAATGTCATTTTTCACCTCTGCTATGGTAATATGGTATGGTTGTGAACTGATTTTTGAAGCACCAAAAACTCATACAATATTGGTATGTATATGTGACGTATTATGGTAAAACTTTATAGTATATAGTAGTAAGTGAAAAGATGGGGAATTGGAATACTTCTTTTTCTACCACATTTGTTGTAGTTGTTCATCAATTTACCTTCATAATCACATATACAATAATTGCTATGTTGTTTCAATATTTTTCCCACAAAAACTCATATACAACAATTGATATATTGTTTCAATATTTTACACGCCGTACGTGGCTATTAACGTGTGAATAACATCACATTTTTTAGTGATACATAAAATTACAGCATGAAGGAGAAGAACAACACTTTGCCGACTAAAAGGAGATGTAAAGCAAAGGGGAAAGAGTCCAATAATATAGAAGAGATGAACAACACTTCCGAGCAAGCGCTCCATGGGGCAATCTAAAAAAACCAGAGTTTCTAAATGGGGCAGCAGAGGTTGAGCAAATCCAAAATCTCGACAATATGATTGAAACTTGAAGCCAGGGCTTGAAAAGAAAATCTACAAATTAAGGTACCCTAGTGAATTGAGATGATTAGGCTATGAGAATTGGAAGATTTGGCTTAGTAATGTAGGAGAAGTATAGGGTTGTGTCTCAATTTGGTGTTTCAAATGTGTAAGGAGATTGATGGATGGAAGACTAGAACAGATAGCCAGGGCGACATTGAAGAGCACCAGCAGCCGAAGTCAGAGAACCAATCCAGGAAGAGGACTTAGCTGCTAAGCTGATGGCCCTGGCATAAGCAGCTCCAGCGCCGCCTCCTGATGGGGTGTAGAAGGCTCCGTTGAGGAATCCTACATCGGAAGTGGGAGGATTCTGAACCTAATATATAAGTGGATGGGCTACTCCACCTAATGCCAATTGGTTTTGGGATGGTGCCCCAGTCTGGCTTATATGTTGGGCTTTCTGGTCGGGCCCAACAAGACTTTCCCCTAACAAACTGGTATTAGAGCCGGGTTGCGGGGTGGGCCGGTTGCACCGAAGATTGAGATGGACTCCACATCTGTATCGATGGCGGGTTAGTCGTACTCGTTACGTGGAGGTCTCAATTCCAACCGGGCTAGACTTGTGATGGATTCGCAAGTGAGCTCCACATATGTATCGATGACGGGTTAGTCGAACCGGTTGCGTGGAGGATTCTGAACCTAACATATAAGCCTTGTGATGGATTCGCAAGTGAGAGGGGGATTTGTTGGGACACTTGTGAATCCCACATCGGAAGTGGGAGGATTCTGAACCTAACATATAAGCCTTGTGATGGATTCGCAAGTGAGAGGGGGATTTGTTGGGACACTTGTGAATCCCACATCGGAAGGGGGAGGATTCTGAACCTTAACATATAAGTAGATGGGCTACTCCACCTAATGCCAATTGGTTTTGGGATGATGCCCCAGTCTGGCTTATATGTTGGACTTTCTGGTCGGGTCCAACAAGACTTCCCCCTAACACAGATCAACAATAGTCCAGGTGTCTCCTGGCTTCCAATAACTCATTGTATCCGCCACAATATCCAATAACTCATTGTATCCACCATAATATCTAACACAACCACCGCAAAAGTAGAGTTCGAATTCAGCTTGATTACCCGTTTGAAGAAGTGGGGCGTCCCGTCCTCTTGATAAAGCACAGAAGCTTCGGAAATGTCAGAAATGTGGTAATTGAGAAGGTTAATGCATGGTCTTTTGGATCTCGATGTCCATGTTGTGGATTATCTGAAGGGGATTGTACACAACAACATGTGTAGAGTCTGTCACACAAACCCTACAAAGCCAACCTTGAACATCGACGGTGTTGGGGTTTTGATCAGTAGCTGGCGAGAGACGATAAATCTTGGTCCCATGGAGATTGCAGTGTGAACCAGCTGACATGGATGGATGAGGAACTGTAATCACTGGTTTCACAGTGGGAGGGGATGGAAGATCGCCAAGAAGAGCAAACTGATCTGAAACGGACAAAGTCAATTGGGGACTCGAGGAATTTCCCAATCGTCCTAACGAGATCCTCGGGGAGATTGTTCCACATTTCTACCGATATCTCGCAGTTAACTTGGAAATGCAAAACATGTAACCAGACAGAAAAGGAAAAGCCTATTAAATTAAATGAGCGTGCATCGATCAAGAAAGCAAATCCATCTTTCCTTTTATTCCCCTGTATATATCAATACAACTCCAAATTTGTTGCAAGATGACAGATTACAGAACGAACAGACACACACCTTTACAAGATAATGCAGGCCGATCACAGAATCTACTATAAATAACTTGGAATAAAGCTGTAGTTAACCAAATCGGTCTTAGAATAAAAAGAAACTGTGTATAAACTATATACAGTATAAGATTCATGATAGCTTCCGGACAACCATGATGAATTTCAACACAAGATAACGAATGGAAGATGAATTTCTGCTAGACAAACAAGAGAGGGAAAATTGGCGTTTCCGACCAAATCACCAACCATTACAACCCAAGGAGAACTAATCGAACCAAATGCAGTCTTTCAATTCGGACTCTCTGACACATGATGCGAAATCGGTTGATGAACGAGAAAGAAAGTGAGCCCCAATTTCGCTGATCGAAATAAAGAAACCTAAATCTTACCTCAAAACTGACTCGACGGTGGATAACCGGCCAAATGCAAGCTTACCGGTGGTCGCGGTGTTTCCCGGATCTAGCGACTCCGTTTGCCGCCTCGCTCTATCGATCTTTTCTAAGTCAAGCAAACGCGTTGCGCTCCAAGATTACTCTATCGATAATCTTGCGATTCTTGCTTTTGTTGCATCTCTTGGACTTGCGCTCCCAGATTCCGAAAATAATAGAATACCGAGTATACAAAATGTTGAAATTGATTCAAAATTCTATTAGTTTTAGAATTACGCCGACGTATTTAATTAAATAACAAATTATTTAATTAATAAATTAGTTTGATAGTTAGTTAGTTGGATCCCGATCCGGTAGAGTTCAAGGAAACTCTACATCCTAGTTAGTGAGGACAATGATTGTTAGAAGATTAGTGTGGAGGTGTACATTGAGCAGTTACTAATCATCCCCACGCACATTCTTCAATTTTGCTTTATATATTTAAGATATTTTTTCATTGGTGAATTTAAGTTTATACTCTATCCGTTCAGTAAAATTTGTCATTTACTATTCACGCACGTTTTTTTAGAATACATAGACATTTTTAAATGTTTAATTGGATACTTAGACCCCAAACCAATTTAATTAGTTTTGGTAGACCTCATCCAAATAGCGGTCAATGGTTAACCAGTTGACCAACCCATTTGGATTTTTTTTTAAATTTTAAATTTTTTTTTAAGTGATGCAATTTTTCAGTGATGCCATATTTTACCGTTTTGATGCCAAAATTTTATTATATTTTTTATTTTCACTTTGATGCCACTTTTCTAATGAAATCATTGGATGGCACTTTTTTTAAACCTTGATGACATTTTTTGTTTACTTTAAACCTTGACTATGGATGCCATTTTTTTCACTGTTAACGATTGATGCCATTTTTTTTATGTCAATTTTTTGATAATATTTTTTTATCGTGATGCCATATTTTTGATGATATTTTTCCAAAGTTGTATTTTGATGATATTTTTTCAAAGTGGTATTTTGATGATATTTTTTCCTTTAATGTAATACAACTTTTTCAAAATGGTGTTTTGATGTCATTTTTATAAGGAAAAATGACTCAAAATAATACCAACTATCACCTATGAACCAAAAATAATACGAACTAAAAAAAGTCTCAAAATAATACAAACTATCCACCTATGAACAAAAAATAGTACAAACTTTAAAATCAACTCAAAATAATACAAACTATGAACTTTTAACTCAAAATAATACAAACTTTTGAAGTTGGACTAGGAGAAGAATCAAAACAAAATATTATTTACCAAAATTACAAAAATATGTGTATATAGTCACATTTTGCAAAAATGCACCCCTTTTATTTTTAAATACACCAAAATCACTATTTATTTATCGAACTTTACAAAAAATCACTTTTTATTTTGAAACTAAATAAAATCACATCCACTCTATTCATAATTTTTTTTTAAAAAAAAATCATATCCTAAAATTCATGTAGTTTTGTGTAATTTATAAAAATTGGGGTTGTATTATGCAAAATTGGACAACCGAATAGTGGGTTTGATGTATTTAAAATATAAAAGGTGGATTTGTGCAAAGTATAAATAAATATAGATTTTTTTATAATTTTAATAAATAAAATTTTATTTTGAATCTTATCCTAATTTAAGTTCAAAAGTTTGTATTATTTAAAGTCAAAATTTCATTGATTGCATTATTTTTGGTTGATTTTAAAGTTTGTATTATTTTTGGTTCATAGATTGATAGTTTGTATTATTTTGAGACTTTTTTTAGTTCGTATTATTTTTGGTTCATATGTGATAGTTGGTATTATTTTGAGTCATTTTTTATTTTTATAATGTAATTATTTGATGTCACTTTTTTAATCAAATCGATTGATGTCACATGTTTTTAATTTAATCAACTGTATATCGATTTATTTTCATCGATTATACTTTTATTCACTCATGACACGTTTTTTTATTACACTTCATTGATGCAATTACTTGTGGTGACATGTTCATTAAATTTTTATTTATTGATGTCATTTGCTTCATTAATCACAACTATTTATGGTGACAATTTTATATAATTGATGACATAAGAGCTTAAATTGTGGAATCAAAATATTGTCACCTTATTACACATATAAAAACAAAGTAATATAATATGGAATCAATGAAATCAATACAAGGTGACATCAATGTACCCATCCAAGAATTATACATATAAAAACACAAGCTATTACCCTCATTTTTTATTGATCAACTCATCCTAAGCATCAACAAGTGCAAAATACCATATAACATGTCTCCCCCCTCCTTTTTTCGGGCTTGGGACCGGCTGTATACCAAAACACAAGTAGAGTTAAAAACATGTTATCATCTAGCTAGCAAGGAATAAATAAAGAGTAAGGGATCAATTGTCATTAATAAAAATTGAAAATTGAAAATTACATACAAATAGAGAACAACATGTAATTGGAAACGAATCAAAAGAAGCACATTTGATAAAAATACATGGCATGATGCACTTTGTCGTCTTTGTGCATCATCAATGTACCTTGTGAAATTCAAGGGTATCTACTATGGACTTGCGAACCTCAACCATGCTACTGTGCCCTACATACTTTATGGCTTGTAATGTTCCATCCAATTCCACCCAAACCTGAGTAAAAAGTGGCAGCAAGACCAAATGCAGCATCATAAATTTGTCAAGTACTTAATCTTCATCGGAAACACTCAAATGCAACTAAAAACACCAACTTGCCAACTGAATAATAATCCTAAAAGTCTTGATCTTTAGCTTAATTCCAAATTCAGCAAAATAGTTCATGATAATGAGTTATGCAGTCCTTGAAAATTAAGAGGATTACTCCACATGCTAAATGAATAACCACCGGTGGTAATTTAGTGAAACTACTAATACTCATGAAAGGCTCTTCTAAATACATATTCCGTTTGGCATGACATCGTGAAATAAATACTCCTGGAAGCCATTCAAACATATTAAGACACTAAAAAATAAAATCGACCTGATTAGAACACTAGAATCAAGGTTTTGATGTTATCACCTAGAAGGACACAAATGATCTTTACATGTACTAATTTATTGAAACAAAAAAGGTGCAGTGAACAAACAGAAAAAATGTTATTTCTTTAATGTAGGGATCCAAAATAATACTAAATGAATGGCATTAAGTTATCAACAAATTTTCTCTATCAATGACAAGCAAGAATAAAAAGAGCATGAAAATAAAAGGTCCAAGTGTGGATGCCAGACAACCATTTTGGCATCCTGTATTCCGGTCTTTCAAAGAATTTTTATGATTAATCTCCCAATAATTGCTTCAATCAATTTGGCAGAACAAGCAAGCATTACCACATTCCTTATGATTAATCTCCCAGCAAATAAACTTTGTAGTGCAATAGAATTTTTATCAGAGGAGGACAGGAAGCCTGAGGAGAAATTCCAACCAATCGGCATTTCATCGAACACCTTGTATGCAACTCTTAATTCACCCAATTCAAAGTTTTTTAGCACCTTCAAATTTCTCAATCTTCCCCTAATTTACCCTAAATTCGAAAACGTAAAGATACACAAAGAGTACAACAACAAGACAAATACATAAACAAGAAGAAAATTGAATCAATTTCACAAAATTGGGGACAATTTCAGCCAACATCAAAACCCTAATCACAACCAAAATAAAATACAAGTAGATTGGGAACAACTAAAGGCCATCAAAATCAAAAGATAACAAAGCACACACCAATGCAGGCTAAATTTGCACAACCGGTATACACTCAAGAGAGAAGAATGGAATCGAGATTCGAAGGTGAAATACATACATGGAAACCGCCGATGAGAAGGGAAGGAGGGAATCGCCGTGATAGATGGAAAGAGAAGACAACAAACTGCGCCGGAGAAGACGGACGCCCTGGTAGATGAACGAAGAGAATCGCCGGGGAAGGACTGAAGGAGACTAGGAGAGTCGGGTGAAGGAGAAGGGGAAAGGGGTCTAAACTCCTCATAAAAATTTAATAAGGTCTACGTTCCTTAAAAAAGCAATTAAAGGGTCTAACTACCTAATCAAATGTACAAAAGGGTCTAAATCACCAAATTTCCTCTAAAATATTCATCTTTTTATAAAATGTTTTAACAAGTTTGTACTTATTAATAATAACTACGAAATTGTTACAAAAAATTATTAAAAAAATAGATATTTTATATAGTTTTTATCTCATAAAAAAGCGTACGTGAATAGTAAAGTGACAAGTTTTTCCGAACGGAGGTAGTATAAGGCATTAAGGCCTCACTTCAATATGGTTCACTTTCATAAATAATCGTAATTAATTCAATTTGGTTTAAAATCTTGTTGACAATATAACATATCTATGAATTGATTGTTTGGAGCTTACGTTGATCGATTTTTTTTATTAGGTAAAAAATTCGGGAGATCAAGTTTTACCCGATAGCATCTTTTCGGATAAAGTTAATAAGACCCAAATCATTTGATATGTTGGGACCCTTAGTCGAATAGCTAAGGTGTGCAACCTTATCCGCTACTCGATTGCCGAGTCAGGGATGTAGGAGAATTACGTTGATTGACCAAATATCCAGTGTTCATCTTTCGTCGCCCTTGGATCTCATCTTTCTTCTTCAATGGTGTGATGTTGGTTGTAGAATGGTGCTACCGCTACGTACAACTCCGGCAATCCAGAGGACTCAATTCAAGGTAGTTGTTATCAAGCATTTCTTTGGTGGGTTGATTCGAGTTATTGATCGGGTCAATTGTTGTGATTTGAGAGATAAGAAGAAGAAGGGTGCCTAGTAACAAGTAAGGAATACTTCCGATTAGAGTTGTCAAAACCCAATCCCACTGGAACATTCGGAAAATTTTAAGTCAAGACCCAAAAATTTCAACCTGAGATTTTTCTTTGACCCAAACCTGAAAAACCAGTATTTTTCAGGGTCAATTGGGTTTCGACCCGATGACCCAACTGACACGGTTTGTTAACACAAAACTTAACCAATTAAAAGCCAAGAAAATCCAAAAAGTCATATTAGGGTAAGTTCTGTAAGTCATATATTATTAAAATTAATGGATTTATAATTACAAGTACTCGATCTTTTTTTTTTCAAATCAACCTTTATTATTAGGAAAAATTTGCTCAAATATCCATTTAGAAAAGCTAATTAAGTAAACGTCCATATTTAAACATATATTAAGTAAATGTCCATAAATTTTATGTAATACCAACTCTACCCTTGATAAAAAAAAATTAATCATTTTATTTCTCAACCCTCGTTCAATATCTTTCTCCCTCGCTCCTTCGCGTCTCTCTTCTACTGGTGGTCAATGGCGGAAGCGAATGCGAAGCTTCATAGGTCCGAATCATCGGCGGCTACGACGAATTCCGATTCCACGGGCGAAGAAATTGCTCAGATTTGGTCAATCAAGGACCCCAAACCGGTTAGTTTGAGTTCGGATTCCAAGGCGCATCTGGATTCCCGCTTCTTTGGCTCTTCTGGTTTGTATCTCGATTTTGGATGTCTTGAAAACTAGGAAAATGTGAATTTTTTTATGAGATTTCTATTTCGTTGTTGTGGTTCGTAGAGATGGAGATGGTTGAGGAGATGTTCGCAAATGAGGAATGAGGATATGTTAAGTGGTGGGAGGGGGGTTTGCTCTGCTCTAACTATTTCCAATGCCATTACCAATCTTTTCGGTACTCCTTTCTCTTCCACATTAACTTTTCAAATCCACTCCAATTTTAATTCATCGCAAACTTCCCCTTTCGTTTTGAGCAATTTTGTTGTTTAGCCCTAATTCGATTGCACTTGCCTAAATTCGATTTTCTCTAGATGTGAGTTTTTATTGTGTTTCCCTTGAACCTACAAAATCTATGGACAGAAGAAAGCAAAGTCATTTCATTTGGATATTACTCGATCGGATTCAGAGGGAAAACAAACCCTAGCATGTAATGATTTGGGTATGTACTCGATCAGATTCGGATTTGGTGACAATTGTTTGTTTGGTGACAACTAGTATTTAACTTGATCATTGTTTGTTTGTTTGTTTGGTGACAATTGTTATTTACCTGGTAGAGTTATATATTCTATTTTGGCGACAAATGGAATTTATGTTGTTATTTTTAGATTGGTGACAATTGGTAGAGTTATATATTCTATTTTGGTGACAAATGGAATTTATGTTGTTATTTTTAGATTGGTGACAATTGGTAGAGTTATATATTCTGTTTTGGTGACAAATGGAATTTATGTTGTTATTTTGTTGTTGTTTTTTAGATTGGTGACAATTGGTAGAGTTATATATTCTGTTTTGGTGACAAATGAAATTTATATCTCATTTAGCTATAATGTAATTTTCATTATTCTTCTGTTCAATTGTAGTGGAAGTTGTGGTATGTATACCATCAAATATATCGAGGGTCTTGCATTTCATGGTGGTATTGAAGCTATTTTAGACAAGTATATGGATGTGTATAGAGAGAGATGATGGCTATAGAGTGTCTTGCTATTTTGGTTGTTAAGTATGAATGTCTCAACTGTTCCCCTTTGTTTTGATATTTTTGCAAGTTGATGTAGTGTGACAATTAAGTATTAGAAAGTTAAATTGTACATCAAATTTCATCTACTTAGGGTTATTATTGTAACACAAATGCGTTAATATTAGATGACAAATGTGATGCCATTATAGTATTGTACATCGAATTATTCGTTTGCTCAAGTTTAGCCCCTCTAGGGTCTATGCTCCCCTAGTTCTAGGGTTTCAGTTTCGTAACAAAAATGCGTTAATATTAGATGACACATCTGATAACATTGGTACTGTACACACATTTTAGGGTTTAGGATTTAGGGTTTAGGCCCTAAACCCTAAAGACTAAACCCTAAACCCTAAACTATACCGTACATCAAATTTTAGTCTGCTCAGGTTTAGCCCCTCTTGGGTCTATGACCCCATTGTTCTAGGGTTTCAGTTTTGTAACAAAAATGTGTTAATATTAGATGACAAATGTGATAACATTAGCATTGTAAACATTTTAGTTTGATGAAAGTGATTTGTAGTTGGTGACAATTGGTTAGTGACACTATTTTGTCGTTGGTGACAATTAATTTCTAAAAATAGGCGGTTGACACTAGATTGGTCACAAAGTTTTGTAATCGGTGACAATAGATTATTGACCAAAGCTTGATGAAAATAGGTTGGTTACACTGTTTTATTGTTGGTGTCAATAGATTATTGAAAAGAGGTTGGTGACAATGTTTTTTATAAGTTGGTGACAATACGGTTGATTAAACGATAAAAAAACAGTGTTATGTAGTTGGTGACAATGTCTTGGTGATGTATAATGTTATGGTGATAATTTTTTTTAAAAGTTACAATATCATGGTGATAATATATTGTCATCAACCTCGTCATTAATAGTTGTCACCAACAATTGTCATCAGCAAAATCATCTATTAGCAGAAAAACCACATTTGTTACCGAGGAAAAGTGTTACTTTACTGGCAACTGTCACCGGAAGAAAATCAATTGTCACCCAAATTTTTTTTGTAACCAACAATTATCACAAGAAAAAAAGAAAATCAATTGTCACTAGAAAAGATTTCCCCCTAACTGTCACCGGAAAAAATAAAATGTCACAAAAAATCAATTGTCACCAAAATAATTGTCACAATTAACTGTCACCAGAAAAATATACTCAACTGTCACCAAAAAATTGTCATCAAATGTAGGCCTTGACCGAAATCTGTCACCGAAAAAATTGTCATCAACAATTGTCACCAAGAAAAAAAAAATTTGTCACCAGAAAAAATTTAATCCAAAATTGTCACCAGGAAAAAAAAATGTCACCAAAAAAATGATTGTCACCGAAAAAAATTATAAGAAACAATTGTCACCAAAAATAATTGTCATCAAATCTAGGCATTGACTTAATTGGTCAATGTTGACTAGTCAATATCATAATTAAAAATAGTCAAAGGGGGAAGGGGAGGGTAAGGGTCAAAGGGGGAAGGGAAGGGTAAGGGATGGGAAGGAAGGGTAAAAATGTTAAATATGGACATTTATCTAATTTTTTTAAAAAGTGGACATTTACTTAATTATGTTTATTTTTTTGGACATTCACTAAATTAAACCATATTATTTTTTGTATTGTATATTACTCCATTCGACTGGTAATATTTCATTTTTTTTTATTTTTCAACACTTTTTTTTAGTTTTTTGAAATTTTAAATTTTTTATTAATATTTTTAAATCATTTTATACTCATCACTAATCGGTATAAAATAATTTTAAAAATTAATTAAAACTTTAATATTTTATAGAGTTTTAAATTTTATTAAAAATAATGACAACAACAACAACAACAACAAGCCCAGTATATCCCGCTCAAAGAGCAGGGTCTGGGGGGTCGGATTGTACGCACCCTTTCCCCGACTAGGTCGAGAGGGTGTTTCCTAGTGACCCAAAGATAAGACAACAAGGGAAGATGGTAGTACATATCCTACATAAACTGTAATTCACACGGTGTAAAGGATACGCGTAAAAAGCATGATGCGGTAAAACGTTGCACCCGACTAAAGTTCGTCAACCCGAATAGCACTCCTCCACTGTATCCTATCACGCGTCATCTCCTCTGAGAGTCCCAAAGCGGCCAGATCATGTCTAATCACTTCACCCCAACTCTTCTTCGGACGTCCTCTGCCCCGACGAACGCCTTCGGTAGCCAAATTTTCACATCTGCGTACCGGCGCACTTGGATCTCTCCTCTGCACATGTCCATACCATCGTAGTCTCGATTCTCGTAACTTAGCCTGAATACTAGCCACTCCCACCCTTTCACGGATAGTCTCATTATTAAAAATAATGAGTAAGAGTAAAAATTAAATATTTGAGATTGGAGGTAGTAGATAATTACAAGCGCTCGAACATAGGATGACATTTTCCAATAATTATAGGACCCAAAAGAACAACTTAGCAACCACGTTTTTAACTTTACCACATCTTTAACTTAGCAACCACGTCTTTAAGTTTACCATTGATAACTCCCTCCCTTAATGAAAATCGGAATAAATGTTTCAAATGCCTTGACAGGATGTTTGTGTCAAAGGTCTTGGAACATTAACAGTTGATGAAATCCAAAACCTGTTTTATAAGTCCGAATATTATTTAATCTTATTATATACTTCCTTTATATTATATATATATATATATATATATATATATATATATGCTTGACTAATCTTTCAGGAAGTTTTTCGAATTATTTCCTTCCTTACAACAAGTGCTGAGAAGGTTCAAATCGGAAAGATTATGGCTTCGTTTGTTTCCAAGTTTAGAAGATCTTGAAGATAGCCATGATCAGGAATAGCCGTTGGAGAAGATTCTCGGCGCCGATTTGTCTCAATAAATAGAGAAGGAAGATGAAGACATGATACACAAGTGCTACACGAGCTTTCATTCATTCAAGCAAGATCTGTCTTCCAAAGTGTCTCTCTGCTAGCGCTCAAGAGTTTGTTGTTTATTTCAAAGCCTTTGAGAGTCACTGTGAGCTTATAGGATATATTCATTTAAAGTGTTACTCGAAAGTTTGTAACTCGGGAAGTTGCACTAGGCTATTGATTTGTGAGAGTAAGAGGATTGTACTAGATAGCTGAGAGAGGTGGGGCTCTTCTAGATTGGTCTAGGACTCCAAGGGAACGTGAGTTGACTAGATTGCAATTGTATAGGAGAGAGGCTTCTCGGTGAGCTATTAGGATCCTAAGCTAAGCGAATCAATAAAGTCTTTTGAATCCTAGGGTTGTGGAAGAACCCTAGGCGGGGACGTAGGCCAAGTTCGTGTTGAACCTCGTAAACAATTACTCATGTCCTTTATCTATTGCTTTACCTTATTTCCGCACTTGGTTCGATTGTCTAACTTTGTGATTTAGGAACAGAGAGAAGAACGAGGAGCGAGGAAGGTGATGATGCTGCTATCAAGAACACAGAGAAGAGGAACATGTAGGAACCGATTCTTAACACTGAAGAATTGGCCCAAGGTGTTGAAGATTCATCCAAAGCCCTTGGTGTCCAATCCAACAGTGTTGAGATGTCAGAAACTGATGTAACTGAACCTAAGAGGACCATGGTGTCAGATGTACCACAAGTCAATCCTACCAGTGTGACGAATCAAGGAGCTGAGACTAGCAAAAGAAAATTCAAATACTCCTCATCACACTCTTTAAAGGATATCATTTTTGACCTTACTTCTAGTGTTCAAACTCGTTCTAAACTTAAAGATCTTTGTGCTTTTCACGCGTTTGTTTCTCTTATTGAGCCAAAAAAGGTAGATGAAGCACTTCAGGAGCCAGACTGGATCATTGCTATGCAAAGTGAGCTTAACGAATTTGAAAGGAACAAAGTCTGGACCTTGAAGCCTAGGCCAAAGCATCAATCAGTCATTGGCACACGATGGGTATTTCGAAACAAGCTAGATGAGAATGGTAAGATTGTGAGGAACAAGGCAAGGCTTGTTGCTCAAGGCTACAATCAAGAGGAAGGTATTGACTACGAGGAGACCTTTGCTCCCGTAGCCAGGCTTGAAGCTATTCGCATTCTATTGGCATTTGCATCTTTTATGAGCATAAAGTTATATCAAATGGATGTCAAGTGTGCTTTTCTTAATGGTTTCTTAGAGGAAGAAGTATATGTGGCTCAACCCCCAAGTTTTGAAAGTTCAGAATTTTCCAATCATGTTTATAAACTTGACAAAGCGCTTTATGGTTTGAAACAAGCCCCAAGAGCTTGGTATGAGCGCTTGTCAAAATATCTTGTAGAAAATGATTTTAAAAGGGGGTTGATCAACAAGACTCTTTTTAACAAAACCAAAGGAAAGGACATTTTGGTTATTCAAATTTATGTTGATGATATATTATTTGGTGCTACTAACACATCTTTGTGCAAGGAATTTTCTGACATCATGTGCAGTGAATTTGAGATGAGCTTGATGGGAGAACTCAACTTCTTTTTGGGATTATAAGTTCATCAATCCAAGAAAGGGATCTTTGTCAACCAAAGCAAGTACACTAAGGATCTCTTGAAGAAGTTCAAGATGGATCAATCCAAAGCAGCCAAGACACCCATGAGCTCAACATTGTCTCTAGATCAAGACAAGACTGGAATAAGTGTCAATCAAAAGGAGTATCGAGGAATGATTGGATCTTTATTATATCTCACGGCTAGTAGACCTGACATCATGTTTAGTGTTTGATTGTGTGCTAGGTTTCAAGCTGATCCTAAAGAATCTCACCTCGTGGTTGTGAAGAGGATCTTTCGATATATCAATGGCACTAAGAAGCTTGGACTATGGTACCCAAAGCAAAATGATTTCACATTAATTGGATATTCTGATGCAGATTTTGCAGGCTATAAGGTGGATAGGAAGATCACATCAGGATGTTGCCAATTCTTAGGAGCATCTTTGATCAGTTGGCACTCAAAGAAGCAAAACTCAGTTGCTCTATCCACTGCAGAAGCCGAATACATTGCAGCTGGAGCCTGTTGCTCCCAAATCCTTTGGATAGCTCAACAAATGCGAGATCTTGGCATCAACCTCAAAGGTATTCCAATTAAGTGTGACAATACAAGTGCCATCTCCATCACTAAGAATCCTGTTCAGCATTCAAGGACAAAACATATTGATGTAAGGCATCATTTCATTAGAGACCATGTTGAAAAAGGTGATGTGTCCATTTCGTTTATTTCAACTGATTATCAATGGGCTGACATTTTTACTAAGCCTTTGGCAGAGGACATATTCACCTTCATAAGACGAGAGATTGGGATGCTTAACAATGATGCACTTTCGTAGGGGGAGCATTCCCTTTACGAAAGATAAATTCTACTTAGTGTCAAGACCCTTGAGAACTATGTCAAGGTGTGTGAACTAAATGGTGGATTACATATATCGGATCATATTTTTTTTAAATATCTTTTTAGATATTTAATCAATTATATTTTTTATCGGATTTCAAAATTGCCTTTTTGTGATATTCTTAACCGTTAAGATATTTTTAATTTTGGAACTAAATCCCTCATTTTTTTTCGGTCCGATTTTAATGGGAATATTTGAATTTTGAATTGGAAACTCTTCAAATCTTGGCAATGTTATCATTACCCTCCCTTGGAACTCTAAACCCGTCCCATCACTCCATCATCTCTCTCTACTTATACCCACCTCTGTACCCGATTTCTTCACACTCTCAAAACTGATCCAAACCCTTTCACTTTCTTCTTCTTCAACCTCTCAACCTACTCTAAAGAAACCCTAGCCGATTTCCTCCATGGCACCCAAAACAAAGAAAGCTGTCACACCCAAAAGACTTGGCGCCACCCCCAAGGGACGTCAGGCCACTCCCACCTCTCCCACACCTGAACCCACTCCTCAAGCCATTGTTCCAACTGTTGTCTAGAGCACCCTCGCTGAGAGCACGGTCACTGTTCCCAAGGGCTCTCAAAAGCGCTCTGCTAAGAAGCCTCTCAGTGCTAAACAGAAAGGGAAGAGGAAGATTTTGGCTGAGGAAGTGGACGAGGAAGAGGAGGAAGATGACCTAGATGCCATCCTGGAAAGAGATGCTGCCAAGGAAGCCGATGAGGAAGCCTTGAAGAAGAAAAAGGTCGATGAGGAGGCCGAGCTTGCTAGGAAACTGGCAGAGGAGGAAGCTATGAGGATTCGGAAGGAAGCTGAAGCCGAGGAGGAGCCTGAGGAAGAAGAAGAAGAAGAGCAAGAGGGATCTAGAGATGACAAGGAAGCTGAAGGAGATGAAGCGGGGTCCGGTGAGGACTCGGGGTCTGAGGAAGAGGAGGAAGAATCTCCCTCTCCTTCTCCTCCTCCCCTGTCTCCAAAGAAGTGGAAAGCCCCTGCTGCTGTCAAGCCTCCATCTCCCAAAAGCACCAGGAAGGGCACCCTCAGGAGTCTTGAAGCGCATGTCAAGAGAGCTACTCCTACCATTGCACGTAGGAAGAATGCCAACCCACCTGCATATATCCAGGTAAATCAATCCTTGCCCTCCTCTTGGTTTCAAGATGCTGAGACTGCTGGTAAGTGGGTAGATGAGTTTCGAACTCGTAGGGTTTGCTGTTCTGATTTTTTGGATTTTGAGTTCTTCGAAGCTTTGAAGTTACCCTGCATTGATCTCCTAAAAAAAATCCCCAGCCTGGACCCTTCTTAACCTTGAAACCGTCTACTACCCCCAGCTTACTCGTCTGTTTTACATTAACCTAAAAGCCATACACGACACCAATTGTTGGTCTTTGGAGTATGTTGTCAAAGGGGTTAGAATCTCTCTCAACTCCAATGACTTTGCAGATTTCTTTGGCTTACCTAGCCCAGTTCCACCCTCTGAAATACACCCCTCAAAAGAGAATTGCATCATCCTTGCCCGAGCTAAGTACCTCCTACCCGAAGCATCCAACAGCACCTCAAAGCAACTCACCCACTCATCCCTAACCCTTGAGGCAAAAATAATTTTCAACATCATTGTTTGATGCCTCTTACCCCGTCTTAACTCTGGCTCACTCCTTACTGACAATGCCATGGTCCTGCTCTACCGCATCTTAAATGGTCTTGATCTTGATCTGGCCAACACTATCCTTGGAACCATGGCTCATGCCAGAAAAGCTAGAAAAGGCTCTCCCCTCCCCTTTGCTACCCTTTTGACCCCTCTCTTCAAAGCTTCTGGAATTGATGTCAAAAATGAAGAACAACAACGTCATATGGGTAAGTTCGACTCTAAGGGCCTTGAAAAGATTGGCATCACTCGGTCTCCCCAGGGGACCTTGAGTCTTGCCACTCCTTCAAAAATCCTTCCCACTGCTTCAGCTTTCGATGAACGCATGGACAACCTAGAATTGGGCTTGGAGGAAGTTCGCCTGGATATCAAGGAGCTGCAAAAGGAGTTTATGACGGAGATGAGCGGGATTTCCAAGATGCTGCAAGGACTGTGGACGAGGCTCACTGATGATGCTCCGGATGACGAAGCTTAAACCCTACCCTACCCTATCCCACCCCTGAAACTTGATACATTGCTGGTTTTTGGAAACTTTTTCAAAACTTTTGGTGACTGTTTTACCTCCTCCCTTTGTTGAAAGACAAAAAGGGGGAGATGATCTGTGTTGTTTAGACTTTGAAAACCTATCTGCTTGAAGGTCTTGGAAGACCTTGGTTTTTGATTTTTTGGTTTTCGGTTGGATGGTTTTTGCATGCTTTAAAAAAAATTTGATCCAACATTTGTCTAACCCCTGCAGGTACTTAGTCCGACTTCTCTTATATTATTTATGCTTGACTAAGTTGCAGGGATGCACAGGTTTTGTCTTTCATCAAGGGGGAGATTGATAACTCCCTCCCTTGATGAAAATCGGAATAAATGTTTCAAAGGCCTTGACAAGATGTTTGTGTCAAAGTTCTTGGAACATTAACAGTTGATGAAATCCAAAACCTGTTTTATAAGTCCGAATATTATTTAATCTTATTATATACTTCCTTTATATTATATATATATGCTTGACTAATCTTTCAGGAAGTTTTTTGAATTATTTCCTTCCTTACGACAAGTGCTGAGAAGGTTCAAATCGGAAAGATTATGGCTTCATTTGTTTCCAAGTTTAGAAGATCTTGAAGATAGCCATGATCAGGAATAGCCGTTGGAGAAGATTCTCGGCGCCGATTTGTCTCAATAAATAGAGAAGGATGATGAAGACAGGATACACAAGTGCTACACGAGCTTTCATTCATTCAAGCAAGATCTGTCTTCCAAAGTGTCTCTCTGCTAGCGCTCAAGAGTTTGTTGTTTATTTCAAAGCCTTTGAGAGTCACTGTGAGCTTATAGGATATATTCATTTAAAGTGTTACTCGAGAGTTTGTAACTCGGGAAGTTGCACTAGGCTATTGATTTGTGAGAGTAAGAGGATTGTACTATATAGCTGAGAGAGGTGGGGCTCTTCTAGATTGGTCTAGGACTCCAAGGGAACGTGAGTTGACTAGATTGCAATTGTATAGGAGAGAGGCTTCTCGGTGAGCTATTAGGATCCTAAGCTAAGCGAATCAATAAAGCCTTTTGAATCCTAGGGTTGTGGAAGAACCCTAGGCGAGGGCCATAGGCCAAGTTCGTGCTGAACCTCGTAAACAATTACTCGTGTCCTTTATCTATTGCTTTACCTTATTTCTACACTTGGTTCGATTGTCTAACTTTGTGATTCGGGTTTAATCTCAAAGGGTTTTATACGAGCTCCAAAAGTCTTGAGACTTTCTGCGAAAAACAGGCATACTCTATTCAACCCCCCTTCTAGAGTATTTCGATATTACATTGTTTTATATTATCGAACCTTCAACCATTTTGAAGTTATCGCAAAGCCATCAAAATACGATTTTTTATTAAAAAAAATTATCAACCCCAAAATTGACCTGATTGGATCTGAAATAGGGTCAAACTCGGGTTCGAGTTAACCCGGGTCTACCCAAGACCCCTTTTACCGGAAATCTGAATGACCACCGAACCCGAACTTGAATTACCCGATTAACCAGTCTACTTTCAATCAGTGGCGGAGCTGGGGGGTGCTTGAGCACCCCCCTGGCTCGGAAAAAAAATACAATTTTTTTTTTGCAGATATTTAGTATTTTTAAGATAATATAATATCTTTAAATGATATTTAAAACAAAAGTATTATCTAGCTCAAGTGGTAAGGAAAAAGTAAGGAGAAGTAAAAGGTCTTTGTTATGGGTAGAGATGGGCCAAAGGCCCATAGTCAAGTGTATTAGGAAAGGCCCGTAAGGCTAGAAAGCCCAATGAATTGGCTCATACAAATACTATAAGAAATACAATGTAATCAGTAAAGGGCATGAAATGAAATACAGAACTCCTTTTACCTTTCTCTCCTTTCTCTATCCCTTACTACCGTCTTTCTCTCTAAACTAAGAAACCTATCCACATACATAACAATTGGTATCAGAGCTTTGACGATCTTTCCGCCATGGCTGATGGAACTCGATACAAGGCGCTCGAGGCTCAATTCCATCAATTTTGCGATGAGCAGCAGTTCATCGTTGATACGCGGAAGAAAATCAACGAACAACGACATCTGACAGATCAAGGGATCGAGAAATTGAAGAGCGAGATGAGAACAGACTTGAAGACGCATCATGAAGAATCGAAGGCGGAATTTACGAAGATGCTCGATTGCAAATTTGAGGCTCTTCTGGACTATATGCGAAGACGGGACGAGAGTTCACAGTCGGCAGGTGGGAGCCGGTTCAACGAGCAAGGTTCAAGATCGGATGATAGACAACGTGAGCCACAACAACCGGTGTCGGAGCCCAGCGAGAGCGCTGGAATTCGCAGCAATGGGCCAGGATACGCCGGAAATTGGGAGAAACTGAGTGGTTTCAACCGAACGCCGAAGATCGACTTCCCAGTATTCGACGAGAAGAGACCGGGAAGCTGGATTCGGAAGTGTGACAAGTTCTTTAGAGTCTTCAACATAGCAGAAGCAAAGAAAGTCGAGATCGCGTCGAGATGCAGGGGTTCTTGATGCAAGATTCCCATGTGAGTTGGTCTGAGCTCGGTAAGGCTATCTGCGCTAGGTTTGGCGAGAAGCAGGGACTTGAGGTTATTGAAGACTTCAATAAACTGGAACAAGGGGAGGATTTGGAGGAATACATAGAGAAATTTGAAGAACTTCGTGCGAGTATGTTGGTCTATAATCCTCATCTTCCGGAATCCTATTTTATCTCCAGATACATAAGTGGCCTTAAACCGGAGATTAAGTCGCTAGTTAAGCTCGGCAAACCAGACTCGTTGCTTGCAGTGTATGAGCAAGCGAGGCTTCATCAGGGAGCTGTTCACGACATAGTTAAACTGAGTAAACCTCCTTGGCAGGGCTACGGGGGTGCAGGCGCTGCTAAAGAGATTAGTGCAGGAAGTGCAAAACCTGTGGAAGGAACCGTCAAAGGCAAGAACGTAGTTCTTGGACATGAAGGCGATGCCAAGCTGCCAGTTTCAAGCATTGCATAGCGATGGAGCTTGGGGTTATGCTACAAATGCAATGAGCGCTACTTCGTGGGTCATAAGTGCAAGCAACAGACCCTACATAGTCTGGTGGCTGCAGATGTAGTCGAAGACCAAATTGATGGGGAGCCACAGGAGGAAGTCAATGACGAACCTGAGATATAAGTCCACGCACTGAAGGGCAGCAGTCCAAAGACTACTATCAAAGTGTGGGGCGTGAATCAGAACTGGTCCTTCACAGTTTTGCTCGACAGTGGCAGCACTCATAGCTTCTTGGACATCAGGAAAGCGAAAGAGCTGGGATGTGAATTAGTAACTGCAACCTTGATGGAGTTACATGTGGCTAATGATAATCAAACATTTAGCCAACAAAAATGCAAGAAACTTAGATGGGAAATGCAAAGGCACTCATATGCATTTGATATCAGAACTTTGAAATTGGGAGGTTGTGATATGATTCTCGGGGTTGACTTCATGACTGATTTGAGCCCAGTGACTTTCGATTTCAAGAAGCGTTTCATCTCCTTTGCTATCAATGGCAAGAGGATAGTGTTGTAGGGTATCCGAGAAGAAGCGTCACTCAAGATGATGTCTGGCCAGAAAGTGCAGAGATGGTTACGCAAGGGGGTTCCATGTTTTATCTCCCAGATTGCTTATGTTTTTGCAATAGAAGCCAAAGCTCCAATGGCGCACCCAGAAGTTCTTGCACTCTTGGATAAATTCTCAAATGTGTTTGAGGAGCCAAAGGGTTTACCTCCGACAAGGGGTCATGAGCATATTATTACTCTGAAGAAGGGATCGAATCCAGTATGTGCTCGTCCCTATCGTTACCCATATTTTTAGAAAACCGAGATTGAGAAACAGGTGGCTGACATGTTGAGTCAAGGGACAATTCGACCAAGCCAGAGTCCGTTTGCGTCTCCGACATTGCTTGTCAAGAAAAAAGACCGTTCATGGAGGTTTTGTGTCGATTATAGACAGCTAAACGACATCACGATTAAGGATAAATTCCCCATTCCCCACATCGAGGACTTGTTGGATGAGTTGGGGGGAGCTGTATTGTTTTCAAAGTTGGATCTCCGGGCTGGGTATCATCAAGTGAAAATGGCAGAGGAGGATGTGCCCAAGACAACTTTTCGAACCCATTACGGGCATTACGAGTTTAGGGCCATGCCATTCGGCTTGACTAATGCTCCGGCCACGTTCCAGGTCTTGATGAACGATGTGTTCAGCAAGTTCTTAAGAAAGTATGTGTTGGTCTTTTTTGACGACATCTTGGTGTACAGCAGCTCCCTATCACAGCATGTCCAGCACCTAAAATATGTCCTTGAAGCTCTTCGACAACACAAGCTGTATGACAAGCGCTCGAAATTTTCCTTTGCCCAACCTCAGGTGGAATATCTAGGCCACATTATTTCAGCCCAGGGAGTGGCTACTGACCCTAGCAAGGTCAAGGACATGGTGGAGTGGCCAACACCCCGTTCGATTAAAGGTTTGCGAGGTTTTCTGGGGTTGACGGGCTACTATAGACGATTTATTCGGAGCTATGGTAGTATCTGCAGGCCGCTCACTGAGCCGCTGAAGAGCAAGTCTTTCAAATGGAATGAGCAAGCGGATGTGGCATTTCGTACATTGAAGAGCACCTTAGCGAATCCCCCTGTGTTAGGCCTTCCGGATTTTACTGAAACCTTTGAATTGGAGACGGACGCCTGTGACTCGGGTATTGGCGCAGTTCTTATGCAAAGGGGAAGCCCACTTGCTTTTATTAGTAAGACTCTTCATGGGGATCACCTTTTGCTGTCGACTTATGAAAATGAGCTCCTAGCAATCCTTTTGGCAGTGGATAAGTGGCGCCATTACTTGGAATTGGCCCCATTTTGCATCAGAACTGACCATCAGGCCCTGAAGCACTTAGCCGAGCAACGCTTGACTACCCATCTACAACGGAAAGCGGTGCGAAAGTTTCTTGGCCTCTCATATACCATTGCTTATAAGCAATGACGCACAAACAGGGCAGATGATGCATTGTCGAGAAAATTTGAGGATGACAATGCTCAGTGTGCAATGGCTTATTCGATTAAGCCAATTTGGATGTCGGAGCTGATAAAGAGCTATGAGCAGGACTTACAGGCTCAAGAATTGATTGTTAAATCTGTTTTGGGAAGTAATACCGAGTACACTGTTCAGCAGGGAATCCTAAGGTATAAGAACATATTGTACATTGGGGATGACCAATAGCTTCGTTTCAAACTCTTCACGACATTGCATACGGAGGCTACAGGCGGTCATTCGGGTATACATGCTTCTTACTCTCGGATTAAGGCCTTTTTCTATTGGCCTTCGATGAAACAAAATGTGGAGAAATGGGTAAAGGAGTGCGATTTCTGTCAATGTAGTAAGGCAGAGAGGATAGCAAGTCAAGGCCTTCTTCAACCTCTGCTCGTTCCTTCACAGGCCTGGTGTAGCATCTCGATGGATTTCGTGGAAGGCCTTCCGAAATCTCGAGGGAAAGATACGATCATGGTTGTTGTTGATCGTTTCACGAAGTATGCTCATTTTATATATTAGATATATAAATTTAATGACCAACACAATAATAAAAGATGTAGCCATGAAGAAGTGGAAAAAAAAAATAACTATCAACGTTTGAACATTTGACAAAGAGGTAGTCCCCAACAACTATAGTCATTTAGCTAAAGAATGCAAGTTGATCCAAATTGAATAAGAATACAAAAATAGTGTAAATTTTCATGAACTTAATAATATCAATAAATTGCCCTTGAACACAACTTTTTTTTTTATGTATTATTATTATATAGATAGATAGATATAAAAAAAATAGTATAGAAACATTTTTTAACACTACCTCATTATAATCCCAACGAAGGCGTACTTTGTTTTCGAATTGCAATTAACAATGTTATAAGTTTGTTTCTTTGAAATTGTAATAATAGGGGATTACAAATCAAAAGAAATTGCTATTTGGTATCTATTTTTCATTTCAACAGAATATATAAAGATATATATACAATTAAACCTACACATTATTATAAATATATACAAATGCACATTTTAGCTTATTTTGAGGAATCAGAAATTTAAAATGATACTTACAACTTAAACATCATGGTTTGGCCGGATTGAATCAATTCATCAATTCATTACTAAACAAAATTGAAGGAAGAAAAATGATATCATGAGAATGGATAGTACTAACCTATCTCTTGATTAGGTATGGTTCCCCTTATGTTTATAAAATTTATCCGCTTTCATGTTCAAGTGGTTAATACGTTTATAATTCGCGGTAAAAAAAAAATCATAGTTAATCATATAAAAGCATTATAAAAAAGTATTGAGTTCAAAATAAAATACCTAAAAGTAATGAGTATAGAGATTGTACTTGACTTACATTTGAACTTGTGAAGCCATGGTAGGAACAAATCCAAAGCTTTCTCGATTTACTTTGACAAATCTGGAGTTTTCTCCATACTTGATCTGTTGATCATATCCCTTTCTCAATCTACATACTTGACAACGGCAAACATATATACTTATAGAACTCTATCAATGGACTTTTACTATTGTAATTTAAGTCTTATAAATTAATTAGGAAGATAGAAAGTCATGCATATGAGTAGTGACTATTTTATAACTCTTAGTTTTAATGTTTAGTATGAAGGTAGAGAGTTAGGTCAATTAATATTTTTTTTATAACGGTAGATCTCTTAATATTCGATAATCCTTTATTTTTTTAATTATTGCCCAAAGCCTCAAATTTGTAACCGGGGTGAAAATACTACTCAAGACCTCAAATTTGATAAGTTAATTAGTAAATTGTTAGTTGTGATGTTTTGATAAAGTAAAACAAATAATGGGTTTTTTTAAAAAAAAAAAGGCTTATAAAATATAACAAAAGTCTAAACATAAATCCAAAACAACAGAGAAGCAAATTTATTGTTATTATTATTATATATAAATTAATTAGATTAGATTGTGATTAAGTAGAAAAATGACAAAGTAGGAAAATAAAATAAAAGATGTAGTTGTTGAGGTTTGAACCTTGGATGATGGGATTTTCATCAACAACTACTCCCATTGGGCCAAAGAAGTTATTTTGATGCAAATTGAGAATATAAGAAAAAATAGCAAATTTTTTGTGGAGTTAATATTGGCAATAAATTGCCCATGAACACAACTTTTAAGGTTTATATATAGATAGATAGATATAGATATAGATATAGATATAGATATAGATATAGATTAAGACCATGCAAGGTCACTAAGTCGCCTATTATTGGCCTGGGTTGAGCTGGGTGTAGTACCATGTGCAAATACGGAGTACAAGTTTCCATGGCTCTATCATCCACAAATGGCTGGAAAAAAAAAAGAAAATTATCCAAACCAAGTAAACAAAGCAGCAGAAAACCCATAAGCTGCCCTGCAGTATAATGTTCCTTGGAATCAAAACATTAAGCTGCCCTACAATATAATGTTCCTTGGAATCAAAATCAACAGTAGGAACAAAAGCAAACAACATTCTAGGCTCCTCCTCTATTTGGGTTATCAAACCCTATCAAACAAGATAGTCGGTGTCGAACAGTGCGGACCAAACAGCTAAGATGGTTTGGGAGGATTCAGGATCTTTGAAATGTCCAAAAATTCGCCTTCTGGACCTCCTCCTACTGTTCTGGTGTAAAGTCTTCTTTAATATTGAACTTCTTGCGGATATCCTCCGGGGTCTGACCCTTTAACAACTTGACAAAGGTCCTGCAGGTGAGGTCAATTAAGTTCTTGACATCCAGGTAGTGCGCAGCCTAACAACAAGATACCAAAATCACAATCAGAAAAGGTAAACTGGACCAAACATCTTTGAAGTTTGAACTGCCACAATAAAATTTCCATGCCCCATGATCAATCTTAGTGCTTTTATTAGTGGTCATTAATCATGCCATCAGTATCACCAACAACTAGAATGCAAGCATATCAACAAATTTAGCCACCAAACTAAACTTCCAGAAGTACTCTGCAAATCAGACTTATTGACATGCCTAAAGAATCCAGTTAAACTCTCATGTCCATACTTAACATGCTTGTTGACATATCATTTGCACAATTGTCATGTGGAGAATGGTTCCTTTCTATAAGATCAAACTCACAGTGCACATATGACAGGCAGAATACAACAAAGGTGACAGCTGCCAAACCACAGACAGGAGAACGCTTTAGGCGGATAGAAGTAATGGAAATGAAATGTTTTTTTTTCCCAGTCTTTAAAAAAAGGCTCTCAATACACATTTTTCAAAACAGGAGTAACGTTTTGCTTCAGAGGGAGCCCAACAAAATTTTCACTCAGTGTTAGTGCAACTCAAATAACCAGATAAGCCGTCTGAACAGGCATATTGTATTGTAATTCATTAGATAATTAGATACCATATATATAATCATAATATATATAATTACAGACTCCGTATTATAAATCCACAAAAATAGAATTATTGCCAAATTAACAAAATGGTATTAAAAATGCATCCAAGTGAGAGATTCGTATTATTTAAAAATTTTCACCCATTTTAAATGAATACAAACTTTATTCCTTAAACCAGGCTAATGATATTACCAAATCCACTGATTTCTATGCCAACAGTCACGCAATAAAAATGGTGGCTGACAACTGTCAATATCCCTCTTGCAAAAGCGTTGATTTCATTTCCACCTTTTTGTGAACCACGGAATGAGAAAATGGCAAAACATTGTTTAATTCTTAAGTAGGCCTATGTCGCACAGTCGGAAAATCCAACACCTTCTTAACCCTCCTTCCCTTAGTGGTGCTGTGTGTGTCTACCAGTGAGTATACGACACCATAGGCAGTTAGAAGCTTCTACGACAAGCTAGAAGAAGGGAGAATTAATAAAATAAATAAGGCACTAGCCTCTTAGAGGATCGTCCATGAAATTGCATGTTTAAAGAGTTGAGAGGCATATCAGCCCCCTTAGGCCTTTTGGCCAGGGCATATCTACCTAGGTTGGAGCATCTTCTTGTTTCCATCTTGTTCTTTCAATTTGCAGTTAATGAGCATATATTCACCACTTTTGAATAAGTCAAATTAGTCAAATTAGTTACAAGATAACAATATGGGTGAAAGATTCTATCCTACAATCTAGGTAACTGATATACATGTGCAGAGAGTGGCAAGAAAACTACTCCCTATAGAGAACAACCATCATATCGGCTCTTGAACCGTTCGATCTCGAGAGCTATGTTCTCAATCTGGCTCCACCATCCGCTACCATTCCTGATCCCGCCTCTGCTACCCAAACTCTCCCCAACCCAGACTTCATTCTTTGGAAGAAAAAGGATCGCTTCGTCCTTCTTTGGATCAAGTCAACCCTCTCCGAGCGTGCCCTTGCTTCGGTTGCTCGCTCTACCTCTTCTCATATGGCCTGGTTGTCTCTTGAGAAAAACTTCTAGGCACAATCCAAAGCCCGGCGCATCACCATGAAACTGCAGCTCCAATCTCTGACCAAGGGAGCTCTCTCAATGCTGGATTACATTGAGAAAAAGAGAGCAATTGCGGATGCCCTTGCCGCTGATCAACACCCCGTCTCCGATGAGGATCTCATCGGGCATATCTTTCATGGTCTTGATTCTTCATTTGGTCCGTTTGTTACATCATTTATGATGCATTCGGCGGACTTTACAGTTGATGATCTTATTGGTCATTTATACCAAGAAGAGGAGAATATGGCTCGTGATCTCGCTCGACAGGCAATTTCCCAGCCTCTGCTGCCCAATCCTGTCACACCAGAACCATCTTTGCCGTCTGCCAACACTGCTGCCCGGTCTTCTGGCCGCCACCAGCCTTCACTTTATGGCTCCTCTGGTGGCTCTCGTTCCAACGATTCCCGCGGCCAGGATGGACGTCGTCGTGGTCGTCCCCATTGCCAATTGTGCAACAAGCCCGGGCATGAAGCTATTGACTGCTGGCAACGAAACAATCAGACCGACTTCCCTTCTCGTAAGCCGAATCCGAGAGAATCTGGAAAATAGGCTCATCTTGCTGAGTACAACAGCCCATCAACCATTGACCCGACATGGTATTTTGACACCGGAGCAACGGACCATGTCTCCCCGGACTTCCGCAAGTTAACCGTGTCTGATGACTACTCAGGACCCGACAAGTTGCATGTCGGGAACGGTAACCAACTATCTATTTCACATTCTGGCTCACTTTCCTTTAACAATCTCAGGTTGCCTAACGTTCTTGTTGTCCCCAGATTAACCAAACACCTTATTAGTGTCTTCAAGCTTTGTCACGATAATAACGTCATGATGGAGTTTTGGCCTAACTATTGCTGTGTTAAGGATTTTCAGGGACGAATCCTCCTCCAAGGAGTCGTTGATCATGGGCTCTACAAGCTGTCCGCACCACCTCCATCCTCCCCCGCCACTCCTCTTGCCTTGACCACCGTCCGGACCACCCTCCACAATTGGCACCGCAGGCTTGGACACCCTCATCAAGCAATACTACGACGTCTAGTTTCGAGTTTCAATCTCCCTGTTTCCTCAAATAATTTTCCAAATGTTTGTGCTCCTTGCCAATTAGGCAAAAGTCACCGCTTCCATCTCCCACCATTTGGGGTCCCTCCCCGCAATTTTCAATTAATGGCAATCGATATTTCTTGCTTTTTGTTGATGATTGCACCAAATATGTTTGGATTTATTTTTTATCGCATAAATCACAGGTTCTCCAAGCTTTCATTCAATTTCGAGCTATGGTTAAAACACAATTCCAATGCGATATTGAACAACTCCAATCCGATTGGGGAGGCGAATACAGAAATGTTTCCACTTTTCTTCAAACTTGCGGCATTAATCACCATGCACTACAAAAAATAAAGAAATTCGCCACGCTACTTAGCTTCGGCAAGGGGCTTGCCGTGGCAATAGATACCTTTTGCCACTGATAGTAGCTTCGGTAGGAGCTTGCCGTGGCAATTGATATCCATTTTCCACTAATGCTAGCTTCGGCAAGGGTTGTCGTAGCTATACTACAAAAATGAAAAAACATTGCCACGCTTTCTAGCAAGGGCAAAGATTTTCCGTGGCTAAACAGTCTATTTTTTTTAAAAAAAAAATAAACGGAAATTTCGCATGGTACCCTCGAGGTATTGGGTTTTTCGTGTGGTGTACAAAAGTTTAGCCTATTTCGCCTGGTACCCCTGAGTTTATAACAAATTTCGCATCGTGCCCTTGTCCCGTCAATAGTAACCGTAGGCGCGAGTCTCCGTTATGTTTTAATTTGAAAAAGAAACAAAAATCTGGAAGGAAGGGAGAAAGAAGAAGTCGACCCAGAGGAGGCGACAAGGGGGTGGAGGAGCACACAGCAAGGTGGCGACAGAAGGGAGGAGGAGGTCGCATCGTGTCGCCCTCACCAAACCGAATTTGCTGGAACACGGTGGTGCGAGATTGCCAGGTATGTCCGAGTCTCTGAGACATCGAACCCCTTTTCGAAAATTAGGGTTTAGTGTAAAATTGGGTTGCAATTCAAGTTTTGGGTTGCTAAGGCTGGAGGGACAGACAAGAAGAGGGACAGTGCCAACAGCTGCGAGTCTTATCAATGTAACAAGCATCTCAGGCGACGACTAATTCCCCAAAGTATTTACTGATTTAGGGATTCTAGTTGTTCGTTAATTTGCCTCAAATTACAAATCCAAAATCCCATATTTAGGGATTTACTGATTTAGCTTTAGTTTTAGGGATTGTATTGGTTCCAATTAGGATTTTTAAGGTTGGAATTTTGGGACTTATATGTATTTTCGAATTAGGGATTTTGTTTGTCTATAATTGGGGATTTTCGAAAATCCTCGTATTGGGTTCAACTTCCAACCTAGAAGCTTATGTATATAACATGTATAAATAGAGGTTGCACAGGTAAGTCCTTCAAGATTTTTAGATGTACAGGATGGCACAAACAAAACATGAAAATGTTTGAGTACTCATATCTTTTGGGTTGAAAATCAAACTAGAAGGGAACCTCACTTGATTTTTTGCTCGTGTTGTTGTGGCTAATTTTGATGGTGTTGAAACTGGATATTTTCTTTTTGTTAACTAGAAGAGAATCTCACTTGATTTTCTGATGTTGTTGATGGGAACCTCACTTGGGATGCATATCATTGTTGTTAGTTTGTAGCTTTGGTGGAGAGAGATCTGTAAACAGGTTTTCAAAAAACTCACTTTGGTTTTAAATCTCATGATCTATATATGGTTATTTGTAGTTTTTTTTCATGTGATTAATTTATATCTAATAATTTTCAAGCCTATTAGCTCAAATGGTAGAGCAATGCGTGGTTACGCATAAAGATGTGGGTTCAAATCCCTCATAGGCTTTTAAATCTCATGGTCTATATATGGTTATGTGTAGTTGTTTTTAAGTAACCAAGTGCTTGCTCATTTTTCATAAGATGAAAACTAGAGCTTGAAAAAATAGCTCTACTTCACAACCATCACAGGTCAGAACAACATAAATAAGATGCAAGAGGGTCATAGTTAATTTTTCATAGCTGTCATGGCTTACAGCTGAACTCGTTTCTGTTTGTTGTCATGGGTTATAGTTAATTTTCAGTAACCTCAGGGGTACCTTGCTGTCATGGCTTACAACATAAATAAGATGTAAGAGGGTTATACTTAAAAACTCCCATGAACTTGCCAATACGGAAAATCATGAGGTATGAAGGTGAACTATAGTTGAGATTAGCCTATACGGGATTTGAACCCGTATCTTTGTGCATAAGCACATTGCTCTACCAGTTGAGCTAATAGGCTTTAATTTTTTCAAGTAGAATAAGTGCATACAAATATGACAGTCATTAGGGCAAAGCAATGATCATTATGACTAGAAGCTAGTAAACACTTCATCAAATTGACTTCATATGAACTTTCACTGCTAGTTCTATGTGTTTTCTACTATCTTGTAAGATCAAATCAACAAAATTATATCTTAACCATGAACAAACAAAACAAAAATGATTTTTGCCTCTAGCAGAGTTTAAGTATTAAGGAGAAAGGAAATCAAACTTTAGAAACGACAAGCAAAAACACCATATTTTCATTTCAAAAGAAGAAATCTACAAGCCACTCAAGTGCTAGAGTAATAAACAACCAAAAACAATATCATATTCTACACAGATTCAACCATTATTAGCTAAAAAACCAAAATTATAAACAAATTCTACTCAATTTCCAATCAATAACTAAATTTCAGATTTTTGCCTCCCAAATTCCAATGTCAACAAATTTCAGATTTTGTAATTTTCACTTGTAACAGAACAAAAAACCCTAACTCCACATAAAACCAGCATAAAATTGAGTAGAGAACATAGCAAACTTTTTTTTTTGGTGGGCAAACCGGGAGAAAACACTCCCCAAGTAATATAAAATGAACAATACAAAGAGCTCAAAGGATAAAAAAAAAACTTAGCCAGGATCCAAGCGATGAGTAGCCTCCTCCTTAGCCTCATTTGACAGCAAAACATAACAAACTGAATATAAATCAAGTGAAGAACACGAATTTTTGCAAATTAATTCGCATCGCATAGAGAAGTAAGATAGTGATTGACTGAAACCCAAAGTTACAACTCCCCTTTTCAATTAATTTAGAGTTGGAAACCGGCCAATTTCAATTAACTTAGAGTGACACAAGATCAATGATGTTTTATGCACCAAAGTTGAAAACGGACCCTGAACTTGAATCTGAAACCCCAAATTCAAGAAGTCTCAAACATACATGGCAATCTCAAAAACCCCAAATTCCAAACTAAAACTTAAAAACTTAGCAACACAAAACTCGAATTGCAGCCCAATTTCACACTAAACCCTAATTTTCGAAAAGGGGTTCGAAGTCTCAGAGACTCGGACATACCTGGCAATCTCGCACCACCGTGTTCCAGCAAATTCGGTTTGGTGCGGGCGACAAGATGCGGCCTCCTCCTCCCTTGTGTCGCCACCTTGCCGTGTGCTCCTCCACCCCTTTGTCGCCTCATCTGGATCAACTACTTCTTTCTCCCTTCCTTTCAGATTTTTGTTTCTTTTTTCAATTAAAAAATAACGGAGACTCGCGCCTGCTGTTACTATTAACGAGACAAGGGCACGATGTGAAATTTGTTATAAACTCAGGGGTACCGGGCGAAATAGGCTAAACTTTTGTATACCGCGCGAAAAACCCAATACCTCGAGGGTACCATGCGAAATTTCCGAAAAATAAATTTGAAAATCCCTAACCCTAGCGTATAACCTACCACTCATCTCCTCATCATCCCTCACTCTGGCCATTTTCATTTTTAAGATCCGAAAGCCCCTAACCCTCGCTTCTCTGTTCGTCTATCTCCTCTCTATTTCAGATCCGTCCTCATTCCCTCCTTCCTTGTTCATCTTCGTCTGCCAGCCATTGGTGACCAGTGGAAGCTCTCCAAACTCTTCAATCTCTCGATCCATCGGCCTTCCCGACTCTCCGTCTCAATGAAAGAAGTTCGACATGGACAAAGGAAAACAAGCAGTGCCTCGGTGGAGAGAGGGTTTCGGTTCTTCAACCAGGTCAGGGTCCCGAGAGCCTCGCCTTCGACCCCCTCAGCCGGGCCCCTGCACAGGCGTCGTCAAAGGCAGCTTTCTCTTCTGAAAGGGCCGTGATTGGATCGATTTCGCTTCCAATCGGTAACCTTTCTTCATTTCTAGGGTTTTTCGTCCTCCAATTTTTCCTGTTTCTTTGCTCTCTTTGTTTAATCAATCACTTTTTTCACTTATTTTGTCAAGCAATTTCTGATTGGGAGTGAATTCAACTGCGTAGCTGTGCAATCAGACTTTTAGGATCGATTTATCAACTGAATTAAATGTTTATGTTTAGTCTTGTCGAACTAGACTTGTAAAATGGATAATATATTGGTGGGAGCGAAAATATTTAGAAGTTAAAGTGTAGTTTGATGTCGTTAAACTTGCAAATTAGAGAGAACCCATGCTTAATTTGTTGAGCTCGACATAAAGACCTTATATGACAATAAAAAGTAAACTGGTTACCATTTGGAAATTTCTGGTTCAATTTTTTTCTTAAATTCTTAATATTGCCTTCATGTTACTTGTTTGCTCTCTGTTCCATGTAGTATTGGAGTCAAATCTTGTACACTGAACAATATTGCCTTCATGTTACTGGGTGGGTTTTTCCCCTAGCTGATTGTACACTGAACAATATTGACCATTTACACCAATGTCCAAGAAAGAAATAAAAATTATTGACCTTGTACTTGCAGGTCCATCCTTTCCAAGAGAGTATTGTTGTGGTGATCTTGAAGAAGATTCTATTCAAGATCTAGAGGAATAGGTGATTTATCTTTTTTTTTTTTTTGGCAAGCCTCTATTGTCTTGTTAAAAAAAATATGATATTGACCTTGTACTTAAAGGTAGTCTAGTGAAATTTTATCTCGTGAATGACAGACTTGATAGGCTATATTCATGTATATACATATAGTATGATGCATATGCACTAGTAATTCGGCAACGATTTCTGTTCTTTGAGGGAAATTCAACATTTCGATGCAGAGCTTAGCAATCTTGCTAGCAATGACAGACTGATGGACTTAGATTCCTTTTCCAAACATAGACCTATTAGAGCATGTGCAATGGTCAACCTTGGGGCTCTTATAGTTGCCACATAGGAAAAAAATGGGAGAAAATAAAAATTTAATGTAAGGGCCCATTGTTTGGGTCTCTTATATATCAGACCCAAAAAGTAGGGCTCATAACTGCCACGTGACAGAACTTATGTTTATTTACTTTTAAATGATTTTCGGTTGTTTTTCATTTGTTTAAAAAAATTAAAAAATTATTTTTGAATTTAATTTATTTTTATCTACACATAGACACCCCTCTTGCATATGTTTGTTGGAAAAAAATCATTTGAATAATACCCATATTTTCCTTTTTAAACATTAAAAATTTATTATTTTTAAGGGCCCAAGACTTGGGCTCACGAATGAAGGTGAAAATTTTAAAAGTTAGAATGAGGCCCTTAAGCTGATGTGGCATAAGAAAAGTAATTTAAGGGCCCGAGGTTGGGGCTCACCATTGCACATGCTCTTACCTTTAGTCTTTTAACCTGTAATTTTTTTTATATGAATACGTGAAAGGATGATTCCTGTTAAAAATTTGCAACTTGTTACTAGATTAATTTGTTTCCTATTCCAATATCATCTTTGATCGTTGTTTTTTGTGAGGTTTATTCTTCTTACTAGATTTTTTAAACCAAATTTTCTTTCTTTGTTTTAGGGAGGGGGTTCTTAATATCTTACCTGCTAACTGAAATTGACCTTTCCTTTGTTAATATGTAGGACTCAAACTCAAACCATTTGTGGCGCAGGGACTCCCAGGTTGGCCATTTTAGATGCCCATTATTGTTTATTGATCTCAAACAAGAACTTGTCAGTTTTGGAAATGGTCTAGTGGTGTTGTTTTGTTTATGGTATGGGAGTTTTGTTGTGTAGAATGCCCCTCCTCAGTACCGCAGTCAAACTATTTTTGAGGATGCAACACCTGAAATTGTGAGGGACTTCTTTTGGGATGATGAGTTTCGAATTCGCTCTAAGTGGGATGACATGCTCACCTTTCACCTACTACCTATTCATCATATATGAAACGGGCTTTCCATGGCGAACACATACATCATTAGATATTAGAGGAGTACTCCATAACCGGAACCATGATTGTTCACTGGGTTCGCAAGGTAGGTACCAAAGACTAGAGATTTTCGCATTTCTTTTGATTTTGTATCTCCCTGCCTTTGTGGCTCTTTTTCTTATGCTGTTTCTATTTTGTGTCCAACGGTTTCCATTCTTTTGCAGCGACAGAATATGTGATTGGAAGGAGAATTTGGGATTCAAATCGATCCTAATATTGTGTGACAAAGGTAACTTCTTGTGCATTGTTGGCTATTTCAGTTGATTCTCATTTACTGGCATGTTCTGCACTCTAAAAGGCTAAAAGCAAGAGCGGGTGATGATGGGAAATTAGGAACATGAATGAATGACCCTTAATCTCTCGGTGCTTAAACCGCTGCTAGTGTTCCCTCACTGTATATCTCTTGATATGGTTTATGCCTTTGTTGTATGCCTAGTCTTACACCTACTCGGGAAAGCTATATGGCACCGGTTATCTTGTATTCTATTTCCAAAATTCTCTACCTGGTTTTGCAGTTTTGCTTCCATTATAAATTCTGAATATTTGTTTCTAAGCCTGTGTTTGTGTCTGATGGTATTTATGTTTGGTTCATCATCATCCCTGCATGCTCAGCTCCTGCATATTACTGAAAAACTTTGTGTTTGGTGAATGTTTCTATGCTCGGTAGCCTTACTCTAACATCAATGCTATGTGCACATGACACGTTTCATTGGTCTTGCTTTTCTGGGAAATAACAGTAAACAGGTTTAGCTTTTAGTTCCATCTAACACTACTTAAGATTTCTGCTTGGTTATGCATTGTTGCCTGCCTTGATTCAGTCTTCTTCTTGCAGATTGTTTCTATTTGTTATTAGCACTTCTGTTTGTTATTATTTTGCTCTTTGCTATACACTTGCTGAATTTGTTGTCATCTCTCTATGTTGGTTACAAGGACTTTTGGAGATCGGTCCTGTTGGATATTAGAATCAGTCAACTTGTAATTGCTTTCTTCGAGTGGTGTGGCTATTCCTGGCAATGGCATTGCTAGGACATGTGGGAACATATGAGATATAAATTTAACTGAGTACTGAAGAGTGAAGACAGATTTTATGATGTAAATGTGTAATAGACCGATGCATAACAAGATGTGTTTTAGGTTGATAAAAGTTTTAGCTTATTACAATGCTTGGATGACTATGCAAGCTTGGAGCAGCTTCATTTGTATGTAAATTTTGTAAAATTAATTAAATTTTATTATATATGTAAATTTTGTATAATTACAATACTTGGATGACTATGCAAGCTTGGAACAGCTTCATTTGTATGTAAATTTTGTATAAATTAATTAAAATTTATTATATATGTAAATTTTGCATAATTAATTAAATTTTATTATATATGTAAGTTGTGAAATATTTTTTTTATAAAAATATTGGACTTTTTAGCCCGAGTATGAAGAACCCGTGCTAAAAAGTAGGGTTATTTTTTTTATATTCCACCCACGCTTTAGCTACAGCAGCTTGCCGTCGCTAATTTTCTTGCTACGGCTGTTTTCCGAAGCTACCAAATTTTGCCACCCCAAAATTCGCCACCCCCCATTTGCCGTAGCTTAGCCGAAGCTAGATGCCTTTTGCCACCCCAGGATAGGCTTTTGCCACGGCCTTTTGCTGAAGCAAATTTCATTTTTTTTTTGTAGTGATGTTTCGTGTCCCTACACCCAAGAACAAAACGGGGTCGTTGAACGACGGAATCGGGTCATAGTCGAAAAGGGTCTTTCTTTGTTAGCTCAATCCTCCCTTCCACTTTCCTTTTGGGAACACGCTTTCAAAACCGCCACCTATCTCCACAACCGCACCATTACGCCCATCCTGAATTTTGTGTCACCATATCAAAAACTCTATTCAAAAGATCCTGATTTTACACTTCTCAAAACGTTTGGTTGTCTATGCTATCCGTTTCTCCGTCCATACAACGCTTCAACATTGGATTTCTGCTCTCTTCCTTGCGTTTTCATTGGCTATAGTCCTACCTACAAAGGATATTTATGCTATCACAAACAAACCCACCTCTCGAATCTATGTCTCACGTCATTTTGTCTTTGATGAAGAATCCTTTCCTTTTGCCACTCCCTCACCGCCATGCTCACCCAAACCTTTCCCCTCTTCCTCTCAACCCACTACATCATCCCTGCTAGACGTGGCTTCCTCCCTCTCACCTCCCTTTATTACTCCCAATCCACCCTCCCCTTCAACTCCTAACAATGGCAGCCCATCTCCTCCGAGATATCGCCAACACACTCAATCCTCATGGGCCAAACAACCTAACCCATCAGCCACACCAAGCTATTTTCGCCCTGCAGCCCATAGTCAACACCATATGGCCACTCGGGCAAGCACCAACTCATTAAAACCTCGAGTCCTTGTCACTGTTAGCTCACCTTCTACCATTGAGCCATCAACTGTCACAGAAGCCCTTAAATCCGAATGTTGGCAATCTGCGATGCAACAGGAATATACGGCCTTAATGAGAAATAATGCTTGGTCTATCGTTCCTCGTCCTCGACACGCTAATCTTGTTGGTTGTAAATGTATTTTCAAGATTAAGCGGCATTCCAATGGCTCGATCCAACGTCACAAGGCCCGGTTGGTTGCCAAAGGATTCAGCCAAGAAGAAGGGGTCGACTTCTTTGAAACTTTCAGCCCGGTTATTAAGCCATCAACTATTCGGTTGGTCCTATCGCTGACTCTGTCCAACAATTGGTCTATTCGACAACTCGACATCAATAACGCTTTCTTGAATGGTGATCTCCATGAGGAAGTGTATATGGAGCAACCAAATGGGTTTATTGATCCATCTCGTCCTACCCATGCGTGTTGCCTCCACAAAGCCCTCTATGGACTCAAACAAGCGCCTAAGGCATGGTTCACTAAACTCAAAACCTTCCTTGTCTCCAACGATTTTCGGGCATATCAATCCGATACCTCTCTGTTCGTCCATATCACCAACAAAACCACAATATATATATCATTGTTTATGTTGATAACTTGATAATTACAGGGAATCGCCCGGACCAAATCCAAAGTTTCATCAATTACCTCAACGCCTCCTTTGCACTCAAGGACCTCGGTAATCTCCATTTATTTCTTGGTTTGCAGATAGACCATTCATCCATGGGCATCACCATATCTCAGTCCAATTATATTCGAGAGATCCTTGATCGAATCAAGATGCTCGATTCAAAACCCCTTTCCACTCCAGCTGATCTCTCCACAAAGGTAAGTCGGACAGGTGAGCCTTTTGTCGATCCTACTCTATACAGACAAACAGTGGGCTCTCTCCAATACGATACAATCTCGCGTCCGGACATCGCATTTGGCGTGAATCGGGTCTATCAATATATGCATTCACCGACGACACTCCACTGGCAAGCCGTCAAGCGAATCCTTCGATATCTTAACGGCACCTTGTCTCACAGCCTTCATTTTCAGCCGACGATTGCGCAGTCTCTGCTCGCCTACTCCGAGGCTGGTTGGGTTTCGGATTTGGATGATTCACGCTCACAATACGGCTTCGCCATCTTCCATGGTCGCAACCTCATCAGTTGGACTTCCCGCAAACAGAGGGTCGTTGCCAGGCCGAGCACGGAGGCTGAGTATAGAGCCCTTGCCTATTCCGCAGCTGAACTTCTATGGTTAAAACAGCTTCTGCGAGATCTTCAGCTTCCGATCAGTCTCCCTCCGACCATCCTTTGTGATAACATCCAACTGGACTTCCATTTCGTCCGTGAACAGGTTGAGTCGAATGCCCTGAAGATTGGTCGCGTTTCTTCACATGATCAACTCGCGGATATTTTCACGAAGTCGTTGTCCAAGGACCGTGTGACTTTCATCCGTTCCAAGCTCCAAGTTTTACCCACACTTGGTCTTGCAGGGGGGTAATGAGCATATATTCACCACTTTTGAATAAGTCAAATTAGTTACAAATCATGGGCTACTCTATCCTGATTTCTTGCCACTCTCTGCACATGTATATCAGTTACCTAGATTGTAGGATAGAATCTTTCACCCATATTGTTATCTTGTATTATATATACTTGTAAATCTATATTCAGTAATGAAGTGAGTCTTTTAATCCAAAGCTTATATCAGTCAATCCAAAGAGGTTTTTTTCTCAGTTTATCCTTTCAATTTCTATGAGATTGTGTGAATTGCTCCTAGATAGACCTAATATCAAACACATGTGGTTCCTTATGCACTATTTTATTCTCCAGAAAAAGAGAGTAAATTGAAGAACATGCCAATTTATCGATTTTTTTTTCAAAATAGCCAAATTCCGAAAAAAAAATTAGGAAAGTAGCCAAATTTTGAAAATTATTAGGGAATTAGCCAAAAGAAGGATTTAAAAAAATATATAAATAGGTAAATCGCGGTTTATAACAGCGACTTACCCATTTTAATTTTTTTAAAATGGCTTTTTACCTTTAAAAAGGTTTCAATAAAAAAAATAAAGGGGAGAGTCGCCGTTTGAAACAGCAACTCTCCCAATTTTGATTTTTTTTTTCTAAATTAGGGTTGCAGGCTCCTCCTCTGTTCAATTTTCCTCGGATGATGGCACCGTCTTGGCGATGGCCCAAGATCCTCCCGCCTTCCTCCTTCTTCCTCCACTCCCACTTCAACCCAGCACCCTCGGCAAATTGATTGCCGTCAAGAAGCGGGATGGAGGTGATGAGGAAGAGTCCCAATTCAACGAGGGCGCAGTCGGTGATGGGGACTTCCCCAATTCAACGAGGCCATTGAGTTCGCGAAACGGAGACCTAACCCTAGAATTGGAAATCGCCGAGATCGATATATCTATATTTTTGGGAACCTCGCCTTATATTTACGGTAGACCTGGGCAAACGCGGGCCGGCCCGCCCGCCCGCGAAATTGGACAGGCTTGGGTAGGGGGAAAAGCCCATGCAGGCCGCTAGGCCCGGCCCGCGCCCGCAGCGGCCCGCTATTTTTTTAATATATATATATTATTAAATATATATTATAATTATTTTTTAAAAAAAAATATCTATGTTTACTTTACCCTTAATGCTTAAAAGTGTAAAACCCTAACTTCATCCCAGTCGGTAGTCGCCCTCGTGCTCTACTGCTCTTCCTTCGCTGAGTTCGCTCACCCTATCAGTCCGCCGCTCAGATATGAGATCTGTGGATCTCCCCTTTTCGCTCACCCTGCTTCGTCCTCGACTCCTCATGCTCTTCCTTCTTCGTCCTCGTGCTCGTCTTCAATCAGTCCGGTGCTCTTCCTTTTTCGTCCTCGTGCTCGCGTCGCCGGCCCGAGTCCCAGCGCTCTTCAAGCTCCTGCGCCACTGCTCGTGCTCGCCTCGCAGGTCCCTCCGCAAGTCAGCAGGTTGGTTTCTCGGTGTCTCCCTCTCTTTGATTGGATTTTATGCATTTTACAAATCTCATATTGGATTCAAATTGGTCGTTAGAAATCTAAAACTATGTTGGACTGTTTTTGTTTTGTTTGTGTTTGTGTGAAAGTCTTGGACAATTGTTGCAATTGTTGTTAGACTTGTTACTTTATTCTCTATTTGTGTTTGAGTTTGCAAGGATTGTCACTTTGTAGCTCCAACAATTTGTGTGAGCAAGGGTTATTGTTGGACTTTAAACCTTTTATTTTATGTTCGACTTTTTATTTTTCATTACTAACTTAGCGCATGTACAGCAACATTGTTGCAAATTTTTTTAATAACAACAGCATGTACAACAGGAAAGTAAGCGGGTACCCGCGGGCTGCCCGCAACCGCAATAGCGGACGGGATCGGACAAGGTTTTCAACCCGTTAAGCGGGCTTAGCCCGGCCCGCGCCCGCATCAACGGGACAAATTTTTGGCCAAAACTCGTCCCAAGCCCGGCCCGCGCTCGCGTTTGCCCAGGTTTACCTTACCTACCTCCCTTTATGGGCGAATCACTTGACGCCGCCCTTAAAAAGGGACATTTTCTACAAACAACCCATTTCATAACAGTGCCACGTGGAGTTTGTGGGTGGTTATTTTAACGGCCAAATCCTATCATTTGGTGCGTTGTAAAATTAGTTTATGTCGAAATTATTATTGAAAAATTAAAAAGAAACTATAATAATATTGTTGCATTTGATAATTCATTTACATTTTTATAAAAATATTTTTAAAATCAAAAACATATTTTTCTAAAAAATACATAAGAGTAAAAGTCACAAAATACCAACATTTTAGTAAAATATAATAAAACAAAAGAATCAATGGAAGAATGAGATATTGTATTCAATTGTATATCCTGGGGATTCTACTAAATACAATATATATAGAAGGAATTTCCTTGGTCTCCAAGAATAAAATCTTATCTAAAAGGTAAACTTCTATCTAAGTAAATATACATATATCTTGTACATCCATATATAATAATATCATAACACTCCCCCTTGGATGTACAATCTTTATTCTGCTGACTACCTCGTTAAAAACCTAGCTAGGAAAACCCAATGGGACAAAACCATAGCTTAGGGAAAAAGAGTGCAGCCTTCTATGGACGCTCTTGTTGTTCTGCCTCATTAAAAACCTTGTCAGGAAAACCCAGTGGGATAAAACCTAATCGAAGGGAAAAAGAGTGCAGTGCGTGTATACTCCCCTTGAATTCAACATCCTCCTCGAAGTCTTCTCATTCTTCTTAATGTCGCCGTCTTCATGAGCTTATGGTCGAATCTCAACATTGTCTTTGATGTGTATAAGCTGGAATGTCTTCGTGACTGACTTTGATGCGCTTGACTTCCATGTATTGGTATTGAGCTACTTTGGATGCACAAGCATAAGGTACTTCAGGACCTAGTGTGCTTTTCATTGTTGACCACGGGGTCTGATGTATTAAATGATGCTTAAGTTGCCTCATTAAAAACCTTACCTTGGAAAAACCCAGTGGGATAAAAACCAAGATTAAGGAAAAGAGTACAACTTTGTATGGTCCTTCGGGACCTAATTATATGTCACCACTTTCAAAAATATAGGTAATTCATGTACTCTAATAAGCATCTTTAACCAACTGCATGTGACAGGACTTTGATAATAATGCTTCATGCATTTTAATCGATCCTTTCCATTTATATGGGTATGCACTTACAACGTTCGTCATTTACATTTGGAGCCAAAATTATATTCACTCCTGGTGAATACATTCTAATGTAACCTTTAATAGGCTTTTGTCCAATCAATTTGGCTTTATATTTTCCTTTGTACGAACACTCACTTAAAACCAATTGATACTACACTTTTCAATGTTGGAGCTACAGGTCCAAAAACTTAATGCTTAAATAATCCATCTTTGCATGAATTATTTCTTTCTAGAATTGGGGATATACCATGTATCCTTGTGAGGGGAGTTGCCTCATTAAAAACCTTGCTTTAGAAAAACCCAAATGGGACAAAAACCAAAATTAAGGAAAAAAGAGTACAACTTTGATCTCCTCCTCAATTTAGTATATAAATCACCAATTTTATAAAGACATGGTACTTCTGGACCCTTAATATCCTTTTACAGTCTGATCAAATATGAAAAGATCATTTGTCTTCATATCGTAATATCTCTCTCTTTGTACACTCGAACTACAGGTCGAGATATTTTTAGAAGCTCTAATTATTCTTATCAAACACTTCAAGTGCAAACTTAGATATGTGCCATCAACGATAATCAAGGATCTGGTCATTTCAAGACAACTCATAATCAATTCTAACACTGTCAACATTCATGAAATCTCTTCAGGAGTTTTATACCAGTGGACATATCACCATTGTTTGAAGTTACTACTAGAACCTCGATCTAAATCATGCTAGTGCATTATTTGTTGTAAATGTGACTTTTGTCACCATCTTTACATTTATTAATGCCTTTACTAGCCTGTTTGCTATATAGTTTATTGAACTTCTGGTTCCCTTCTAGTTCATGCAACATATTACTTCTTGATATCCTTTTCCTCTCCCCTTAAATACCGAGTATTTTATCATCAGTGATAAACTCTAGGTATTTGATCATCTATGGCGGGCCAGTCCTTCATATACATCATCTTTCTTGGTTTACAACAACATAGTGTAATCTGGGAAGGTTTCGGTACCTATACCAAACATTTAAAACCTTATAAATATAAAACTCTCTTCTAGAGATAAATTACAAAGGGGAATTTATTCTATTGTTGACCAAAATCGAATCAAGCTCTTGATATTCATGCCTGCTTATTTAGCAATTATTGATGACTCTACTAGGTCATCCCATGTATTAGCATTATCCTAAATGACAATCTCATAAGTAACGACTTCACTTGGTCGATTTAATCGTCAGCTTCTCAATGCTCATATATCCAAAATATCAATTTCATTGATAGCATTTCCATATTACATCCATATTGCCAATATGGGTAATCTATTTATTATATGCCGAATCTTCTTTTGACATCTTCAACTAGAGGAAAAACCATTGCTTCTGGCAATTATCGGCTTTCACAATCTCAATTTATTTGTCATCACTCCTTCCCTTTAGAGTGTTTTGACGCTCTTATATAGCCATCTTCTTATATGAATTTATTGCTTGATTATATCAACAGTCCTTCGAGGACTAATTTGATGCTTTCTGGAGATATACATGCATAAGGTTTAATTATGCCAAGTATAGAATTTATACAAATACTCAATAGTTATTTCATCCCAAAAACTTCAGGCTTTCCATATCATCAAGTACCAAGCTCTAAATCATTCTAACATTTTCATGCGATGATTCATTCACAATTCGGGAGATTACAAATCCAAATTAGGTAAACCATCATCCTTGACTTGTTCTTCCACATTCTCCTTGATGTGGGAGTCGACTCATACATGATTATTTATAATCATTTTCAAAATTATGACCAATATCCTAACAACGGTCGCGCACACTGTATCCTCTTTATGTCCTCTGCTGGATGTAACAATATATATTGCATCTGGCAATAAAAGAGGTTGTTACGAACCATAAGTCATTTAGCTAGCTATTTATTTGAGTTCTACCATACCCAAGTAGATTAAGAACAAGATTCCAAAATAAAGAATCTTCGGGCTCTCAAGAATAAATTTATCGCTTTCACACAATTTAACAAGGATTTGCTTCAAACTCTTCTCCCAAATCATCATTAGTTGAATAAAATTGACATCATTTACCCATAATGGTTTCTTCAAGAAACATTTCCAATGCATATACATATACATAAAATGCAAATCAAATCAAATAAATAAATAAAACATAGATCCCATGTAACTTCAAATAGCCAAATTATACTAATTATAACAAACCAAATACGACCAAGTTTGCAGAATCAAATGTGCTAGATCATCTAGGCTCTTTCGTTGATAATCTTTCATATGTAGAGGTAAGTTTATCTACTTCAAGAGATAACTTTGATTAACACAAACAATATATATATGATATAAAACCACATATGTTTACAGCATACCAACTCTTAACAAGTTGTTTCTTCTGGAAACACTTTGAGTTTTGTGCAAAAGTAAATTCAAACACATACACCTCACAAGTAAATAATAAAAGCGATCTCGGTAAATTAAAATAAATGCACTTCAGGTGGATATCAATTCAGATATTGATCACTTGTTTCAATAAACACTATCATTCACAAATACTGTAGGTTCAATAACTATCTCAAATTTCAATTTCAATAATTTCATCATCATCTATGAGAGAAAATGTCTTTTCTTATTTTGCATGCAATTACTTTGGGGATATAATACAAATGAATTTCATGATACGTAAATAATGTCAACTTCTGGTGACCAAGAAACAAATAAGTTTAACCACTTCAGAAGTTTATATTTCATCTTCTATGAAATAAATCATATATGAAATAATTTACAAGTGCAAGATGGAATCAACACTATCATCTTAGCTCATTACTACAAAGATGAGGCTAATATTTTAATCGATGCATGATGACGTTATTTATTTATCAACTTATCAATGTATCAATTCATTTAGATATCATTTATCATGTATCCATCAAATATATGGTCAATTTCCCCAATAACCATATCTATATGCATCATCAATCCCCAATCGTACATGATTTATCAATGCTCTAAATTCTTATATATCAAAGTATATTAGCACTATGACATGATTTATGATATAAAATCTACATTTGCAATCAATAACGTCATTTTGCAATTAGCAAGAGACACAAAAATCATAACTCAAATATATGATGTTTAGGCTTACCTGACCGCAAGCTCGATCGTATACACCACCATTGAGAATTCAGTCCAACTCCATCACGAGTTTTAAAGTCAAGCGGAACACAGATAGGCTCACTCCCAAGTAGAGTTCAATCTTCTAGGATTCGCCTCCTTTTACCATGATATCCTAGCGTGGATCCGTGCACAAACCACTCACATGACACCATCCATCACCAAATCAAAATATTATTAAATTATAATCATGGTTTATTTAAAACATATATCATATAACATAATTCTATCCATCCTTATGTATAAACCCTTAAACCTTTTGAAATTCTAATTAATCAAGTAAGGAAAGTCAACGTACCTCTTATGTGATCAACACGTACATAATCACACTCCGAAATATTGGGATATTTATCTTTATTTACTATCTACTTTGAGAGATATGACTTTTCATCTACTTCAAGAGATGATGATAAAAATATAATATACAAAATAAAACAATAATCATATATTACTCATTGCTACATGGAAGATATTTATTGTTTCATCACTACGTGGATGAAATTTATCAATCACATCTAATGATTCATAATATCAATTTCTTTACTTTCATCCACTTCGAGGGATTTAATATTTTCTACTTCGGGAGACCAATTAAATTATTTATAAACAAAATAATAAATTAGAAAAATTAAATTGCACTTACCTCCACTCACCTCCACAACGGCGCACTTCGGGGATTGATATAGTTTATTTATACATCCTCTTCGGGGGATGTGTTTATTTACTTCACTCGCTAAATCTCATCACTTCTGGGAAGAGATTTTCCACTTACCGGAACCTTCACTAGGGACAAAATTTACAACCCTAGAAGTTTGGTTCTTTTCTGTAATTGTTAGAAAAGTACAATCCAAGCCGCAACTTTTGGAAATTCCAAGGCCGGTTTTGTAATTAAAACAAACCTACAAGTTCTCCCTCGTAGTGAATACACAGGTGCGGCGGCGACAGTTTCGTACAAATTGGAGCGGTTCCTGTGGAAACCGGCGCCGAGCCGCCGTTGAATATACGAGTGGCTTCAGAGGCCATAGATCCCACGCAAGGACGGTGACGTTGACGAAGGGCGCGAGTTTGTCGGTGTTGCAACAACAGGCAGTGCCCGGTGCGGCCATCGGACGACGTCGTTTCGGTGATGCTCTCAAGATGTGGGCGCCAAACGGCGACTCTCCCACGCCGGCGGTTTCTCTGAGTGGACACCTTCTCGCTCAACAACTTGGTCAAGTACCGATCCGACTCAACAGTCGACGAGGCGGCTAGTACTCTTCTTACCATCACCACTGCCACAAAACGACGTAGTGGAGCATTGAAAGTGCTGGCGCACTTGTTGTTGTTTCGGAATGGTGTCGTTAGAGTCAGTGACGCTTCGCGTTTTGGCAGTTCTCCAATTACGCTCCTCGCGGCTCGGATTCGGCTCCGCTTTCACGACTCTCGCCATGGATGAATTCACAAGAAGAAGAAGATGGCGAGTCAATTGATCGGAAACAAGAAACCCTAATTTGGAGGAAAGAGAATTCGAAACTTATCTTTCAAGTTGACAAAAGCTTGGAGACCTGCTACGATCTTTGGAAACCTAGTAAGAGCAAACTCGTGCTGATAACGTGTAATAAAACAGAAGAATCAATGGGAGAATGAGAGATTGTATTCAATTGTATGTCCCGGGGATTCTACCAAATACAATATATATAGAAGGAATTTCCTTGGTCTCCAAGAATAAAATCTTATCTAAAAGGTAAACTTCTATCTAAGTAAATATACATATATCTTGTACATCCATATATAATAATATCATAACATAAAAAATATTTTACTATGTTTCTTCAAAAAAAAAATTTTTGTGACACAACAAGTGATGTGACATATGATGTGTTTGTAATCAACGTATCTTTGCTTCTTCTTATTAGACGTAGCAATGAGACGTGTCAAGTTATTTCAAGTTCGAATGTGCTTCAAGTGTAATGATTGTTCAAGTTGCATTGGATCGGGTTGGGTTAGGACAGCTTAGTTTATGATTCAATGTAACGAGATTAGCTAGGTCTTCGATTAGGTCATAATCATGTTAATTAAATACTGAGTAGATTTTAGTCGAATCAGGCTTTATTTAACTCTGGTTAAATATGATTTCAGTTGAATTGAATTTCAACTGAACTATATATTTCAAATGAATCGTATTTTCGTTGAAATAGGTTCTAGTTGAATCTAGCATCGATTTATTTGGGCATTTTGCATTCCTCAGTGCCATCTGAGTTATTTCATCTTAATTATACTTTCAGGTTTCAAGTGGTTTCAAAATCCACAATGAAGAGAGTCTCAATTCAAAGCAATGAATGTGGCCGCCTTATCTCAAGATATCGAAGCGCCTAGTGCTATTCTTGGAGCTAAAGGTATTATTACCCCTATATATAACCTCTCCTAAGATTGTATAGACTTGCATTGCAATGTTGATGATCTTAGTTATTCCATTAAAACTATAAATACCTTTGCATGTTGCTTGATCGGATTACACCATCCCCTTCTGATATTCTATATCCTCTTCTTCTCTTATTACTTCCTTGCTATATGGAGAATCAAATGTCCTTTGTGGAAGCCTAAGCACCACCGGACAAGGTATCTCTTTTGAACCTGTGCCGACTCTCTCTCTCAACCGACTGAGCCCACTCTCTCCCTAGCTTTGGACAACTCTATCATGCACTCCCAATCCTTTGAGCCTATTCCTATCCCGGTGATCCCAATCAGCTCAGCTCTAAAGCTAATCTTACTATCATGCAAGTAGCTGACCCTTACCAAATCCCATGAGTGAAAGATCTCCACCAAAAACTCTCTGAGTATAGTCTTGTTGGGCGATTTGTTCAAGCTCCAGTGGAGCTTAAACAAGTTGATGGCAAGATGAAAACTGAGTAGAAGAACCTCAAAGGAAGTTGGGGCCTTGACACCATCGGCAATGATTGGTACATATTCAGATTTGCTAACAAGGAGGACAGAGCCATGGTGTGGACGAACAATCCTTACCATGTGCTTGCTCTGTACCCGTTGACTGATACTTTTAACCCTATGGAGGAAGACACCCTGACTACTGACGTTTGGATCAGGATCCCGGGACTGCCCCACCAATTCTACACGGCAGAGGCTAGTGCTTACATCTTGGAAGCTGGGGGTGTTGGCACTTTGATCAGGATTGATCAAGTTTCTAACATCCGTAACAAGATAAGGTTTGCTCGAGCTTGCATCAAGGTTTCCCTTCTCTCCAAACTTATCACTTTCATTTAATTTGCATTAGAAAGAATGAGGTTGAATCCATTAAGATGCACGTTTGGTATGAGGACTTGATCGGTCTAAAACCAACACCCCGCAAGCGTACGGTGTCAATTGTAGTAATCGAGTGTCGAATCTCAGGGACCGTGTGAATACCAATTGCAGAACCTCAACCAGTTTACTAAGCCAAATAACGGAAGTGATTTTTGAAGGATTAAAGAAAATAAGAAGAAGAAAATGACAAATTGCAAATGTTTGTGAATATATGATGAGAAACATTCCAGAGACAGGGTTTACCACAACAATGCATCTTCGATAGACTATATAATTTTCATGCTTGAACAAATTGAAAAGAAATATTTGAAGGTAAACTATCTAAATTCATTATCACTCAGCCTACGCATCTCGCAATAACTATGTCCATTTCATTCAATTACCACTCAGCTTGCGCTTGTTGTAGATTAATCAATCAAATTGGACCCATTAAGCACTTAGACCCTAGCGAGCAAATGATCAAACAATCGCATGCGCGATCCGCATAATCAATTCAAACCTAGGTTGTCTACGATAGTTTAATATCCTCAAGAGAATTAAATAGATTGCTCATAAACAATTCTCAAGTTCAATCCATGTTTTCCAACAACTTTGTCTATGTATCCAATCTCAATTCGCAGCTGGCGCGTGTTGAATATCAAAAGGATTCCAATCAATCATAGAATTAATCGGATTAAACACTCATGGATCAAATCAAACAAATAATAGAATTCATTCAGACAATCATCACGCACATGTCTATCTCAGCATCGTTGGGATCACCCCAACCCCAGAACAAGGAAATTAGCCAGACATGGATTCAGACACAATCAAAGAATTCATGATGAAAGAATATAAGACTAGATTAACAAAACGTATTCTTGAATCTAGTAAAACAAACCTTCAAGGAGAAATCTCTAAAAGAGCCTAAAACACTCAATGTCTGCAACTAGTTTCTGACGTGAAAATTGAACCTCCTTTCTCTAACCCTAATTCTCTATCTATATTCCTTAAAGAGATCTGAAAATAGTCCTAAAATAATAATAAAATATACCAAAAAGTCGTCCAATAAAAGATAAAAGCGGATAAAAATTTCGAAGTCGTATTGCGAAAATGAAAGTATCGAGTCGATACTTCATAGTATCGGGTCGGTACCTGGCTACTGTAAAGCAATTTGGCTCGGAATGTGAAGGTATCGAGTCGATACCCCATAGTATCGAGTCTATATATGAAAGTTCCGGGTCGATACTTTGACTCAGCATCAGCTTCTTGGATCGATTTCTCCATTTTGTAGGCCGAATTTGCAAAAGTGCTTAACATGAAAGTTGTAGGTCTCTGAATCAGCTTTCGAACAAGCTATAGAATATCTCGATCCGAATTTTGTGGGGTGCAAACGACTCATTTTACTGATATGTCGCCAAACAGGATTTGTCCAAAATATGTCGGTTCGACAATGTGCTCTTCTTAGCTTGATTTCTAGCACTTGAGACCGCTATGCAAGGCTCTTTTGGCGTCCATGGACATCTCAAACTTGGCTTCAATGAATCTTATTCCATTGTGATTCCAAATTTGCATCGAACAAGCTCTAAATCACCTGAAAACAAATAAAGACACGCGTGTAGACATCTATTTTAGAAACTAAACCAAAACTTATATAAAAGACATGTAAACCGTATAAAAATGACTTAAAAATGACTATAAACTATTACCTATAATACGTAGAATATGATGATATCAAAATACCTCATACTTAGACATTGCTTGTCCCCAAGCACGACTAGTCAAATGCAACCACAAGTGCCAGAAAGAATGTTTGCGTCAACTTATTCAAGCCCTTTTGATAATAATAATGTAATCAAAATCTCAAGACAAGTGTCATCATAGCATGTTTCCTCATTACTAAAGACAAAACAATCAAAACTCCTCAAACCTCACAATAATATTTTATGAGAATCACTCTCACTCAAATGTGTATAAGGGATGGAATTTACGCTCAGTCTCAACAATTGCGTTTATCTATATCATAGGCTTGCCCATCGTTCTACATCTCCACCGCTTGAGATCATGCACAAAACAAAAATCATGAGGACTTTTATAAGGGTTGTAATGGGGCCAAGGTAAAGGAAAATAAGGTATGGAAATATTTAGGCTATATGGTGCAAAAATCCGGGAAAAAGGCATGCCAAAAAGCAACCAGTAAAACACCAATGCAAACAACTTCACAAACCAAACCAAACCACACCCAACTCCATCACAAATAATGCATTATCAATTAAGCACTTCAGACTTCAATCAACCATTTTCTTTCTTTTTTTATTTGTTTCTCACTCTTTTCTTACATCTCTAGCTTCAACACCGTTTTGCGCGAATACAAACATTTGTGATGAATGCACCCGGTTACTAAGTGTCTCAGCCACCTCACTTGTATATTTTCCTCCTTGTGTGAATTTTATTCTCCACAAGCATGATCGGTTACTAACCGTATTTTTTTCTTCTTGACTTTTGCCCAAGAGTGAATTTTATCCTCCTCATGTCCCAAGGAATTTCTGCAACATCGCATAAATCATTCAAAGCAGGATAAATTAAACACATGGCACCAATGATCTCCAGCCCATACTTGACTTTTTGCCACTCCATCATTGCAACCATTCAAAAAAATCTTACCAATTTCCCGAATAGGTAGAAAGGCTTAAATACTATGGCTTGGATAATTTCGTGGAGCTTCCAAAGAATAGGCTATAGGCTCAAAGGGGTTTCAAACAGAGGGATCATGTAAAAGGTAGGTAAAGAGAGGGAAAAAATGGCTAATGAAATCAATGCCTCAATCATTTTAATGTCATGTACACAAATCATATAATGCAGCCTCAAATAAGAGTCTAAAGCAAGTTCTGAAGATAGCAACAAAAGTGAGTGTCACACATGAAAAAGAATAAGAAGACTCATATAAACGTTAGTCCTTTAGGCTCAAATCTCACAAGATTTTTGTTTAAGGGGCTAAATCATGCTTGTCTTAACAAATAACTCCATGCTAGGCAAATTATCAAAAGATAATGACATATAAATATAAGGCGAATGTTAACATCGTAGGCAAATATCCCATCATTGTGGTATTTATGAAATTTTTGGGATATAATCAATCAATAAAACATTTCCATAGACTCCAAATAAAAGACTCAAACTAAAACAGACATGAGATAAAGATGCAATTTTTTTAATTTTATGACATTTTCTATTTTTTTTTTTGAATTTTTCTAACTTTTCATGTGCAAAACATAAAAATAAAAGTAATTAACATGACTATACCCCATACTTAAATCCTACATTGTCCCCAATGTAGAACTCAACCAAGAGGTACTACCCTAACTATATGCAAATGTATGAAAGTATTAAATAGAAAAGCAAGAGAAAACTAACCTTGGGTTGCCTCCCAAGTAGCGCTTCTTTATTAAGCATTAGTTGGACCTTTCAACACTTTCGAAAACGTTTGAACTTCCCAGAGTGAACGGTCCATATTTCTCTCCATACATCTAGTAGAGTCCTTTTTTAGCAACAAAACATTGATCGTTTAATGCACTTCCTCTCAAAGTATGTGCTTCTCTTCCCTTTTTTTATTCTTGTTCCCTTTTTGCTTCCATCAGTACCAATATCTTCAAACAATTGGATTTCCTCCTGGGGTTTTGCGCGCGATGGTATGTCAGGTGGACGCACAATCACATGTACTTCTTGCAACTTGGAACAATGTGGTGTATGAGTGAAGATTTCTGTTTGTGGTTCATCCATGTGCCACTTTGCAAGCATCCCTGTAAATGCGTCAAATTGTTGTTCCTTGTGTTCTTGCATCACCACTGGAGAGATGGGTGGAGGTGATGGATAATCTGTATGAACCGAAGATGGGTGGTCGTGATGTTCCGCGGATGAGTAATCTTCTTGAACAACTAATTCGGGCTCTTCATTGGGCTTTTCTTTTGCGGACTCCTTTGTTGTCAGCGCGACTACATTTAATAGGAATCGCTCTATTGATTCCCACACTTCATCGTCGACGAGTTCCTCATCCTCCTCATGTTTTCAAAACGGGGCTCTTGTGGCTCATCTACATGGTCTTCCATCTCAATTGATTTGTCAATGTAATCGTAAGAATCATTGACCTCTGCTTGGCTACTGAGAGCCTCTGTTGCACCTTGGAGCGCGAGGATTTGCTTGCATATTTGCTCTACATTTTTCTTTGACTGACAATCATGTTGAAAATGCCCATAAATCTTGCAAAACTCATACAACGGCTCACATGCTGAGTGATAACAATTTTGGTTGGCCAGGCGTTGCCTTAACGTCTTCTCCCCATTAGTTTTAGATTGGCAGGTTGGGTGACCCCACAAACCACAATAATGGCAATAGGGAAAGCAATTCAGATGACCCCATGTTTGACAGTATTCACAAAAGGGGTAATGATTCATGTTTTAGAGAGCACCTGCAAAAAAAAAACAAAACGAAAAAAAAAACATCAAAAATAACAAAAAGACTTAGAAAACTAATTGTTGTTACACAACTGATATTATCGACAGTCCCCGGCAACGGCGCCAAAAACTTGATCGGTCTAAAACCAGCACCCCGCAAGCGTACGGTGTCAATTGTAGTAATCGAGTGTCGAATCTCAAGGACCGTGTGAATATCAATTGCAGAACCTCAACTAGTTTACTAAGCCAAATAACGGAAGTGATTTTTGAAGGATTAAAGAAAATAAGAAGAAGAAAATGACAAATTGTAAATGTTTGTGAATATATGATGAGAAACATTCCAGAGACAGGGTTTACCACAACAATGCATCTTCGATAGGCTATATAATCTTCATGCCTGAACAAATTGAAAAGAAATATTTGAAGGTAAACTATCTAAATTCATTATCACTCAGCCTACGCATCTCGCAATAACTATGTCCATTTCATTCAATTACCACTCAGCTTGCGCTTGTTGTAGATTAATCAATCAAATTGGACCCATTAAGCACTTAGACCCTAGCGAGCAAATGATCAAACAATCGCATGCGCGATCCGCAAAATCAATTCAAACCTAGGTTGTCTACGATAGTTTAATATCCTCAAGAGAATTAAATAGATTGCTCATAAACAATTCTCAAGTTCAATCCATGTTTTCCAACAACTTTGTCTATGTATCCAATCTCAATTCGCAGCTAGCGCGTGTTGAATATCAAAAGGATTCCAATCAATCATAGAATTAATCGGATTAAACACTCATGGATCAAATCAAACAAATAATAGAATTCATTCAGACAATCATCACGCACATGTCTATCTCAGCATCGTTGGGATCACCCCAACCCCAGAACAAGGAAATTAGCCAGACATGGATTCAGACACAATCAAAGAATTCATGATGAAAGAATATAAGACTAGATTAACAAAACGTATTCTTGAATCCAGCAAAACAAACCTTCAAGGAGAAATCTCTAAAAGAGCCTAAAACTCTCAATGTCTGCAACTAGTTTCTGACGTGAAAATTGAACCTCCTTTCTCTAACCCTAATTCTCTATCTATATTCCTCAAAGAGATCTGAAAATAGTCCTAAAATAATAATAAAATATACCAAAAAGTCGTCCAATAAAAGATAAAAAGCGGATAAAAATCCCGAAGTCGTATTGCGAAAAGGAACGTATCGAGTCGATACTTCATAGTATCGAGTCGGTACTTGGCTACTGTAAAGCAATTTGGCTCGGAATGTAAAGGTATCGAGTCGATACCCCATAGTATCGAGTCGATATATGAAAGTTCCGGGTCGATACTTTGACTCGGCATCAGCTTCCTGGATCGATTTCTCCATTTTGTAGGCCGAATTTGCAAAAGTGCTTAACATGAAACTTGTAGGTCTCTGAATCAGCTTTCCAACAAGCTATAGAACGCCTCGATCCAAATTTTGTGGAGTGCAAACGACTCATTTTACTGATATGTCGCCAAATAGGATTTGTCCGAAATATGTCGGTTCGACAATGTGCTCTTAGCTTGATTTCTAGCACTTGAGACCGCTATGCAAGGCTCTTTTGGCGTCCATGGACATATCAAACTTGGCTTCAATGAATCTTGTTCCATCGTGATTCCAAATTTGCATCGAACAAGCTCTAAATCGCCTGAAAACAAATAAAGACACGAGTGTAGACATCTATTTTAGAAACTAAACCAAAACTTATATAAAAGACATGTAAACCATATAAAAATGACTTAAAAATGACTATAAACTATTACCTATAATACGTAGAATATGATGATATCAGGACTTTTCTGATGGATGTGGTTGTTGTGGAGGCTACGATCATATCTATGAGGATTGTCCTCTAAATGCTCCCATGCATAGGAAGTTTAGTCTTATTCCATAGGAAAACCCCCAAATGGATCTCCTTGCCCATACCCCTGCTAATATTGACAACAGAAACTCATCTGAAAATAGGCTTCTGGGAGGATGTAGTGCTTTTTTCCCTTATTCTCACCCTGAGGATCATCTGGTTTCTCAAACCATGATGCCCAGGCAAGGTGACTTTAGCCTCCTTTTCCCATGTCAAGCATTGCCCCTGTCAATTCCAAGCTCCCTCCTTTACCTACGTCGATTACTAGTTTCTCTAATGAACTCACCAGCCAACTCATTTCTCTAAAAAATGCCCATGTGGCCAAGATCTCAGCAGAGAGTAGCACCCCTCCCTTTTCCATTGCCCCATCCATTCTCCACACCATTCTCTCTTCCAACAATGCAGCCGTTGTCAACAACAATATTCTTATGGAAGAAACTCTGGAGGATCTTCTCAAGGCTCATCAGAAAGGAAAAATGATAGCAACTAGAGATGAGATTGAGGAATCAAGGCTCTTGATCAAATCAGACAACTCAGTGGTGAGAAAGATGTGAGGCATTATCATCGGCCAAACTGAGGAAGAAATGAACCAGAGTGAAAGTGAACTAGTCAAGCTTAGAGATGAGAAGGAGAATAGTGAAGCTTCATCGCCAGCAATGAAGAAATCAAGGAAAAAGAAGAATTGATGGACTACAAGCTTGTTCATATGTGGCTTGGGGAGGAGGAGCAAAGAATGTATGCCTTAATCTTAAATAATTCCCATCTTTTCTGTTTTAAGAACAATGTGGTTGTTTTATGCTCTACTCTTATGGTTGGTGGTTGTAATTTGGTGAACATATGTGACTTTTGGGTTGAAGGTTCTCCACGTTTTTCTTTTGGAGACCTTCCTTCCCAAGATCACCATGCAGCTAAGGCTACTTATGTTTTTAAATTTTCCTGCTATTTACCTCTCTGTTATAATCTACATATATCCTTTTACATACTAGCTCACTATCCGTGGGAGGCAAGAAAGTTAACGAAATGCAGGAGTGTGAAGAAGCTAAGGATTGGAGCTCAACCAAAGACATCAGGTATATTTCTATTCCATTTACTCAACAAAAACCTTAAGCTAAGCCCTATAGGAATCTTTGGATTTCTGTTGGTGGCAAGCTGCCCTAACCTTACCAACAAACCTTGGCAACATAAAATCTTTGTCAAACCTATCTCTTTCAAAAAGAAAGCATTCACAATCACAGAAGGAAACCATATCCAAAACCAGAAGAATCAGAAGAAGTGGCAAGCAATGAAAGATCTCAGAAAGAGGAGCAAGGAGGATAGAAAAGGCTGCAACACAGCAAAGCTCAATCCTAGGAGAATCTCCCAAAGTATGAACACTCAAAGAGAACCTGTTCTATGTAGGAGAGTGAGTGGTAATCTATATTCTGTATCTTTTAATTCCCCTTATAAGATTCAACAAAAGATAGGTTTTTCTTACAATCGATTATATGATTAATATTGCTTATTGAAATGTAACAGGTACCAAAAGTCCATTTTCGTGGCAAAAAATCAATCATTTTAGATTTGCAAATGATATTGATGCTTTAGTGCTAACAGAAACAAAGTCAGTGATAGCACCCTCGGATGCTCAAATTGTAACGGCCCGGGATTATAATTCCCGAGTTACGTTTCGAGGGATAAAACCCATCGTTGGATCTTGCACTCCGAGTACAGGTTGAAGGTTTAAAACCGAAGATTTGTAGTTTAAAGTGGGATTTCACACCTAAATCCGGAAGGTCCGTTGGAGACCCCGGGGTAAACGCATGTACCTGTCCTAAGTCTACAAAGCGGAAAACCTTTTATCATGCAAATGACATAAGTTCTGAAAACGATACAACCAGTGTCGCGGCAGAGCCGGGTTAAAACAGAGTATAAGTAGGGAGAAATCCCAAAAGTATGAATTTGGTGAAGTCAGGGTTCAAACACTCACTCTCCACCATAAGAATGGACCCCTTCATAACAGCACAAAATCAAGCAGTGGATCGGGTACCTGAAACTATACCACAAAGTCAGGCCAAGAGTCCACCTACGGGCCCTAACGACTGCGTTGAGGACATATAATACGCCTATACCTAGAATAAAGGATGCTTTCATGTAGTACTGAAATATTAACCACACTATCATGCTCCTAATTCATATATGCAGAATATTAATTAAGGTCTTAACAAAGAATACCAAGTGGTATATCCCTCTTCTACCACCACCACCCTTCAAGATAAGGGGGAGACTGGCCATTTCGATACTGTAGCATATCAAATCTCATCATCATATATATCGTATCTCATGCTCTTCTCGTATCTCGTGATATATATAAATGACTCAAGGAGGACAACACCCGATGAAGTTGGGCTGCCCTATGACCCTAGCAAGGACTCTAGGACTCACAAATAATGATCTTTTTGTATTCAAACCTATACAGAATAAGAATGCTCATTCATAAGTGCAATTATTAAGCATGATACTACATGACATGCTTTTTGCATATGCAACACCTACATACTATATGACACATCAGGCAGGAGGTATTGGTTAATGAGTAAGCCCCGGAGGTACTTACCTGGCTAGCAGATCGGCAAAAGAAGAATCCAGCACACAGTAGTCATGATCACAGAGTATCACCTAAGTAAATAATGAGAATACACTAAGTATACGACTTTAGCCACTCTGAACACATATACCACACATTCATACATGCAGATAATTAACAAACTCGCATCAACTATACTTTTAGTTCACCACGATCAACCATCTCTTATCTCATACTATTCATCATAATTTTCCAACTCGTCAGCTTAAAATAACCCTCATATCATACTTAGTCAAAGTTGTATATTACTATTTCATACTCATACTTTTCATAAGTATATATATCATTATCATCATCGGTAACAAATATTTATCCCCTTATAATAAGCACCACAAGTCATGTTATTAGTCACACATATCATGTCGTTAGTCAAACACTCATTTTATCATTCTAGTTAGTCATCGAGTAAGTCTTATTCTCAGGTTAGTTTCAAAACCGTTTCAAATCCGAATTAAACAATTAAGAATTCCGACCCTTAAAATTACTCGTAAAATCCCTTTTTCAATTTATTTATTAAATTACTTTCCGATCTTGAAATTCATTTTCTAAATTCTCTCTAAATCTTTAAGTCCAAAATAATATATTTTGAACCCCCAATAACATTATATTATATTTTAAATACCATCAAATAATTTAATACTTTCATATAAACCATTTCCAATTCCTTTAAAATTCCCAAACTATTTTTATTTAATAAAACCAACCCTTATTTAAATTACCAAAACCGCCCTTATTTTTATAAAGTCCAAAACCGAACCAAACCCATTTAAATCCAACTGAGCCGAACCGAACCCACCAAATTCCTCCCAAACCGGTTAAATGATACTATAAAATAACAAGGGGGGCCCAAATGATGAATGGGCATGGCCTCCCCACGTAGCCTTCTCCTTTGAAAATTGAAGGATCCCGCTCCCGCCTACAACTTTCAAAGGAGAGTATTCCCGAATGTTAGCACCAGTTGAAGGGTGGTGGTGCTGGGTGAAGATGGTGAAGCCGAGAGCAATGACGGTGGTGGCGTTTGGTGTTGATGGAGAAAGTAACAATGGTGATGACGGCTATGGGGTGACGGTGATGAGGAGATGGTGATGATGTGAAGGAGGGATGGTGGTGGTGGTGGTGAGAGCAGGAGTGATGGTGATGAAGGAGACGAGGAGTGGGATGGTGATGGCGTGAGAGGGTGAATGATGATGAATGAAGATAGGGAGAGGGATGAGTGAGGATTAAAGTGAAAGATATACAGAGGGAGAGGGATGGTATCGAGTAGGTGATAATGCATATTTCATATAGGCATTATAGGTGTTTCTTATTGCTATTAAGTATTGGTTTTTGTTATGTTTTGAGTCTAGTTCCGTTTATTACTTGTGAAGTATTCGAGTTCGGAATCTATGCGTTTTTAGTGTTTATTCTGTATAATTACATTCCGGCCTTGGATGGACTATGGAAAGAGCTTAAGAAGCATGCTTTGGAGCATATGGAAGCTGAGGAAGAGATGAGGAGGAGCAAGGAGGCACGACATTGGTATTCGTTGAAGGAAAATGAGAAACGTTGAGCACTGTAGGAATGGCGCCCGCCGCCCCTTGCACGACGCCCGCCGTTGCCCTGGATCCCGAATACGTGGTTTTGGATCCGAAGACTATTATTTTATATTATTTCCTATTAATTCTTCTAAGGTTTTTGCCAACCCGTGTGGACTCTATTTAAGTTGGTTTTCAGTTCTTTAGACATATGTAAGACATTAGAGAGAAACCATGAACTCAATTAGAGAGAGAGAGAGAGAGAGAGAGAATTGGCCTATGAGTTGCTAAACTCATAGTTTCGCCTGTGATTCGAAGACATGGTTGTTTGGATTTTGAGGATTTGAGTTTATTTGATTATTCATGTTCTTAGTTATCATCTTGTGCTTAATTTATATTTGTGTTCCTTTCTATGTCTGATCAACATGTTAGGAATCGCATCTCTGGCTATGAATTCGTTGTTGTTTTCTCGATAGCAAACAAAGGTATTGATGATAGTGATATCTCTTTGTCTTTGTAGTGGATGATTTCAGTTGATCTATGTTGAGGATATTTGATTGAGATTGAGTTCGGTATGCGCCTATCTGTCTTGATTGAATAGAGTCAATGTGCCAATTGGTGTTGATTACTTGAGTTCTTAATACTATTCTTTAGTGATATTGAATAAGATGAGTGAATATCTGTGTATCTCTCAACTTTAGTCAAGTAGACTTAAGAATATGAATAAGTGATAAATTAATCCGAGGACCATGAATTCCAACCATTTTCAGAGAATTACACATGAAATGTTTTGTCTACCTTGATATCAATTTGCTTTGTGATTTGCAATCTGGTTACTTTTATATTTTTTATTTGTTCAAAAGATCGTTGATTTGCTTTAATAGTCTTGTATAGAGTTATTGAATAGGAAATCGCTTCTCCCTGTGGGTTCGACACCGGACTTCATCTCTATACTAGTAGTTATTTGGTTTATCAAGTGATTGGTTGCCTAATCTATTGGTTGTGTGTTTAAGTTTGGATTTTTATCACTATTTGGCAAAGGGAAAAAGTGCCAAAGACGTTCGTCCCGCGCCAAATTCTCGGCTCCGTTGCCGAGGAGAAGAAAGGAGTTTGCTTTTCTTTAACTCTATCAATTAATCTTTATTCTAAGTTTGTTTTGTCCTTGCATGGTTCAAACTAGATCTTCTAATTCATCGTGTTTGTCTTTTGATCCCGAGGTTGAAAGATCTTTCCGATTGAAGAGGACGCTCGTGTTTGAGGCAGACGAAGAGATGGAAAACGTTGTTATTAATCCGCCAAGAAGGACCCTGAGAAACATAAAGGAGACTAATTTGAGTGTTCAACCACTTGCAATTAGTCTTCCGGATCTCCCTAAGGGGTCAAGATTTGAGTTCAAGTCGAATTGGTCATCTATTATGCCTTACTTTCATGGATTACCTGGGGAGGAGCCAAACAAGCACCTTGCTACCTTTGTGATTGTGTGTGATAGACTGAGACCCCAAGGCTTGTCTGGCGACCAATTAATGCTGATAGTGTCCCCCTTTACTTTAAAAGATGCTGCAAGCGATTGGCTTTACTACCTACCCCCAAAAAGCATTACTACTTGGGTGCAATTAAAGAAAGCTTTCATGCAAAAGTACTTTCTTGCGACTCGCCTCAAAAAACTTAAGAAGGAGTTGTCCAATATTGAGCAATCACCTACGCAACGTCTTTATGAGTATGTTGAGCGGTTCAAGAAGCTTAAGGGTAGTTGCCCGCAACACGGTACACCTGAGGATGATCTAATGCTATATCTTTATGAAGGCTTGCTTGACACCGATAGGAGTTTCATCAATGCTACTAGCGGAGGAGATATTTTGGATAAAACACCCCAGGAAGCAATGCAGATTTTTGAAGGGTTGGCTAATGCATCGCAACAATATGGGAGACACCAAGGAATTAGAGGAGTTCATAAGTTGGATAGTTCAAGAGATGGACACAAGGACGATATCGATAGGCTTATGGAGATCGTGAACAAGATGTTATGAATCAACCCCATCAGCCTAGACCTTATGGAGTTTGTGGAGATCCAACTCATCCAAATGATAAGTGTCCCTTGATTCAGGAGGGCACAGATGAGACATTGAGGTTGTTATTGGACAAGATGGGTGTTCTTTTCAAAGAGGACAATATGAGAATCGTCCTAGAAACACTCAACAAGATGACATAGATGAGACATTGAGGTTGTTACTAGACAAGATGAGTGTTCAAGAAAAGTTGCTGAGTCAAATGGCTAAGGAGATTGGTGAGTTGAAAGCGAAGGATTTGGGAAAGTTTCCATGAAAAGTTGCTGAGTCAAATGGCTAAGGAGATTGGTGAGTCAAGAATCCAAGATGAAGGATCACTATCTTCTTAAATACACATGAAAAGTTCATTAGGATAATTACCAACATCAGACTCAAGAAAAGAAACATACATAGAATTCTTGAGTTTGTTTTCATCAGCCCTTTTTTTCTTCCTAGCGTCCTTAATCCACTGATCAAGGTGTCCACAATAATTGCACTTGAAATCCTTGGGTACCTTGGTACTGGACTCAGGAGAGGATGCATTAGGACTCTCATCTTCCTTTTTCTTATTGTTCTTAGACTTATTGTCCTTAGGTTTGTTTGTTTTGGCAAACAAAACTTCAGATTTCTCAAAGGTGTCAGACTTGGCACCATGTTTTGATTTGAACACTTTGAGGATCTCCTTCTTCTCAGAGATAGTCTCCACTATACGTTCCTTAGTGAGAGGCTCTTGAGAACTGAATAACATCCTTAAAATGGTTAAACTGTGAGGGCAAAGAGTTTAATAACAAAATGGCTTGATGAGAATCTTTAATGCTATATATCATCACATCTCTCTAGCTCTTGTGTCATCTTTAAAAATTTATCCAGATTATCATTTAATGTTATAGATGCGTCCATTTTAAAAGTAAAGAGCCTACAAAGCAGAGAGATGCAACTGGGTAGGGATTTAACAAGAAATAAATCCTCCATGACTAACCAGAGAGCCCTGGGGTCATCTACCTTGACTACCTGTCTGGCCACATCATCTGTGAGCCTAAGCATAATTTCGGCATGAGCTTGTTCTATAACTTCAGGAGGAACTGGTGGTGGAGGGGGTAGTTGTTGTACTGAAGGGTCTCCCTGAGGGGTTGAGGGTGGAGAGACTGGGGCAACAGCTCTCCAACATTTTTCCTTAATCATAATGGCTTTCATTTTAACCTGCCACATGGAAAAGTCTATCTTGCCATCAAATGGCTTGATTTTGACATAAGAATCTGCCATAGTACCTGCAACAGAAACGAGAAACTAGGGTTAGTTTGTTTAAATGGAAGCTTGAAATGTTAAACAAGCTAACAAATAATGAAAAAACTAACACAGAAGCACAAAGAAAATGATTTTTAAAAACATATATGTTTTGAAAACAGGTGTGGTACGTCGGACGAGAGAGGAACAACGCAACGTGGATACTTTATATGGCCTTCCCAATGTTCATGCCCCCAGATCTATTTCCCATGTCTACAGAGACGAAAGAAAGGAAGAAATTAATGGGACACTCAAGCTCTGATACCACTTTGTAAAAACCGATTTCGAATCTAAACCCTAGAACAGATTTAATGGAGAGCTAAGCACAGATAAGAGACATCAAGAGAGAACACACGGATTGGTGACGCAGTTTGGTTACCCTACTCTGCGGAGCCTCAAGAGGGAGAGACTCAAACCCATGAATCCACTAAGTATGATCGAATACGAGTCATGGATACAGATAGACGAATAAACTAGAAACGATCCTAGATCTAGCTGCTCAAGCAACAGGTAATCAAGGAGAAACACAAAATAGGAACATATACTCTCTTCACTCCATCTAAAGATGAAGATAAGCAGAAGCTAATGAAGAGATGAGGTTGAGCACCGATGCAGCGACGTCTCCTTCCTAGGTCGAGCAAGGACTCCTTGAATCACATCAGGAACTTGAAGTTCAAGCTCGTCGGAGTGAAGAACCGAGATCGTTGCCGAATCACCTCTAGGGTTTCAACTCTCTCTCTCTCTCTCTCTCTCTCTCTCTCTCTCTCTCTCTCTCTCTCTCTCTCTCTGTGGAAGTGGAAGCGAATGACTGAAGCTCTCAACCCCTTTAGGGTTTCTGAAGACGTTTTCTTTATACCCGAGCCCTCACTAAAGAAAACGCAGTGTTTCAACCAACAAGGACACACAAGAGAACAGTTGGAGCGTCTTTAGGAGTGTGTGGGCCGAGGGAGCAGAGAGTTGGGCTTGTCTACAGAAATGGGTCGAGGACTTAAGCTCAGGCTTTTGTCTTAACACATTCAAGTAGTCTTGGCGCCATGGAGCCCTTGAGCCGAGTTCCTTCCGACTTGACCACGTCTTGAGCCACCTAAGACCTTGAACCTAGATCCTAGCCTATCAAACTTTAGTATCCATCAACCCTAATACATATGCATCTAGATTATATTAGGCATAACAAATCAAATCAGGAAATAATAAAAAGAATTAATTACTAGCATATGATTTAAGAAAGACAACAAGGGGAAGGAGGAGGTATCTGATATCGTAGTAGTTGTTGCACAACACCATTTTCAGTATACTTACGTTCACCTTCTAATCAGCGTTGAACCAAACTGTACGTTATCAGCGCCTCTTCCTTCTTCCTCCTTTCGTTAATTCTTTCTCTGGCGGCGGCTGTGTGTAGAAGAAGTGCTACTGGTTAATTAAGTCTTGATATTTGAATTTTTCCCCTATTTAAAGAAACCTCATAGGGTTGAGTTCGCACAACATGACAACAACACCCACCCTTTATTTCCTTTTTAAAAAAAAATTCAATAGAATAAGGATTGAGGGGATAGGATTGAGGGCCCTCAAATTTTCTGCTCCGAAATGAGGAGTTAATTTTCCTCATTTCATTTCTTGCTTCCAAATTCATACGGAGAGGTTAAACGCGTGCTTGTTTTCTCGTTGGCCTAATTTATTTGCTTTTCCTAAAGAACGAATAATTTGTTGTTGCGGGAAGAAGGGGCGTCAGGCAAACACCTTTAACACACAAGAATCGGGATGGAGAAGAACTGTAAACCAGAGAGCCAAACTCAAGCGACCAAAACCAACAATCAGACACAAACAGAAGATAAAATAACTAAGCACAAATAACACCAGATTTACGTGAAAAAACCCCAAAACGGGGAAAAACCACTGGAGCCATAAACTTCCACTATCAACAATAACAAGTGGGTATAATCTTCCTTAGACAAGGCTAGAGGCATACAACATCATCAAGCATCAACAAGCTTGACTAATTTTCCAATTTCATCACCCAATTGGTGGAAATCAACAACACCCAAGAAAGAACACAAGCAAAGAGGATATGAGATTGGAGGCTCAAAATGACGATCCGACCGTACAAAATAAAGCCTACGGTGAGGTGAACAACATACCAGAAAATCGTCCCAATTGGAGGTTGTTTGATCGTTGATCAGGCACTTCAAAGTACGCTGAACCAAGGCATACAAATTTCTCTCCAATTCTCCCTCTTTTCTCCCTTTCTCACTCTTTATTTTCTCTCTTACTTTTCCAAATGGAAAGGCATCCTCTTTTATAAGGAGGTAAAACTTCACATGGTAAAAAACACATGGTAAACTAGTTCAATAGACTCTTCTTCCATATAGGAGGGAAGTAGGGAACCCAACATAATTTATCCACCCATATTTGGATCTAAATCATTGTCGGGGTAACATAGTGGTATGGAGAAAGGGAATCGAATAAGAAGGTCCTAAGATTTACCGTCAAAGGTGGGATTCTCGTCATTGAAAAAAAGCGAGAAAGGTACGATCCATATAAGTGTAAATGGCAGAGCAAACACTGCCTTAGAAGTGATTCATGTGTATGAATATATTATATGCTATTAGTAATAGCATATAATTGTTATAATAGCCTATTACAACAATTTCTGGAATCTGAACTGGAGAGAAAAAAAATATATTCGCCTTACTTATTGTAATTCGATACTGAAGTGCGGAATATGCAGATAAAAGGTTAACAAATACTCTAGAAGGGGGGATGAATAGAGTATGACAACTTTTCATAATATAAGAAATTGTAAGACCTTACCACCAGAGATAAGACGTTATCTGAAACACAGAAACAAGTTAAGACTAGAACAACGAATAATAAGCAAGGCAAACGTAAACAATAAAGATAAAGAGCAGAAAGTAAAGGAAACGCGAATTGTTAACGAGGTTCGGCACAACCTTGCCTACGTCCCCGCCTAGGGTTATCCAACTCGTAGGATTCAAACAACTTTATTTCACTTCTTCCTATGAGTTCTAGATACAACCTTTAGAAGACCTTTCCTCTTCTAAACTTACTTCCTATCTAGCAACCCAAACACACCAGTGAAACAAAATCCTACCGATACCGAAGTATCTTATACGTTTGGGTAGAGATGTACCCTTACTATAATCCTAATGAATTGTACGATAAAGCTCAATGTAAATCTCACACTCTCAAAGAAATAAAATGCTCAAACTTGGAGGGAAGCGAGATCGGTGTTGTAGGAGACAACGGATTGCATGAGAACTTATATGCGCAGGGGATGAAGCTTGTTTCGAATTATATCCTCTTCGTCTCTTTATAAAGGCCATCCCATCCAATTTTGAATTAATTTGAACTTTTGAATCCTTGAAGACGTTGCTTGAGATACAGGGAGAACAACCGGCAATTCAAACAGCGTTCCAGAAGCTACGCCTAGGATTTGATTTAATTTGGAACGTTGAAGACTTATGACATGGTAAAATCAAATACCTTGAAGATCTCATCACAAAAACAAACAAGATATTCTCCATATCTTTCGGTTAATTAAAAACTCAATTCAATTGCAAATACAATCTGAACAAATAACTGGCCCATAAAACTAAGCCCAATAACATATTAGTCCAAGTAATGTCGAAAATATAAGCCTATTAAAATAGGCCCATTAAAACCGAGCTCATGTAAAACTTGAGACAGTGTCGGTAAGGCCTTAGAAAAATCTGGAAACCATGGTTTTGACTTTCAGTAAGGCTTTATTATCAACTAATAAGGTTCTTTGGTTTGATTTGAAACGTAGAATGCAGCTGGAGATTGGTTCAACCAAATCTCTTAAAGATCTCAACAAACCAACAATCTTTTGAATTTGAAGATTGCTCCACAAATTCCTCAAAGAAGCTTCTAGAAAGTCAACATCAAATCTCCAATAACCCCAAATCAAATCCTGCACAAAATCTCCAACAACTAATTTAAATATAAATCCCAATAAATAATTTAATTGATATTTGTATAAAATAAACACTACATTTCTTTGTCTTCCATCATACTAACAAAAACATATAATATAACATGAAGATAGAGTCAACAGATACGAGCCATTATGCACTTTAGTTTGGTTCTGATTGACACTGATCGTATTACAGTATAATATTGAACAGTTTGAGGTATTTTTCTTCATGAGATTAAAGATTATATCTTGAATCGAAAATCAGACTGAGCTCAAGGATATTGCGCTCTGATTATTTTGCTGCTTTGTGCACCGAAAAGTTATCCGACAATTGTTATCAACAGACTCCAGAGGTGATCTCACAATTTCGCCCAATTTCACTCCTAAATGTGATTTTTAAACTCACCATGTCAACCGTTTGAAAATTAATCTACCGACATTGGAGGCTCTGACTCGATCCAGTTTCATTCCTTTTAAGCAAATCTCAAATAATTTGGCGGTTGTTGGATGATGGTGAAAATTGATTTAGCAAAAGCCTATCATCGGATACGATGCTGATTTTGGTGGGCCTCCCAAATTGTTTAGTTGATATTAGCATGAACTGTCAATCTATGGGAGCTACACAACTCCTTTGGAGCGGCAGATTTGTGGGCCAGTTCACGGCCTTTCAGGGAGACTGACAAGGAGATCCACTTTCTCCTTAGTTATTCGTCCTCTGGATTGAGCAGTTAGTCGTCATATGATTTGTTTCTGTTTTCATACACTAGACTTGATCAATTGGACGACTACTTGTGAAGTCCTGGAGTAGAAAATTTTGATGAGAGTAATATCATCATGTCAAAGTACGACTCTGTGCATAAATGGACATTCCACGCTCGAGTGATTTGAGGACTTGTTTGGGAGTGCCTACCATCACTGGGTGGCCAACGAAGTGCAAATATCGATTTCTCGTTGACAAGTTCTCCAATTGGCTGCAGGGTTAGCATTTGAGCAATCATAGTCCCTATCAACGTCTTGTTGAGTTAGTTAGGAAAGAATCACAGTCCATATCGATTTCTCCTCTATAGTTTGAGGGTTTATTTGGGGTTCTTTGAAAGGATCACAGAAAATATACGTTAATTCCTTCGGAGACGGTGACTCTATATGTTAGGCTCGTCTTACTTAGCCTATGTAATTATATGTGTGTTTGTATTTGTGTGTAATGAAGGGTGAGTATCTGATTGTATTGCATTTGGGCTTTAAGTCCAAATGTGATCTCAACCCGACCTGTTCACAAGTTCAGCTCACTTGCACTCGGATTTCTGACCGTTGAGCCTTCAACAACATCGTACAACTCGGCTCGGGTTTAAGAGGGTTTGCAAACCCTAAACGCCGACAAGAGAGAGAGAGAGAAATCTGAGAGCTCCCCCAGGGTCTTCCTCCCTTGTCTCTTTAGCTCTGCTAGGGTTTCAGTTCCCTTGTGCTCTTGAGTGTAGGTTGAGCTCCCTTCACATCCAAACACCTTGAGTTTGACAGCTAGTGAGATTTGAAGCTAGATTGCCCTATGGTTCTATCCTTGGTGACTGGTGTCCTACTTGAGGCTAATCGTTCTTTTCATTTCTCCACTTGTTTGTGTTTTGAATTGATTGTAAACTTGCTTTGAAACATTTAATACAAGTTTGTCTTCTATTTTGGTGTTTGAACTATCTCTTCAATCCTCATTTCAAATTGGTATCAGAGCCAGGTTGGGATTTTTACGAGTTTTTTCCGATTCGTTGAAGCTTTTGGGGTTTTCGATCTCCTTAGGCTCTGATTCCGAAAACCCTTTACATCCGTTGAAGTTTTTGAGGATCTTCATCCTCGGCGACTCCAGATCTGCGAAGGTATTGAGGTTTCTCTCAAAAATCTTTTTGATCCGTTGAAGTCTTCTGAAGCTTTGTTCTCCTCTTCCTCAGATCTGTAGATCTTGAGTGTTTTCGAGGACTCCGGATCTAGGGTTTCGAGAATCTCACACGTCTTGAGTTTATTTGCTTGGTGAGCCTTTGTGACTTAGATCCGAATAAATCAGAGGCATAGCAAGAAGTTGTCAGAGAAACCCTTCTTCTGACAACTCCCCTATCAGTCTCCTTCGACTCCCTCTTGTGGCGTTGATAGATCTAAAACATGCAGCTCTGAATCTGTTTGGTTTAGATCATTCGTATACATTTGAGATTCAAATGCTTAGCTCCCAAGCTGTAGGATTTGAGTGCTCACTCTTGTTTGATATTTGTTTAAGAGATTCAAACCCTTAGCTTCCAAGTTGTAGGGTTTGAGTGCTCAATTTTACTCGATATCTACTGATTTGTTCACTGCTTTTCTCAAGTACTTTGAATCACACTCATGTCTGATAATTCATATCGTATCAAGCCCTTTGATGGGACAACAGACTTTGCTATGTGGCAAGTCAAAATGAACGCTATCCTGATAAAGAAAAAATGTTGGAAAGTTGTCATTAATTACTATCTAGTGGAGATGCCTCCAAATGCTCGAACAGATTTAGATCTCATTGCTCAGAGTGAGATCATGATCAGAATTTCTGATGAGGTAGGAAGACAGGTAGTTGATTATGTTACTTCCATAGATTTATGGAAGAAACTACAGGATCTTTATCGGGTTAAAACTCTATCTAGTTGTATATCTCTGTTGTGTCACATTTTTACATTTAAGATGGATGTCTCTTGATGATAATTTGGATAAATTTCTTCGTATGACACAAGAACTTGAAAGATGTGATGATAAAATTGATGACACTCACCAAGCTGTTATTCTGTTGAATGCTTTGCCTTCTCAATTTGATACATTTAAAGATGTTATTCAATTTAGTAATGAGTCTTTGACTAAGAAAAGGATAGTTGAGGCTATTACTCAGAAAAATGAGGTTGTGAACGTATTTAAAGTTAAAGGTGACAAATCTGAAAAATCTAACTCAAAACCTGATGTGCTATTTACAAAAGGAAGCAACAAAAACAGAAAAAGAAACAAGAAAAAGGATAAGGAAAAATCTGTTGAAACTGGAAAGAAGCATTCTACCTATTGCAAGAAGAATAACCATGTTATTGCTGATTGTTATAAGAAAAAAGATGATGATAAAAAAAATTGCAAAATGGTACCTTTGTCGTGCTTGATTCTGCCTTGTTTTATTCTGATGAGTTGCATGTGATGATTCATCTGATGCATGGTTGCTTGATTCTGGATGTACTATGCATGTTACTCCTCATAAGCATTACTTTGATTATCTTGTTGAATCTGTTGGTGGTTTGGTTAGATTGGGGGATCAGTCTGATATTGCTATTAGAGGTATAGGCAACATTCCTTTTAAAATGCATGATGGTGTTGTTAGGGTTCTTCAACTGGTAAGGTAGGTACCTTATATAAAGAGAAATATGTTGTCTGAATCTATGTTTGATGACATTGACTATGATATTAACATTAAAAGAGGAATTAGAACCATTTCTAGGAATAGTAAGATTTTCATCAAAAACTGTTAAAAAGCATGGTTGAGGGTGGGAAAACCTGTCGTTGATCCGCCAAAGTAAACTCAAACCTATAACTAGTATAGCAATAAGTAAGAGGTCGATCCCACAGGGGAATTATTATTCAAGTGTGATTCAAGTGTCAACCAAAGTAACCAAATTGGGGGTTTTTTATGTGTTAAAGTTTCGCCTTTTATCAAAGCGGATTGAAGAAAGGAAGAGTAAATGATTGTAATTCAGACAATTAGGAGAAGCAATTCTACATATAATTTTCCACTTTATTTGATTTGAAACGATCATTGTGACTTCTTCTCGTCCTTTTAAGGTTCCTATGAATGCCCTTGTCCCGACCTAATATAGTTACTAGTCCAACCAGCCCTAGCAACCCTTATCAATCGAACAGTCCCTAAAGAAGGATATAACCCAATTGATAGCTTTAAGTTCAGAGATTAACCAAGGTATTTGCAGTCCCTAAAGAGGGATTTAACAACACATTCAACTTCCTACTCATTCAATTAGTTCAACAAGCCCTAAAGGAACAAGTTTGCCACTTAGGTTAAGGTTCACAACCAGGAATCTACAAAACCTTAGCGATTGAATTGATCTAACAAGTTGGTCAGACAAGATAGAACAAAACAATAAACAATCAAGCACAAAGAAGTTGAAGCATTCAAATATAGGAAACAAGGAACGAGAATTAGAAACTCACAATCAATCCAAATAAAGCTTCAAATTGCAGGCATAATAGATGAGTTTAATTCCTCATGGAAGACATCGCTCAAATCTCTAAAGTGTCTGATGAACGTAAGAATAGAATAGAATTTCTGAAAAAAACTAACAATAATCGGCCTTTTAAAGGGTCTAAGTCGGCCACCAAACAAAATAACATAAACTAGGGTTTTCGTAAACAAAACGACGCGCAGACGTCAAATGTTGCGGTCGCGGCATATGCCATACCTGAAATAATCAATAAAAGTGTGTAGGAATGCTCTTAATCAATTTGAGTAAAGGAATACTTACCTCGCACTTGCTGAATGTCTCAAAGATCTCCTTATCGTTCTCATACCTTCTTGTATCCTTCAGGGCTTCCGGAAATGGTGGAACCGGCTTTGGAGTCTCCATAGGTAAGGAGGGAGAAGGAGGAGAAGAAGGAGGAGAAGAAGAAGAAGAAGAAGGGGAGAAAGACGGAAAATGCGTACATGGCACCGACGGATCGGTGAGGGCACTAGCGGCGGGCGCGGCGTACGTATGGATGCGGGCGCATCATGTTTGATTGGTCGCGATCGCAGCATGGTTGTTGCGGCCGCAGCACCGTATTGCCTCCGTCTTCTTCGTTCATTACTTTCCTATCTTCGTCCATGATTCCCTCATCGTCCTTTTGAGGCGTGACAATCAGTTCCTTGCCACTTCTAAGCATTATTGCACTGACATTCTCCCTAGGATTCTAAATCGTTTGCGATGGGAGCTTTCCTGAGTCATTTGCCTCTTTTGCGCTTAGCAGTTGAATGATTTGACTCATCTGGTTCTCCAAGTTCTTAGATCGTTCACCTTGGTCCAATACTGCCTATGCGAGGGTCTTAGTCCACGTCTCTAAGTTCTTTGTGCACTCAGCCTGGTTCATGACGAATTGTGTGAGGGCTTGTAGTGCATTTCCATCAGGTGCACTTGTCTGAGGTTGTCCTCCCCGACGAAGGTCAAACTGTTGTTGTGGCCTCACCTGATGCCCTCCTTTCTGATTGAAAGGCTCTTGATAGTTGCCAAAACCATAGCCATGTTGATAGGCTCCATTGTAGTTATTATTGTTGAAGTGCCCAGGACTACCAAAGTTGCCTTGCCTAGGCCTTTGTGGAGCAAAATTCCCAATTGCATTCAACTCAACAGTAGGTTCTTGAAAAGTTGAGTACATATCCATAGTATGGGATGGATTGATGTAGGATTCACATGCTTTCAACTGCTGAGATGCTCTGTCAACTACTAGCTTCTTGATCATCTCTTTCATCTCTGTCATATCAGTCTGTAATGCAGCCACCGGGGCATCAATATCTACACCTCTAGCACGAGTGTTCTTCTTGAACTGCCTAGAGCCCTCAGAGAGCTCCTTAAACACTTCCCAAGTTGCAGCAGGCGTCTTATTCAGCATGTTTCCCCCACAACAGGAATTCACCGTTTTGCGCTCTCCATCAGTTAGCCTATTGAATAAGAAGAGAACCAGATCCTTCTGAGAGTACCCATGGCATGGGCAGCTAGCGCATAGTTTCTTGAAACGCTCAAAGTACTCATGAATGGACTCCGTCGCGTACTGCTCAATGCTGCTGATTGACCTTTTTAAGGCATTGAGCTTTGTAGCAGGGAAGTACATCTCTAGGAAGACTATCTTCATCTCAGCCCAAGTAGAAATATATCCAGGTGGTAGATAGAAGAACCACTCATTCGCATCATCCTTCAAAGAGAAGGGAAAAGCTCTCAGCTTGATTTGCTCTGCAGTGACATTCTCGGGTTTCATCCCAACTACCACAGTATGGAACTGAGACAGATGCTTGTGTGGGTCCTCCCCACTCAACCCATGGAACTTGGGTAACAGATGAATTACCCTAGATTTCAGCTCAAAGTTTACTCCTTCCCCAAGTGTAGGGAACTTGATTGCTAAGGATTGTTGTGCCAGATCAGGAGCAGTAAGCTCCTTTAGAGTACGATTCACGTCGTTAGCCATTTCTGCAATGCTTTCTACAATGAAGAATTAGTAGCACGGGTATGGACCATATAAGATGGTCCACACCAAGATCAACACTAAAAACACACAAGAATTAATAAATTTCCCCAACAACGGCGCCAAGTTTGACGGTGGAAAAATCTGTCGTTGATCCGCCAAAGTAAACTCAAACCTATAACTAGTATAGCAATAAGTAAGAGGTCGATCCCACGGGGAAATTATTATTCAAGTGTGATTCAAGTGTCAACCAAAGTAACCAAATTGAGGGGTTTTTATGTGTGAAAGTTCCGCCTTTTATCAAAGCGGATTGAAGAAAGCAAGAGTAAATGATTGTAATTCAGACAATTAGGAGAAGCAATTCTACCTATAATTTTCCACTTTATTTGATTTGAAACGATTCTTGTGACTTCTTCTCGTCCTTTTAAGGTTCTTTTGAATGCCCTTGTCCCGACCTAATATAGTTACTATTCCAACCAGTCCTAGCAACCCTTATTAATCGAACAGTCTCTATATAAAATTAGAATAGAATATTTTATTTTTAAATCCGATTAAGTATTTACTATATTTTTAAATCCGATTAAGTATTTAATAATTAATATTTTATTTTTATAATTTAATTAGAATATGATTAGATATATTTAAATAAAAATTAGAATAGAATAATTAGGCAAAGTAGTGAATGAAATTACAATTTCCACAATTTAAGGGATTTTTTTCTCAATATTTATATAAATTATTTTATTTCTTATAAAATATCCCCGACAAAGTTGTTTATTCCCACGTTGGCTCCTAAGTTGCCCACCCCAATATATTTTCTGGCTCCGCCACTGGTTGCACATGGACAACCAGAGTGCACTTTACCTGTGCAAAGATCCTGTCTTTCATGAGAGGACTAAGCACATTAACGTTAGATACAATTACATTCGTGTTTTGGTAGCTAAAAATCTTCTTCTTGTCAAAAAGATTGATGGAAATATCAACTCTGCTGATTTTGGTACTAAAATCGTGAACACTGATAAGTTTATCTTTTGTAGGGAGTTCCTGCACTTGATCAATGTCAGCTGATGCTGAGAAGAAGTATGTCTAGCCGATGATAGAAAAGGAGTAAACCCATTTCACACTTCAACAAGGCAGTTTTACGATATGTGTAAACATAGAATTAGGAGGGTCATTGTTAGGCTCATCTCACTTAGCCTATGTAATTCTATGTGTGTTTGTATTTGTGTGTAATGAGGGGTGAGTATCTGATTGTATTGCATTTGGGCTTTAAGCCCAAATGTGATCTCAGCCCGACCTGTTCACAAGGCCAGCTCACTTGCACTCGGATTTATGATCGTTGAGCCTTCAACAACGTCGTACAACTCGACTCGGGTTTAAGAGGGTTTGCAAACCCTAAATGCCGACAAGAGAGAGAGAAATCTGAGAGCTCCCCCAGGGTCTTCCTCCCTTGTCTCTTGATCTCTGCTAGGGTTTCAGTTCCCTTGTGCTCTTGAGTGTAGGTTGAGCTCCCTTCACATCCAAACACCTTGAGTTCGACAACTAGTGAGATTTGAAGCTCGATTGCCCTTTGGTTCTATATATCCTTGGTGACAGGTGTCTTAGTTGAGGCTAATCGTTCTTTTCGTTTCTTCACTTGTTTGTGTTTTGAATCAGTTGTAAACGCTTTGAAACATTTAATACAAGTTTGCATTCTGTTTTGGTGTTTGAACTCTCTTTTCAATCCGCATTTCGCTACCAAAACAGGTTGGTGGCCTTGGGGTTCGCAGAGCTTCTGATGCTAGGGATGTCGTATAATACATAAACTTGATGATCTTTGGGCTAAAGTTAACAGTTATACGAGGGGAATATTGTAGCTCCCTTTTGGACATTCCGATCAACCTAACAACGATTCATACACTTCCTCTTTGAAGTGCGGAATAGGCAGATAAGAAGCACGTAAATACTCTATAAGGGGGGGGTGGATAGAGCATGTAAACTTTTCGCAAACCGAAATTGTAAGACCTTGCCACAAGCTGTAAGACCTTATCTGAGAAGAAAGAACCGATTAGCAAAGATAGCAAATAAGCAATAAACAAAAGTAAAAGCAAGCAGGAAGTAAAGCACACGATACTTGTTAACGAGGTTCGGTACAACCGCCTACGTCCCCGCCTAGGGTTATCCAACCCGTAGGATTCAACACACTTTATTTCACTTTGCCTTATGAGATCTAGATAAAACCTCTGGAAGACTTACCCACTTCTAGACTACCTTACTATCTAGCAACCCAAGCTCACTAGTGAAACAAAGCACCTATGGATACCGAAGTACCCTATACGTTTGGGTAAAGAAACCCTTAGTATAACCTAGGTGAATTGTACTATAAAGCGTAATGAAACCTCACACACACTCAAAGTAAATACAAACTCTTTGCAAGGGGAGCTGTGTGAGATCGATCGATTGAAGAAGACTTGATTGCAGGAGACAATGAGCGCTGCAGACGTGTGTACTGCAACCTCGTTCTTCTCTCTTTAAATAGATCAACTTCAAACTTTGAATTCCTGAATCTTCTCCCGGTAGTTAAGAAACGTTGCATCAAATCTTTCTGGGGAGAGATCTTTGATTCGGTTGAGCCGATATTCCAAAACCTTCACTGGAGCTGCTGATTGCGTCAACGATTGAAAGGGTTTGGATTTGTCAATTGAATGTCGTTGGAAGATTTGTTCTAAACCCTATAAAATCTCAACAATATACTAATGGATATACATGATAGATATAAACCAATCCATTAACCAAACATAGGCCCAACCGAGCAAAGTCACCAAAGTTAGGCCCAACTGAGCAAAGTCTGAAGTGACTAAACTTAGGCCCAATGTGAATGAATCTCGGTTTGGGTTAGAATAAATTAGGCCCGTTTAATAAATAGGCCCATTTACCCTAAACCATTTCCGAGTCCAGTATAAACAACCTAATATCTTGAGCCTTTTGGTAAGACCATACCAAACTCAGGATTCGCGAGTTTTGGCTTTCATCAACCAAAGTCTTACATCCTTTAGTTAGATCTTATCATCAAGGTGGAGTTAACACTCTTCTTGGCAATTCACGATATATTCCTATGCAATGCAGTTCATTTCAGTTCCCCGAATAAGGGGATAAGTTGCTTCATTTACTGTAAATTGGTTTTATGTTGAGCACCAGTCGGGTTTAGCTGTTATTATTGGCCTTTCTCCCTGATGTTAGACTGGTTTGACAAGGGCTAGAAGCATCATGTATTAATGTCGATACGAACTCTACAGCTCTTGCTCAAAATAGGGTTGTAATTGATTCTGTTTGGGAGAGTCGTCGAGTTCATACCGATAGTATTATTACTTTATTAGATTGTGGAGTATATCAGCCTGAATATGAAGTCAGAAATGGAACAATTTGAGGTATCTTTTAAGTGTCAATTGATTTTGAGTTTCTTAGATGGAATGATAGATTGGGTTTCTTGCACGATAATGGGCCATCCAACTTCAATACATTCTTTGAATTGGGTCTTGTAAGAAATAACACATGTTTTTTTTGGTTGAAAGTAGCCCACCAGTTAGAAACAACATCACTGCAGATCCAATTGCAAACTGGTCTCTGTACTACTTGGATTTAGGTTGAATACCCATGACGGGAATTGCTTAGTCTATAACTACGGAGTAATAAAATAAAGGGCAACAAGCTCCATTACACTACATATCGAACAAAAAAAGACTATAGAGGCCTACTCGATCTGTCACAATTTGAGCAATTGAATGATGTAATTATGTAAACGATGAGTAATGAATGATGAACACAGTGCTTTGGTTTTGGACCATCAATGGCGATGGTCTTTATTGATGGAAAACAGAGATTACAAATTATTCTTGATGAGATGTTAATCTCACCTTATTTCTCTCTTTTATTCTATATACAATGCCAGCTAACCAATTCAACTAACTGACTTTTATTACAGACTTTTCTATACATAAAAACTATATGGTTTATTTTAATTAATTAAAATAATTTAATACTTACTTATAATAAATACTAAATTATTTTTAAAGAATTAATATTTTAGATAACAACAAGCACTATGGACTATGGAGATTGTAAGCGTAAGTCAATCGTTGCCGCGTCTTCAGTGGAAGCCACATTTGCACCTGCGCAGCGCAATGTTTAAATTAATACATAAGAAATAATAAATCGGTCTTTCTGAAGTTTGTCTTCCAACATAAAATTGGAAAAACTCCGTAAAAGATAAAAAATAAAATAAAATTATAAGAAGTTAAAAATAAATAACGGTGGTTTGGTTAAACACAAGAACAGTTAGCTTCTTAGAAACTTAGTTCTCATAAATTAGACATAGATTCAGACGAGGGTGCGAGTTGGAGTTTAAAAATAATAGGAATTGAGCAAATGTGTTTACTTGGATTTTAGATAATTATAAGAATTAAAATGGTGGAAGTAAATTTTTGCTTTAACTAAACATAGTGGAAGTGGAACTTGCTTAGAGAAAGGAATCTTTTATCACCAACCAAACTAAAATATTATTTTGGAGAAAGTACATAAAGCCATCCAAAAATAAATGAGTTTTCCCAAATCTAGCCTTAAAATAAAATTTTACATAAAACCACCCGTAAATTTATTTTTCTTTCAAAGAACCACCCATCGCCATTATTATATGAAAAAAACTTTTTCAAAATGTTAAATTCTCACATTTTGTATTCAATATAACCTATAAAGCAACCAAACCATTTAAGAAAATATAAAAATTTAACATTTTTTCAACAACCTTTTACGAAAAATAAATTTATGAGTGGTTTTCGCTCAACTTTTATTTTATGGGTGATTTTGTTAAAACTAACCTATTTTAAGGGTGATTTTATGTAATTTAGCATAATATTTATGAGTGGAATGTACCAAGATTCCCCACAACACCTTTCTTCCTGGTTCCTACCCTTCCTACATCACAAAATATTTAACATTTACTTAATCTTAAAAAAAAAATTATAAAAAGTGCATAACGTGGAAATTAAAGTGACCTTGTTCAGTGCCGCCTTCTAGAGAAGTATATGGCTCCAGGAACGGCATCGGCGCCGACACAGGGAGGCAGAAGAGACGACGATGCTCGATATGGGAGGAGCGGGTAAAAAAGGAATGTATGGAATCCGACCAAAACGATAACACCAAAATTGCGATATACGCATACACGAATGCCGACAGTGGGAGGAATAGACATGTGGCGAGGGAAAGAGAGATGGGAACAGAAAGGGCCGACCTTCCAAATCGGAGCTCGTAGACGAGTCTGTCCCTAGACTCACTACTGATCGTCAAGTTGCGAGGTTGGTAACAACATTGAATGCGGATCGAAGTGAGAAGGAAGGCAGCTAAAACTCCGAATACAAGTACCAACATCACTTCCTTGGTGATAATGTCATCTGTGAGTGTTGCCGCATCTGGGATTTGAATGAAAAACGATACCAAAGATTAGATGAATATTAATTGAAGCGAATTAATTAAGTAGATTGATTGATATTAAACGAAATAAATGAGATACTTACCCGCATATGATTTGAGTAAGATTACAACGGGGAGGAGTAAGAATCGGATGTCGTAAAAGCTGCAGCAGCGAGACATTGTTCAGTTCCTCGTCTGTGAAACTTTCATAGCCATTAGTCACTCATACATGTATATTTATATAGCAACTTTGAGGTGGAGTAGGTGGAATTGTTAAAAAAAAAAAAAAGGAAGTCAAAAAGGAAGGTTTTAAATAATAATAAATGGGTTGCAGATGGAGTATTCGTGGTTGGCGATATTAAGCTATTAACCCAAAAGTATGTTTTAGTGGTTATAAAAATAGATGTTATATTACATCTCTCTTACAAACAAAGTCTTATAGATGTTTAAGAAACAATTTTATTAACAATCCTATTATAGCTGCTTATCATCAGATTCAGACGCATCAAGACCAACCAAACTGACTGACAAGAAGCTTAAAATTGGAAGCCACGTACAAACCTGATTCACCATTGGAGCTCCACCATAAGCCAGTCACCTTCACACCAATCTGATAAGCAAACTTCCTGGCCTCATCATGTATCTAGTAAGCACAAATCCACCATAAAAAGCACATTAACCACCATATGCAGCCAAAGCCAACGTTCCTCATCAATTGCTTCCATCCTAATCTCCTATATATGCATTTAAAAGTACTAGAAGTGGGGCGTGCCTCGCACACCTCAAAATCAGAAAATTGCTAGACAAGTCCAACAACTATACAGCTCCTCCATCATGCAATGTGACAGATTTCACACCAAGGAGAATTGAGTTTTTAAGCGGCAATAAAATTATGTAAAGAAATAATAAGCCAATAACCAAAATATGGAAGTCAAAATCAGTGTATCCATTAGTTTTCATTCATGCATACCGTTAGCAAACTCAAGTCTTCATTACGTATCAATGGAAAAAATAATTCAGACACGAGTAAGCTAGTCCTCTAGTGCTTTGGAGGCTTTCATACCTTGAAGCAAACTAGAGCATCGTCTACCAATCCCTCACTCTATATTTCTTCCATTGAATGGTGACAATTGAAATGAAGATACAAATGTTCTGTATCTAAGGCTATTATTAAGATGGATAGCTCAAATAAACTTACACTATCAACTCTAACTGATACGCAAGCAAATTTTATACTCCTCGTAAAACATCACATCACTCGCTTAAAAAACTTAGTTGCTCAAACACAATAGCTCAAATTTTACCACTCCAGATCAGTTTGGTGATCTCTGCTTTGTAAACAAAATCAATAACTCGAGAATGTTCGATATATAACACAATCACCTAGAGAGTGCTACAGGGAGTTACCATTGGAATGAGAAATTACTTGTGACAATCCGAAACCTAATTTGCAAATCAGAAGCTAAAAAGGAGTGGGAATGAGATGTGAAATAACAACTCGGGTTAGAACTGAATTTGCAAATCAGAAGGAGAAGATAAAATACCTCAAGGCAGTGTTCAAATTAACTCAAAACCCACTCACATTGAACAAGAGCAGGCCATAACTGAGGCTGAAATCAATAACATATCATTCCAAATTAAGACCAAATGTAAATCATAAAACAACAGGAGCAAAAACAAAACACAAGCCACAAATTAGGGTTGACGATCAACGACTCAAAGAGAAGAAGCATGTTACGACAAAACATAAAGCAAAGACCAAATACTCGAAATCAACGACAGAAAATTCTAAAAGAATCTAGTGAAGCATGTTACGACAAAACATGAAGCATGTTATGAAATGAAAATATCTCGTCCCATATCATCAAGCGATTGTCTAGTGAAAATTCCCGTCCAAAAAGAATCTTAACCAACGAAGGGCAGAGTATTGAGGCTCCACTCCTAACTCAACAAGGTGACTATACAATGAGGAATCAACAACAGAAAGGAAGTGGTATAATGCCGATGAAGCCTCGATTACTGAAGCATTGCCAGGTTGGGATCCATCCCTGGTTGAGGGCGAGAAAAACTCTACCATTACCACTGCCCCACACACTCCATTCATCAAAGAATCAAACATGCAGTACAAATCATGTTCCATAAATTTTTCAGATAACACAATGCCTGATGTTTATCTTCTAGAAAATGTACTGTTAAATACTTGATCCTCCTTCTGTTAAGAAACAATTATCAGCATTAAAGAAGGCAACTAATCTGCAGAATGTGCAAAAATGCTAAAGCTATCAAAACTCGTTCCTTTTCAAATAAACTCTTGAATGAAAATATTGATAAATAAGCAGACATACTTTTCAAAACATACATGGTCATTTACTTACTTAAATAAGCAGACATTTCATTTGCTCTTTGTTTCTTGAATTTCCAACTTAGATATTGACGTAATGACATGCATATATGGAGAAAAGATTGAATTCAAGGGAAGGAGTAGTTATTTACAACCCATCTGGTCAGATTTTGCTGCTGATCTTTGTCCAGTCTTGGCTTGCTCATGTTGATGAACCTCTGTTCAAGAAAATAAAATACAAAATTTGAGTAAATACACTCCATGTTCAGAACCTTTGATAATCTATTATCTATTATTGTTAAGCAAAGCAAAGACCTGAAGAGAGAGAAGATCGGTTGATGGGTCAACAGCTTTGTCATACGTTAGACTTTCCGCTGCAAGCCCTGTCATTGCCACAATGGCCAACCTGATAAAAAGATGATATGTGCGTTTAATATGTTGCTACTGATATAACTAAACTCCTGCTTGTGAATAAATTGATTTTAGGTTCAGGCAAAAGAAATTTCAAAAAAAAAACTGTTCTAGATAAGAAATAAATGAGGATGTGAAAGTATCTTTTAATTATCCCAAAAGATGAAATTGGCAAATGATAGGTGGCAGTTTTTCCCCTAAATACATGGAAATGGGAATTTTGCATCTATGACTTGTGCATACAGACAAAAACTACATTGACACAAATGAATCAGAGAAGGGCTACCTGTGGTCGTTTAGGGTGGATTCTAGATTCCAACAGAGGTGGCTGGTTCACCGAGATCCGACAGCAAGTTCTCTTTTGCGAGTTTCAGTCAACTAAAAAACAAGGCAAATTAGAGAAAACTTACACACTAAGTTAATGGCTCATGGCTTAATTGAGGACATAAGCTCATCAATAAAGGAGATGTAGAATCATCTATTCACATGATATAGATCTAGGCAGGAAAAAATTCATTTAAAAATAGGCAAATTAGGGTTTTTAAAAAACAAGGGAAATAGAGAGATTTCTTATCTCAAATCAAATGGAGGACAAATTGATTTGTCGAAGGAAGAGGTATTACTATTACCTCATAAAAATGTATATTAGATTCCTTTACACTACATAACGTCATAAGCATTTCATTGAGCATATTAATGTGTCAAAAACTTCAAATCTTCGATGGAAAACATTTAACCAAATTAAATAAATGTTATACAAGAAAGTAGACACATCCAAAGCTGTAGGAAACCATAATATCAACACATTAATGACTACAATACTCAGACCTGACAATAAAAAAAAGGCCATTAAGAGACTCATATTCCAAATTAATCCCAGCAATACCCATTAATGAACTAAAAAGCAACCTGGTACATGAACTTTTTCATTAGTTACTGCAAATGCAAGCTTTACATCATTCAAGTAACTGACCAGAAGTTGTTCTTGTTAACAGCACAAACAGATTCAAGCACATCTTTCTCTGATTCTGGAATAAGGTCAGTCCATACATTTGGCTCCTTCAAGTCAACTTGAACTAACTTATACCTGGGAGCATCCTTGTTAGTTCGAAAAGTAAATACTGTTCCAGCACCATAACTTGCTTCAAATTTCTCAGCAAGCTTGTTGAAAGGAAGCAGCTTGTCTCTGCCCTGAAAAGCATCCAGCCCATCTGTAATGAAGACAAATATAGATAGTAAAATTTATTGGAAAGATCAAAGCTCTCCGAAGTGTAGAGGAGAACATACTGAAACATTAATATGTGGCTGAATCAATGAAATTGCAAATAGTGGTATACAGTATACTACCGAAATAAAGTAAATCAGAAGTAACGTGGACAGACCCATGAAGGTTGCGAGAAAAAAAAATTAAGAACAGAGCACTCATGTACTAAATAACAGAGAAAGAGTGTGAAAGGTTACAAGGAAAAGAAGATTATACAATTAATTATTTCATAATGATTAAAGCAGCATTTATGATGGTTAACACAGCGAATTATGTAGTAAAAAAAATTCCGAGAAGTTCAAATTCCCTAATTCAAAAATATAATTTTGATCAATAGTTTAAACTTTAAAATCCAAAATTTAGCAATGAATCTTTTAAACTTAAAAATATTCGATGAGATTTGATAAAGACCTAGAAGCCCAATCAAGAACCAGACATCATACCTATTTGATGATATGATATGCTCTTAAATGAACGATAATTTGTTGTCTGGTCTCATACCTCTATCTGATACCCAATCAAAGGAGAAATCAATATTATAAGGATAAAGTCAGTTACGACAAATTCATCCAAAGACAAGATCCATTCCAAAATCTATGTTAAGCATTTCTACGAAGACCTTGGAGGTGTAAAAGCAAACAAACACTAAGTCTCAATATTTAAACCACATTTTAACCAATCATCACAAAATTCCATCTAACAAAGCAATCCAAATTAATATAAAAGATTAATCGCCAGCAGACAAGCACAAACCAAAATAGGGTTTAAGAAAATTCGCCTGCGAAAGCTCTTTGAATACAGTCTATACAGATGACAAACACCCACAGAGAAGGGAACGGAGGCCAAGAGGAGATCCGGACTCACCAGCGGCATCAAAAAAAGAGGAAGATGGCCAGTCAGGAAGAGGCATAGTGTAGACAACAAACCAATCCTATATAATTGAGAAACCGAAGGAGATTACCTAGTTTTGAATTGGAGGTCAACGTAAAGAGACAAACTGGAAAACAACAATAGCCAATGCAGAGAGATAAGGGGAAAAAGATTCAACAAGAAGAAGATTCATGGAGCGAATGGAGACAGTGAACAAAACAAAAATAAGGGGAAGAGAGAAGATCAAAACCTGGACGAAACTAAATCTCGGGAAGACGGTTACTAAAACATGAAGATGAAGATGGATGAAATTCTGATTATAAGGGGAAGAGAGAAGTAGAAAGCCAGGACGGAACTGAAACGCGGCGACCTGAAACATGGAAGATGATCGGCTGAGGTCGGATTCATCCAATTCCAATTCAATGAACCAAATATTCTTATGCACATGTCTAACATTTGAAATCCAAATCCTAAAATCAGAATAGAATCATCACAGATTAGGACCACGAATTTAAATCCTATTTCCGAAACCCTAATTCCAATATTTTAAGAACCCTAGCTAATTGAAGAGAATAAAGCGGGTCAGAGGCTGACAAATTCAATCAAATTATTAAAAGCCAAAACAGATAAAATTGAAATATGGGAAACAAATTGCTCGGAAATTGCAATATAAAAAAAAAAGAAAAAAAAAAAGATGACAACAAGTGAAGAGGATTCGAACAAAGCTACCTAATTGAAGATGGTGAACCACCCTTCGGGGCAACAACTCCCTCCGGGGCATGAACAACCGGCTGTGCAAGCAGCCCCGAATCACCTCTTCATCTTCCTCGGCTTCGGCTTCCTCCTTCCTGTCTGCCGCCGATGTTGTCATCACCTTCCTCTCTCTTCTATCTTGTAAACTTGTGAGCGAGGAGTGGTAAAATCCCTTCGGGGCATCAACCTTTGATTAGGCCAATCCATCCCTTGGTGTGGTTGCTCCGCCGCCTCTTGGTGCTCCCTTTTTGCGCTCTGAGGCGTGCTTTCGCCGCTATGCCTTGGTCGTCGGAGTTTTGCCCTCCGTCAAGGGCTTTAAGCCCTCTACCGCAACCCACTAAAACCTTTACAAAAAACCCAATTTACTTGGGGCTTTTACAGATTCATGTGTGGGGATCTCAGATCTTTCACCATCTTCACCCGATTCGAACTATTTAGCCTTCGATTCTCGGATCTAGGGTTCGCTTATCCCGTTAAAACTTATCCCGTCTATTCCTGTAACCCCGACCTCCCTCGTTGGTTTCGTCCTTGGTCTCCTGCCGGACCACAATCGCAACTAAACTGACTTGATTGGACTATCCTCTTCGTCGCTTCTTCCGGCGACTACGGCCTTTGCCGGCGTCGTCCTCAATCGCCGCCGTTTCTCGGGCGATTGATTTCCTCCTTGGCGCGCTGGCTCTCGTTCGCCTCTAATCCGCCGTCAGCTTCCTGCCCACCGTCGTGCTTGGTGTTCGCTTGGCGTGCTCGGTCTTTGGCCTGGATTTCACGCCATTCCTGGCATTTGCCTACACTAGTATTCTTTTGTTGAGCATCCTAAAAAAAAAAAATTAGTAATAAAAATAAGAGAAAATTTGTTAAAATATACTTCCTCCGATCAAAAATATTTGATGTTTTGACTTTCTGCACGTATTTTAAGGAGTTAAAAACTATATAAAATATTAATCTTTTAATTAATTTTTTTTCACAATTTAATACTTATTACTAATAGATACTCCCTCCGTTCGCAAATATAAGATTGTTGACTTTTTACACGTATTTTAATGAGTGAAAAACTATATAAAATATTAATTTTTTTACAAAAGTTTTTTCCGTATTATAATATTTATTAATAATACATATTATATTGTGAAAAAAATTAATTAAAAAATTAATATTTTATATAGTTTTTTGCTTCTTAAAATACGTGCAAAAGTGGAGTGATCTTATATTTATGAACGGAGAGGGTATTAAACTATGAAAAAAATTAATCAAAATAAATAAGATTTTATATAGTTTTTAGCTCCTAGAAGAAGTCAAACATCAAATATTTCCGATCTACTTTTTTAAGATTCTAATTAGGTAATTAGATTCGCTTAAATTTTTTTTGGCCGCTCTAATCTCCCTTAAAAATTTATTAGCCGCTCTAGGTCATTTCTCATCTGCCGTCTCTAAGAGCCCCGTCCGGGCGTCCATGGGCGATCTCCCACTATCTCGTCCAGATGCGGGTTCCTCCGACTCTCCGGCCGGTACGAGCCTTGATTTGAAGACCGCCGTCGGAGATTAGAGATCAGATGTCCGTTCCGATGCAGTTGCTTCCACTGTTGGTGATGCCGCTTCAACGAGCGGCAAATCCTTCGCCGATTGTTGTGAAACAGCTTCCTAGATTCGATTATGGTGATTCCGCCTGTGAATCTGCAAATCCTTCGCCGATTGTTGGACTCAGGGCTTCGACTTCCTTTCTGTTCCGCTGTTGAATCGAGTTGGTTTCATCCAATTCGCTGATTTCATTGTTCTTCGCCGATGGAGCCAATTCCGATCCAGGTAAGTCATTGCGGCTCGTAGGGCAAATCGCTTATCTGTCTTTGAACTTGCTTGATCCGATTTATTTGCCAAATCTGGGCATTGAATGTGTGAATTATGCTTTTTTACATATTAGATCTGTTACTTTAGAATCAGATCTTGTGTCCACGGAGCTAAAGTCATTGTTGAATATGTAAAAAATCGCGCTTATCACGAGTTATGCCCTACCATTACAAAAGTTTCATCAGCTGTTGGACAGAGATCTTACTACAGAAGAAAATAGAAAATTTCATTCATCAATAGCCTTTTTTACACATAATCTGGACATTGAATGTGTAAAAAAGGCTATTGATGAATGAAATCATGACAGGCTCCGTGGACACAAGATCTGTTGTTTCAACAATGACTTTAGCTTTATTAGAAGATATGTAAAAAAGGCTATTGATGTTTGAATTATTAATCTCATTTCATTACCAATCTATCACATGTTTGATGTTATTTTTGCAACCTTCGAAAGTTCATTTGTGTTACTTTAGAATCAGCTTATCCCTGCAGCTTATCACTTATCCCAGCTTTTGTATCCTTTGCTCAAGGCATCAGGGTCTGGAATCATTGTATTCATTTCTTCGGTTATCAACTTGCTCAGATTATTGCTCGATTCCCATCAAAGTGAGGTAAATCTACAACGTTATCAACTTTTACTGATTCGTGGTGTTGGATTGTTGGTTTTGTGATATACTCAAGAAGTTATCAAAAGTTATAAACTTCCATGACAGAGCTGTTTAACTTTGATTCTTGTAAAAAAATTCTGTTTGAAACAAGGTAAAATTTTGAATGTCATTGCTAGCCACTATCTAGTTCCTTGCTGTTGATATTTTAGAATTTTGGGTTGCTTTAACTCATGATAAGAGCGATTTCAATGACACTAGGGGTCTCCTGCTGGATTCTTATTCCCTCACCATTAAGTGATTCCAACTTAGATTCCGAGTACATGGAGCATGCTTGCTGATTAGGCTTTTGTTCTACGTACCATGCTTGCTGATAATGGTTGCTCTTTAAGGTATTCTTTGCATGGAGGAGTGTTAGAGATATGAATAAATTAAGGAGATGACTGAAATTAAGGAGCTGGAGATGAATTGCAGATTATGTTTGCAGGTATGTCACCACTGCAGGTACAATAAACTCATGAGTTTCACTTGCCTAGTTTTACATATTATTGAGTGATGCTCTGCTCCTGAATATTTCTTAGGTGCATTCAACCTTTTTTCAAGGGTTGTTGTGTTTGAAGGGGCTGCGTTTTAAGGGGATTTACGGGCTGATTTTGGACTGCTGTTTTTCTATTTTTCGCTGGCAATTTTGATGCAGATCTGGTAACGATTTTGGCCTGAGTTTGTTGTGATGGGGTGGCTGTTCGGAGATGACTATTAATCCCGATCGCTTGGTTTCAGGCCTTCACTCTTTCCTTAGTTCAAGGGACAACGAGGAAGTTATATGAAGTACCTTTTGTATATGTGAATTAGGTTCAATTTTACAAAAGCAAAGATCTACATTTTCATTTTTGTTCTTACTCGCATCACATCTCATGCAAGCTTTATAGATTCTATGATGTACCTTTCCTTAATATTATGGCCTAGCGTCTGATTAACTAGTATATTACTTATCCTCAAACAACTGTCTTCTAATCATATCTAATTCTTGTTTTTCATGTTTAATGTTAGTGTGTGTTTTTACTTCATCTTTCCCATGTCATAATGGTTCATTAAGAGTCATTCAATTTTGCCCTTTCTCTATTAATAATTGCTAATGTGATGCCTATAAACATTCACTCTAACATGTTCAGGGGAAAGAAAGAACTGTGGGTTTATAACGGTCTTATATATTTATCAAATGCAGGTGATATTCATGGAATCATGGTCAATATTTTGATCTCTTGAGACTTTTTTAGCATGAAGGATTCCCTCCTCAGTCCAATTACTTTGCTTGGGTAATTACATGGACAGGGGGAAACAAAGCTTGGAGACCATATATGCCTTCTTGCATATAAGATTAAGTATCTTGAGAACTTTATTTCGAGAGGAAACCATGAATGTGCTTCAATAAATCGTATATATGGATATACGATTAAAAGTCATCAAGTCATCAATGTTTAAAAGTCATTAATAAAAAGATGTCATCAATGAAGTGTAATTACATATTAAGCTCATATGTCATCAATTGTATAAAAATGTCATCATCTGTGTTATCAATGTCATCGCAAATTATTGAGATCAATAAAGTTTAATCACAAACGTGTCATCACTCATCAGTGAATTAAAGAAAAAAGTGGCATCAAACGATTTGATTAAAAAAGCGGCATCAAATAATTACATTAGAAAAATGACATCAAAATACTAATTTGAAAAAGTTGCATCACATTAAAGAAAAAAAATGTCATCAAATATCATCAAAAAATTGACTTTAAAAAAGTGTCATCAGTAGTCAATAGTAACAAAAAATTGGCATCAATGGTCGACGTGACATCACAGTACACAAAAAATGTTATCAATGTATAAAAAAAATGGCATCAAAGCGAAAAAAAATTGAATTAAAACGGTAAAAAAATGGCATCACAAAAATATCATAACTTAAAAAAATAAAAAAATCCACATGATTTGTTCAACGTTGACCGGTCGATGGTCAAACAGTTGACCATTGACTTTAATACTCTATTTGGGGAATGGACTACCTAACCTAATTAAATAAGTTTATTGTCTAATTGACTAATTGAAAGTTCTAAATAGCCTACTTACCTAAATCACCCTAAAAATAAAAACACTGGACTTATATACGTGCACGGAAGGAGGCTAGAGGCAATACGTCGGAATGGCTATTGACAAAATAATCTATTAATATTACTAATTCTGCTAGCATTTTGCCGATGTGTCACGCCCACAATTAAAGTTGAATTTTTTATTCAAATGAGATTTTCTTATTGGTCAATATTATTATGGAAACTTTAAAATATTGGTTTTCTATTTTAAATATGATTTGAATCTATTCCCTTTTTTTATTTTCGGTCATATTTCCGTAAATATTGAGACATGTTTCCTTTTTTTTTGTCCGATTGCAATATATCTATCTATCTATTAATCTATTAATATTACTAATTCTGCTAGCATTTTGCTGACGTGTCACGCCCACAATTAAAGTTGAATTTTTTATTCAAATGAGATTTTCTTATTGGTCAATATTATTATGGAAACTTTAAAATATTTGTTTCCTATTTTAAATATGATTTGAATCCGTTCCTTTTTTTTCCGGTTATATTGCCGTAAATATTGAGACATGTTTCCTTTTTTTTTCCGATTGCAATATATCTATCTATTAATATTACTAATTCTGCTAGCATTTTGCCGACGTGTCACGCCCACAATTAAAGTTGATTTTTTTTATTCATATGAGATTTTCTTATTGGTCAATATTATTATGGAAACTTTAAATTATTTGTTTCCTATTTTAATTATGATTTGAATCCATTCCCTTTTTTTATTTTCGGTTATATTTCCGTAAATATTGAGACATGTTTTCATTTTTTTTGTCCGATTGCAATATATCTATCTATTAATATTACTAATTCTGCTAGCATTTTGCCGACGTGTCACGCCCACAATTAAAGTTGAATTTTTTATTCAAATGAGATTTTCTCATTGGTCAATATTATTATGGAAACATTAAAATATTTGTTTCATGTTTTAAATATGATTTGAATTCATTCCCTTTTTTTTTATTTTCGGTTATATTTATGTAAATATTGAGACATGTTTTCATTTTTTTTTCCGATTGCAATATATCTATTATCTATCTATCTATCTATCTATCTATTATCTATCTATTAATATTACTAATTCTGCTAGCATTTTGCCGACGTGTCACGCCCACAATTAAAGTTGAATTTTTTATTCAAATGAGATTTTCTTATTGGTCGATATTATTATAGAAACTTTAAAATATTTGTTTCCTATTTTAAATATGATTTGAATCCGTTCCCTTTTTTTATTTTCGGTAATATTTCCGTAAATATTGAGACATGTTTCCATTTTTTTTATCCGATTGCAATATATCTATTATCTTTTAACCGATTGCAATATTACCCACAATTAGACCTGTCAAACGGGTCATTCGGGTCGGGTTCGGGTCCGGTCACTTCGGGTTTCGGGTAAAACGGGTCTCGGGTAAAACAGGTTTCGGGTTTTTCGGGTTGACTCGAACTCGGGTTTGATCGGGTTTCAGGTCGGGTTCGGGTCGATTTCGGGTTTGTCAAATTTTTCTTTTTTAAATTAAAAAAATCATTATTTGATAATTTTGTGATAAATTTTAATTATATATATAAAAAATAATTATATATAATTATAAATCAACCGGGTCAATCGGGTCAAAATTACCGGGTCAATCGGGTCAACAGGTCGAAACCCAGATTACCCGAAAATTTCGGGTTTTTCGGGTTCGGGTCGGAAAAAAAATTCGGGTCAAAATTTTCGGGTTCGGGTCGGTCGGGTCGGGTCACCGGGTCGGGTTGTGTTTTGACAGGTCTACCCACAATGTCTACATACAACGAACATGTAATAATCAATTTATAAATATTCGATTTCAAAAATTAATTATAAAAATCAATTAGAGCGAAATAAATGTTTTTTTATAATTTAATTATTTTAGACATCTTAAATGACTATCGAAAAATAAATAATATTTTAAGACTCACAAGCATTACTAATGCTTATTTTACATCTTGGATGAGGCTTCTTAAATCACTTTTCTACCTTTAAGGATCTTTTTTTTTACCATCTTACCTTTATTTTCACTATTTATCATTCTATCTTTCTAATCATCTTTCTCATGAAAATTATCAATAAGTTATGTACATCTACATATTTAGCTTCAAAATTATTCACACAATCATGTGCTTATGATTTTTTAATATTTGTACGGGAGCTTATATTTTACTTTTTAGATCTACGCTAATGATAATAATTATATATTTATTTGAAATTATATTAGATGGTGTGTTTGAGTATTATTACTACTTTACCTTATTAAATCATTTCCAAAATTTGTATCGTATCTTTTTCCAACTAATTTATAAATTATAAAAAAATAATTTATACATATTTTTGTTGTAAACACGTATATATATATATATTAATATAGTATTATATAGATATATAAAATGATGCTCAAATTAAAATGGATCAACCTCCCGTGCCTTCAAGGCACGGGTATTACACTAGTTTCACCTAAATTACCACAAGTCCTTTTCATTTTTTCCGAACACATTGCAAAATTGTCCAAACTCTCATTTCCCGAATCGAAACCTAAATCTGTCGAACGAATTGTTTTGATTGAAAACAGCCTAAAATCGATGAAATTAATCAAAATATCAATCGATCGACACACGAATTGGTATATCGCTTGCTTTACATAATTATCGAATTGCGATTTTTGGTCTTCGTTCGAAAAAACCGTCGAAGGAAGAAGCTCGACGGATAGGAACGAGGTACATGAATAAGCTCGGCCGATTTAGACGAGGTAAATAAGTAACCTCGGCGCATAAAAACGAGGTTGTGACGGAGCCTCGTCTAGTTTTTGGGAGGTATATAATGACCATTTTGAAGATCTTGTCTGAAGCCTCATTGACATAAGTCGAGCTAGATAAATAACCTTGGCTTCTGTTGTTGAGGTTAATGAGGGACCTCAGCTACTGTTTTTGAGGTTATAAAATAGCCTCATTGACACGTATTGCATAAATTCATTAAACTGTGTAGAGAGGTATGTGTGATGGATCTTGTTATAATGCAAACTCATATGCTTCTAAATAAATCACAGACTAAATGACTAAATCAGTTTAGAAAATGTTGTTTTTCCCACTTCTAATTTCAACTCTAAATGACTAAATCAATATCACAACTTTATCCAAATAGTAAATTAGTTCTTCTTAAGCAGACATGAAACAAATTAATGCATATTGTTTCAAGCGGCCACTTCCCACCTATCCTCAACCTAAGGATTAATGGTGAGTCCGTCGAGCCAAGCGGTTAATAACAATTGTCAATTTAACATCTACATCTATATATCTATTCTATATATAATAACATAGAAAGTTAGCTTTTTGCCAATAATAAATGCTAGAGTAATTAGCTTCAAAACCTTTTTTTGTCTGAAATATCAAACCTTCTATTCCATAAATCCTCCATAATTATAAAAAATATTTAGATTCACAACAATAAAAATATATCTATTTAGATTAATAATATACCCCTCTAATAAGATTAAAAGCTCCAACCATTAGTACAAGTTGAAAAAAAAATTAAGTTTTTTTATAAATAATAATAAATCTAAGAGGACAAATTAGAAAGATTTTTTTTTTACATAATGATACGTCTAGAATTTACCCTAATAAAATAAATAATAATAAAAATAAATGAATAAATCTATATAACTTATAAAAGAGGATTTCGTTTTGCCCAATAAATTAAATGCATTAACGAAATATATCCTTAACAATTAGGAAAACTTTTAGGTTAAAAATAATAACAATATATCTATTTAGATTAACCATTTTAAAATTAATATTGTAAATCATAATAATCATATTATTTTTATTAGAAATCATAATAATCATAAAAATTGGCATAAACATCATTTTTTTAATTAAAAAATCAATATATTAAATTGTAAGAATGAACTTATATAAGAAATTTTTTTGCCCAATAAATTCATTCACTAAATGATTTCTCATCAGTTAGAAATATCCTTTTTAGATTAACATTACTCATTTATTTAATTTAATCATTTTAAAATTAATATTAGAAATCATAATATATCATATTAATTTGAATAAACATCATCTATCTTTATTACAATGACAATAAATTAAATTTCAGAATCAATAGAAGCAAGAAAAGGTTAATTGTATAATATTTGTGGTGTTAAATATAAATATTAGTATGAAGCACGAAAAACTATACATTTGATAACAATTTAGCGGTTAAAGTTCATCATAAATAATCTCGATATATTTATACAAAAATATTTTTCCCTAGCACGGGCCAAAAATAAATCATTAATAATTACAACTTAAAAATATTATTTTATATATAATTTATATAAAAAAAATTAGACACGTCCGTAGCACGGGCCAAAACACTAGTGAATAGTGATGTATTTGTCGTGAATTTAACATCAATAGAGGTAATTTAAGATCAATATTTTTTGTCGAGCTGACATATATCAATATTTTTTGTTCATGAAACCATCGTGAATCCAACTTGGATGTAATTCCTAGTTGTTTTTCTATTCCTAATACATTAGATTTCCATAGCATAACAGCAGTCACTACCAATGGCTTGTTATTTAGATTAGTACAGGTAATATAGCTCCAAGTAATTACATTTTTCTTATTTACATATAATGTATTATGTGTAACTGCAACCTGTATTCAAGAATGAGTTTAAAGCTACATTGGAAATAATTTACATAATGGAACGAATTCTTCATGCCCAGTGTGGAGATTCTCAACTTATCCTTGAGTTCTTCGTATATCATTGCTTAATATATATTGTGATTTTGTTCTCCGTTCTTCTCTCTCAATTTTTGTAATTCTGTTATTTTTTACTTCATTAATTAGCTTAACATGTCAAATCTAATTTTGAGGATAGGTGGGAAGGGGCCACTTGAAACAATTACTAGAAGATAAAACATTAAAATATGCATTAATCTGTTTCATGACTAATCAAGAACAACTAATTTGCTCTTTAGATAAAGTTATGATACTGATTTAGTCATTTAGAGTTGCAATCAAAAGTGGGGAAAACAACATTTTCTAAACTGATTTAGTCATTCAGTCTGTGATTTATTTAGAAGCATATGAGTTTGCATTATAACAAGATCCATCACACATACCTCTCTACACAATTTAATGAATTTATGCAGTACGTGTCAATGAGGCTATTTTATAACCTCATCAACAGTAGCCGAGCTCCCTCATTAACCTCAACAATAGAAGCCGAGGTCCTTCTTTATCCTCAACAACAGAAGCCGAGGTTATTTATCTAGCTCGACTTATGTCAATGATGCTTCAGACAAGATCTTCAAAAGGGTCATTATATGCCTCCCAAAAACTAGACGAGGCTTTGTCACAACTTCGTTTTTATGCGTCGAGGTTACTTATTTACCTCGTCTAAATCTGCCGAGCTTATTCATGCACCCAGTTGATATCTGCCGAGCTTCTTCCTTCGACGGTTTTTTCGAACGAAGACAAAAAAAATCGGCATTCGATAATTATGTAAAGCGAACGATATACCTATTCGTGTGTCAATCGATTGATATTTTGATTAATTTCATCGATTTTAGGCTGTTTTCAATCAAAGCAATTCGTTCGACAGATTTAGGTTTCGATTCGGGAAAAGAGAGTTTTAGGCATTTTTGCAATGTGTTCGGAAAAAATAAAAAGGACATGTGGTAATTTAGGTGAAATTATCTTGTCAATAGCCATTCCGACATCTTGCCTAAAGCCCTTATGTTTTTATTGGGTCAATTTGCGAAATAGCCACGAAATAGGAACAAATTGGTGAAATGTCCACGTTTTGAGACAAATTTGTGAAATGTCCAATATATATATATATATATATATATATATATATATATATATATATATATATATATATAGAGAGAGAGAGAGAGAGAGAGAGAGAGAGAGAGAGAGAGAGAGAGAGAGAGAGAGAGAGAGAGAGAGAGAGGATAGATCATATGAGAACATCCCTTAAAATGTATCATGAGAACAAATCGGGACCTTTGATTTAAAGATAATTAATGGGTAGGATTGTGCCACGTATTAGGATGTATTTTGTAAAACAATTCCGGAAAAGAGGCCCAATTATATTGTTGTAGCGCGTGGGCGTGTAGGAGTGTTGTTAGGAGGAAATCGAGACTTGCAATAATAAAATAGAAATAAATCACAGCAAACCAGATTCCGTCCCTTGCAAATAATTACAAGACCTCCTCCTGATGCAGCAGTGGGAAGTCAGGATCGATCCACGAGGAAGCGTGTCAGCGGATCCTAGGTAGCGGAGAAATCTCACGAACAGAGGTCGACAACAGGGTCCTCGATCTCGACTAGGGTAGTCGACAGAAGATCGGACAGTCGAACACAGCGCAGCAGCAGTCACAGGGGCTCGTCGATATCGATGAGAGTCTACTCGATGTCGAGTACAATCCTCGTCGACTTTGCTTCGTCTCATCGAGTACCTGCACAGTTAAGCTACAACGATGCTAGATCGAAGATCAGTAGTCGAGATCGACGAGTGCTATTCGATCTCGAGTAAGACAGAGACTAAAACGAAATAAAGAAATAAAGTAAAGGCAAATGCTTTGGGACTCTTGAAATAAACTGTATGTAAAAGGCTTCCAGGATTGGGGTTTGCAACAACGATAACCAACCATGCATAAGGCGGAACCAAACAATTTATCATGTAAATCGCATCAAAGGACTAAGCTTTCGCCTTTTCCAACAATTAGACAACTCTCTCAAGAAACCCTAATTGTCTCTACCGATTTTATGTTTATAATCCAAGTTGTTAGCATGGATCTCCATTAGACGGGTAATAAACACATCAACAAGTAGGAAAATGCTCAAAACATGATAAAGGTCGGATCTTTACCTCAAACACGCATGACTATCGTCGGGCTCGCCCCAACCCTAGAAGTGGGTGGACTACTCACGCCTCATTGCGAACTCAGACATTGATTGAAAAGAAATAACTTGCATTAACTAAATTCAAAGACTTTACAATCCCGGCAATCAACTTTCGTAAACTGCCAAAACCCTAAAACCTCTGAACTCCCTAAACTGTCTATGTGGAACTACTACTCTCCTTCCTTCCTCCTCCCTAGAATTGAATGCCTAAAACTAAGCCCCATGGGCTTTATTTATAGGCTTCTATTCCTTGCTAATCAAGGATAGAATATCTATATCTATATCTAAAACTATATCTAAAATGCTTAATGATAAATAAAAGCGATAAAGAAATTAAATCTAAATATATCTAAATTGTCTTAAAGTGGATAAAACTCTCTTCCATGATAGATGTTGATAGAATTGGATAGATTCTCGTCTTCTCGGCTTCCAAGGATCCCAACTCCGAGTAGGATTCGTCAAGCCACGGCAACGACTTCTGGATTCATCGTCGATGTCGAGTACGGCGTCCTCGATGTCGAGTAGGAAAGTCATCGACCGGGCTGTCTTGTCGTCTCGGCTAGCAGGTTCTCGACGTGGCTCGGTCATGGCTCCTGGCCTTAGTCGACATCGACGAGAGCTCCTCGATCTCGACGAGGGTTCTTCCTTTCCGCTTCCGCGAGTTGCTTCTTCCGCTGCAGCGAGGTCGTCGTGGTGCATCCCGCTGGCAGCGAAGATTTCCGCGGCAGCGAACGGTCCGCTGCAGCGAGTCGGGTCGCTGGCAGCGAGTGCTGCCTGGTCGTCTTCGTCCTCGGCTTGCCTCCTCTCCTCGTCGACTCCGGGTGTGCGCTGAGGCGTCGTCGATCTCGACTAGGGCTTGTCGAGATCGAGTAGGGCTCCGGAGCTGAGTTGGTCTGGCTCCTAGTCGACAAGGCCTGTGCTCGGACATGCTCGTCTAGATCGAGTAAGGCCTACTCGAGATCGAGTAGCCTGGGCTCTCAGCTTGATTCGCTTGGTTCCGCTGCTTTTTTGACCTTGGACTTCTGTAGTGGTTTTCCGAGCTTTTCTGACCTTCCTTAGAGTTGCTGTAAAATGTCTCGAATTCTACAAATTTAAACAGAAACTGGTGTAGATTCCATAATTTGGCAAATAAACGTAAACTACATAGATTCTGTACTAGCTAACCCCAAATGTATGTATAGTATGCAGAAAGCGATATTAAAGTTACTGTAAAATATGGCAAATTCGGCTCACAACAAGTACCCCATACTTAAGCTTGCTTGTCCTCAAGCAATACTTTTATCTGTCATTCAGGGGAAGAGATCAAAACTCTCAACATATCAGATTCATTGTCATATAACCCAGCAGTCAATTAAGATCCTCGAAAAGGTACTAGTGTCACAAATCCATGCATGTGCAATTTAAAGAGCAACATCTACTCACAAAAGGAGGGTTATGCAAAAAACATTCATAAGTGACAAAGCATTGATAATCAAGAGGACTTCAATTTAAGCTCAAATAAGGAGTAGATTTGGTAAAAGGCTAAAGGTGGGAAGTTTCTGGCAATGTGGTGCTAATGATCCCGGGGAAATGGAGTATTTCCAAATTGACTTTCCACATTCCTTTTCATAAGTTCCATCACCTTTCATAATGCTTTTATCAACAATAATGCTTTTACCTCTCTGACCTCAGCACTGCCTTCTCGCGAGTCGCAAACATGGGTGTCATGAATGGCCCCGGATACTTAGTGCTTTGGACTCCTCACAATGTGTCCCATCTCTCCAAACTATTATCTCAGAGAGCAGGGTCAATCTACCTTTATCTCCTGAGGTGATTGGATTTTCTTTCACTCATTAAATTTTTCATATATTTCAAACAATTTCCTTCCAGACTCCAATAATGATAATAATCACAAACACCATATGTTAATCTCCATAATGTAACATCATTCTCAACATAATCCCCGGATAAGGTAAAGAATGGCAAATATTTAGGTCATGTGGAGCGATAATTGAAATAAGGCATAATATGGCTTTTGTGATGCATAAGCATAGGTAAGGCTAAGATTTCAAACAATGAGCATTATATGGAAATATAAAGTCCTCCATCATTTTATCATGCAACATGTCAAAAGCAACTTCAAATTTTACCTCCTTCTATGGTTTTCATGAAAATATGCACTTTATTATGACTTCCCTTTACTAGGCAATTTCATGCTATATCTCTAATGAATCCAATTTTGCATCGTCGAGTCCAATACAAGCTTCCATGACATTATTCAAAATTTTCAATGGGGGTGATTTTTCAAACACATAAATCAATAATGTATTCCAAAATAGCCATATAGCAATTCAAAGAAAATAATGCACATATAAAGTCAAATATGCATGAAGTAAGCCCTTCCCCCACCCCATACTTAAAATTTACAGTGTCCTCACTGTATAAAAATTAAATAAAAACAAGAGTAAAGGAAGGAACTCACAAGATAAAACATCGAGGACGGCGGATCAGTGTATGTCGAGTAGATGCTCTTGTCGATATCGAGTACAGTACCCGATGTCGAGTAGGCTCTCAGCGTCTGGTGGAATCTAAAGTCGAGGAGCGTCTGGCTGGTCGATGTCGAGTACGTCTACTCGAGGTCGAGTAACTTCTGGGCTTCTCCTCCTTGTCGTAGTCGACTTGGCCTTCGTCGATTCTGACTGTTTTCAGGGACTTCTTTATTCCACTTTTCGCGATCCTTATATGCTTGCCGACCTAAAAGTGTTAGATTGCACAAGAAACAAGACTATCCACATAAAATATTCTAAAAGACATAAAAACCAAAAAAACAAAACAAAAAGTTCAAAAGTCCCAAAATCATAAAGTTTTATATACATGCTCTAGATTTTAGAGTCGCTAGGCCGACTTCTCCTTTTGCGCTCAAGGACCATTATTATGGGGCCCGCTCATGCTTGGCCCTTCTTCCGGATCATCTAGGTCCTGGTGGTAGTATGCAAGCTCAGCAGATAGGTTGTTGCTTGCATCATCTCCCTTTGCCTTCTCTCTTTTCCTTCCAGCTCTCAGTTTTCGCAGATTCTCTTGCCACGGCGTCTTATCTCCCCTTAAATCATTTAAAATTTTCTTTATGGACTGAGGGGGGGTAGGATTCATACCTGAACTTGCCTTTTCGGACCCAAAACAGGAATCTTTGGGCTTGGCGCTAGTCGACATCGATGAAGTTTTGTCGACTTCTAGTACAGGGACCCCATACTTAGGCTCCTGGCAAGTTTCTGGCTCTACAGTGTTTGTCGACATCGACGAAGGCTTGACGAAGTCGAGTAGGTCCCTTGTCGAGATCGAGTTGGGCTTGTCGATCTCGAGTACAGTGTTAGCGCCTTCCCCCGCTGTTTGCTTGGTCCCGTGGTTGCTGATGCTTTTCACCTCCAGCCATGCAATTTCCTCTTTTGCAGGGTCAAAAGAGAAATCCAAAACCTCATCGCCTATGGTGAAGGTGAGCGATCTATTCTTGACGCTTATTTTGGCATCTGCAGTAGCTAAGAATGGTCTACCAAGAATAATAGGGCTAGTAGGATCTTCAGCACAGTCAATGATAAGGAAATCAGCTGAAACAAAGAATTTACCAACCTGGACAGGGACGTTCTCAACTATACCTGTAGGGATGACTACTGTATTGTTTGCCATGTATAGCTTAGCATCCACAGGTTCTATACATCCTATCTTTACTTTCCGCCAGATTGATAAAGGCATGATGCTCACACTTTCCCCTAAATCGCATAGAGAATCATATTTATATTGACCAAAACCCACGGTAACAGAAAACTTACCAGGGTCAGGTCTCTTTTCAGGGAAGTGAAGTACTTTGCATTTGCCTGCGATCTCTGAGATGGATCGCTTCTTGCTTAGGATTTCCTTGAGAAATTTGACATATCCAGGCATCTCTTGCAGGGCTTCTGTAAAAGGAATAGAAACATTCAGTTCTTGTAGCATATTAACAAATCTGGTAAACCTACCTACAGTGGGATCTTTCTGTGCCTTTGAAGGGAAAGGCAGTGGCTTTTTCAGTTTCGGAGCCTGATTAGCTGTCGGAGGTACTGCAGAGTCGTCGACGTCGGCTAGACGCTGCTCGTCGATCTCGACAACGGGCTCATCGACATCGATTACAGTGGTCGACCTGGAGTTGCTGGTCTGCACAGCGGAGTCCGAGCACAGCTTCTGGTCTTTGTCGAGTAGCGGCTCGTCGATGTCGAGTAAACCTTCCTCGAGATCGAGTTGGTTGTGCTCTATGTCGAGTTGCCGCTCTGCCTTGCTTTGCTGTTTTCCGACCTCTGACTCGTGTAATTGATGTCCACTCCTGAGTTTGATAGCTGCGACGTGTCCGGTTTTCCCCTTAGGATTTGGTTCAGTTTGCCCAGGGAGTTGTCCGGACGGTCGTGGGATCTGTGCAGCGATTTGACACATCTGCGTCTCTATTCCCCTTTTCCAGATGTCCAATTCCCCAAACTTTGTAGTGATATTCTGGAATTGGTTGTTGATGGTGCCCTGATTACGACGCATCTCTTCAAGGATCAGCTGCAGATCATCCTTCTTTTGATCCCTTTCTGGATGTCCTGGAGCTCTGTAGGGTGGGGGATTCCTAGGAGGACCTTGGTTCCACTGTGGTTGGTAGGATCGTTGGTCTCCCATGTAGCGATTTGGACCCCCAACGTAGGCTGCCTGCTCATGTATTTCTGCCATCCTGACTTGCTCGGTGTGTGGGCACTCAGTAGTGGTGTGCCTCTGTGATCCGCATTCAATGCAAGGCTGGTTGACAGATAGATATTTGACTTGCTTGAGGAGCTTGCGATTCTGGTCTCTGTAGAACTGCTCCCTGACATCTGGGTCAATCTCCTTTGCTGGCTCATAGAGTGGCATTGATGGTGCTGCCCTGGCGTAGGTGTTCTCCTCATAGTTTGTAGGAGCCCCATATTTGTTGTCGTAGTTAGTGAGTTTTTCTAGCACACCCCATGCGTCGCTTGGTGGCATCGTAAGATACTCATAGCGAGTATAATGATTGATCCTATCCTTAGTGATTTGATCCAGAGAGTTGAAGAAGATCTCCTGAATGACGTAGGGTAGTTGTCCATGAGTTGGGCAAGATCGCAGTAGTTCTTTGTAGCGTTCCCATGCCCTTGCCAGCGGTTCCCCTTGCTTCTGTTTGAAGGCGGTGATTTTCTGACGGAGAAGTGCTGTTTTGGTGGGTGGGAAGTATTTGTTCAAGAACTCTTGCTCTACTTGGGCCCATGTCGTGAGTGATCTTGGTTTCAGCCCCTCAAGCCACTTCAGTGCGGGTCCAGCGAGCGACCAGCGAAAAGATTTCATCTTGACATATTCCAGAGTTGTACCTTCTGCAAGAGTACGACACATATCATGAAAGTTAGTAATATTTCAAGAGGGCACTCATTAAATTTGCCATTAAAAGCATTATTTTTAAGCTCTATCAAAAATTGAGTGCGAATTTCAAAAGAGTTTTCAGGGATTAGAATCGCCGATTCAGGCACGACGAGAGTTGGATGCATATAATCCTCAGCAGTGGTTGGATATTGGGCAAGCTCAGCTTCTGCTTGCCTTGTACGCTCAGCTTGCTGTTCCCTGGCTGCTCTCTCAGTAGCGAGAGCAGCATCTTTGGCGGCTATTTCCCTTGAAAGCCTTTCGATCAGTTGCTCTTGTGTTTCAGCGGCCGCCATGATCCTTTTGAGTTTAGAGTGGATGTGTAGGTAGCGCTCTGGTTCGTCTAAGGCGTCAAACTCAGGTGGTAGACCAGAACGACGCATACACCTGCGAAGTAACTCAAAAGAAACGTGAGACTTAACTACCTAAGGCGCGAATGATATCTTCCCTGGAAACGGCGCCAATTTGTTGTTAGGAGGAAATCGAGACTTGCAATAATAAAATAGAAATAAATCACAGCAAACCAGATTCCGTCCCTTGCAAATAATTACAAGACCTCCTCCTGATTCAGCAGTGGGAAGTCAGGATCGATCCACGAGGAAGTGTGTCAGCGGATCCTAGGTAGCGGAGAAATCTCACGAACAGAGGTCGACAACAGGGTCCTCGATCTCGACTAGGGTAGTCAACAGAAGATCAGACAGTCGAACACAGCGCAGCAGCAGTCACAGGGGCTCGTCGATATCGATGAGAGTCTACTCGATGTCGAGTACAATCCTCGTCGACTTTGCTTCGTCTCATCGAGTACCTGCACAGTTAAGCTACAGCGATGCTAGATCGAAGATCAGTAGTCGAGATCGACGAGTGCTATTCGATCTCGAGTAAGACAGAGACTAAAACGAAATAAAGAAATAAAGTAAAGGCAAATGCTTTGGGACTCTTGAAATAAACTGTATGTAAAAGGCTTCCAGGATTGGGGTTTGCAACAACGATAACCAACCATGCATAAGGCGGAACCAAACAATTTATCATGTAAATCACATCAAAGGACTAAGCTTTCGCCTTTTCCAACAATTAGACAACTCTCTCAAGAAACCCTAATTGTCTCTACCGATTTTATGTTTATAATCCAAGTTGTTAGCATGGATCTCCATTAGACGGGTAATAAACACATCAACAAGTAGGAAAATGCTCAAAACATGATAAAGGTCGGATCTTTACCTCAAACACGCATGGCTATCGTCGGGCTCGCCCCAACCCTAGAAGTGGGTGGACTACTCACGCCTCATTGCGAACTCAGACATTGATTGAAAAGAAATAACTTGCATTAACTAAATTCAAAGACTTTACAATCCCGGCAATCAACTTTCGTAAACTCCCAAAACCCTAAAACCTCTGAACTCCCTAAACTGTCTATGTGGAACTACTACTCTCCTTCCTTCCTCCTCCCTAGAATTGAATGCCTAAAACTAAGCCTCATGGGCTTTATTTATAGGCTTATATTCCTTGCTAATCAAGGATAGAATATCTATATCTATATCTAAAACTATATCTAAAATGCTTAATGATAAATAAAAGCGATAAAGAAATTAAATCTAAATATATCTAAATTGTCTTAAAGTGGATAAAACTCTCTTCCATGATAGATGTTGATAGAATTGGATAGATTCTCGTCTTCTCGGCTTCCAAGGATCCCAACTCCGAGTAGGATTCGTCAAGCCACGGCAACGGCTTCTGGATTCGTCGTCGATGTCGAGTACGGCGTCCTCGATGTCGAGTAGGAAAGTCGTCGACCGGGCTGTCTTGTCGTCTCGGCTAGCAGGTTCTCGACGTGGCTCGGTCATGGCTCCTGGCCTTAGTCGACATCGACGAGAGCTCCTCGATCTCGACGAGGGTTCTTCCTTTCCGCTTCCGCGAGTTGCTTCTTCCGCTGCAGCGAGGTCGTCGTGGTGCATCCCGCTGGCAGCGAAGATTTCCGCGGCAGCGAACGGTCCGCTGCAGCGAGTCGGGTCGCTGGCAGCGAGTGCTGCCTGGTCGTCTTCGTCCTCGGCTTGCCTCCTCTCCTCGTCGACTCCGGGTGTGCGCTGAGGCGTCGTCGATCTCGACTAGGGCTTGTCGAGATCGAGTAGGGCTCTGGAGCTGAGTTGGTCTGGCTCCTAGTCGACAAGGCCTATGCTCGAACATGCTCGTCTAGATCGAGTAAGGCCTACTCGAGATCGAGTAGCCTGGGCTCTCAGCTTGATTCGCTTGGTTCCGCTGCTTCTTTGACCTTGGACTTCTGTAGTGGTTTTCTGAGCTTTTCTGACCTTCCTTAGAGTTGCTGTAAAATGTCTCGAATTCTGCAAATTTAAACAGAAACTGGTGTAGATTCCATAATTTGGCAAATAAATGTAAACTACATAGATTCTGTACTAGCTAACCCCAAATGTATGTATAGTATGCAGAAAACGATATTAAAGTTACTGTAAAATATGGCAAATTCAGCTCACAACAAGGAGTGAAACCATAAAACCCTAGGTTTCGACGTTTCGTGGTCCATCTCTGTCTCTGCAAACGGGAAGCCTGATAGCCGCCTCTTTGGATTCATCTCTAACGACGGCGATGGCGATTTCCGGTGAAGAGGAGGCACCGACGACTGCACTGTCCACCGCCCCCGATACCACTCGATTTCAGCAACCGCTGCAACAATTGAATTGGGCCTCTTTTCCGATTTCAGCAACCGTTGCCGCCTGTACAGGAGGCGCCGACGGCTGAAATTGCCGGTGAAGAGGAGATGCAGTGATGGCGATCGGAGAAGGAGGATGACCAACGGAGGCGGACAACCCATAGAGGCGGTGGCGATTCATCGGGCTTGTCGAAGAAGACGACGATAGCCGACTGGCGAAGGCTGCGACAGTGGCTATATGGGCCTGCAGGTGGTTTGACGTCGCGGCGGTTGTGAAGCCGGAGCCATGAGGGGTAGATCTGGGCGAAAGGCGGCGGTTGCGAAGGTGGTCGGCGATTGCGAAGGGCGCCTCGACAAAAGACGACGGTTGCAAAGGTGGATTATTCGACAGTGAAGGCGGACGACGCTGGTAATCACCTCCTGTCCCCAATCGTCATCGCCATCGCCATGCCTCTAACCGAACCGTCTTCTCCGGTCACCAGCACCCGCCGGCGCTACCAATTAGCCCCTAGTCTGGTAAGTCTTTCCTCTCTTTCTCTCTTCAATTGAAGGTACGGTGAAGGCGGACGACGATTGCGAAGGCGGTGAGAGCACATCTACGGCTTGTCCGGCTCCAAAGGCGGCGCCTCCTGGTCGTCGACCTCCCTCCTTCTCCCTTCTTACAAATCCAAATTGGTTTTGAATCGAGATTTATGGGTTGTTTTGAATCGAAGTCCTGGAATGAATTAGGTCGATACCTTAGGAATTGTGTATTAAATCGAAGCCCTGGAATGATCTGGTGGGGAGATTGATGTTTTGTGTTGAATTGCTGTTATGGAGATTGAAGTCCTGGAATGAATTAGGTCGAAGTCCTAGAATCAAAATCCTGGGTTGTTTTGAATCGAAGTCCTGGGTTGTTTTGAATCGACATTTCATGAGATTTAAGATTTATTCAGAGGAAAGCCCAAATTATTCATATGTATGACTGATTTTGTGCATCATGGGATGAGTTTTTTTTATGCTGACGGTCCTATGAATAAAAAATACACCTATACCATCGAATAATCATGTGATACCATCAAATAATCATGCAATACCATCGAATAATCATGCGATACCATCAAATAATCATGCGATACCATCGAATAATCATGCGATACCATCGATTAATTTTTAGGTCATCGAATAATCAAGCTATACCATCGATACCATTGCATAATTCGTCTATACCATTGCATAATTCATGAATACAATCTAATAATCCAGCGATACCATCGAATAATCAATCATTTATAATGATTAAAAAAAAATCATATACCATCGCATAATCTGTCGATACCATTGCATAATCAAACGATACAATTGAATAATCTAGATATATTGTCGAATAATTTGAAGAGAGTGCACCACACACGCCCCCATTCAACAAGTGGGCAAAAAAACAATGTGGGTCCCACTGTTTTTTAATTTTAAAAAAGCCAAAATTGCCTATTAATCTCAGTCTTCCATTTTATTCAATCAACGGTCCAAATGTGTTCTCATTTTACACAATAAGAGATGAGTACCCATGAACCTCTCTCTCTATATATATATATCCTAATTTTGATCCTAATTAACACAACCTCAAATCCTGATTTTGATTGCTAGCCTCTCGCCATCTCTCGATCTCAGATCTCCCTCCACCGCCGATTTCGATTGATCTCGCTTTCTTCAATTGGCCGTTCAGATTATAGAAGGACACCGATTCCGATTCCGATGATTTTGTGTTCAATCGGTGCCATGGCGGATCTAGCGAGCGGCACCGGCTCCTCCGTCCTGAATTGATCTCGCTGATTCCGATTTCGATTTCGATGATTTCGATAATTTTGTGTTCAATTGGTTTCTTCAATTGATATCGCTTTCTCTTGCTCTCTCCCTCTCCGGCGAGATCGAGCGAGCGGCGGGTGTGGGAGGTTGCGCTTGTGCTCAGATCAAGAATATATTGATCGATTGTGGGTGGTTGTGGGCGCGAGCGGCGATTGTGGGAGGTTGCACTTTCTCTTGCTCTCTCCTGCTCGCTTGTGCTCGGATCTGTGGGAGGTTGCGCTCTGCGAGCGAAGCGGTGGTCCAATGGAGATCTGTGGAGCGGAGCAGCCAAGCGAGCGGTCGTCAAGGAGGTCTGTGCGACGAGATCGAAGGAGGCCGGAGCGAGCGAGGCTGGGGCGAGGGAGTGACGCCGAAGGCTGACCTAATTCCAGATCGGGAGGATTCCGGAGGAAGGAGAAGATTGTTTGTTAAATTACAAAAATGACCCAATAAATATGAGAATTACAAAAATATCTATATTTTATTACAAAAATCACCCTATGAATATGAGAAATTAAAAAACTATCTATATTTTATTATGTGATCTATAATCTATATTTTTTTTTATTTTTGCACAACAAAATGTTATATTTGCACAACGTACTCTTATATTTTCACGACAAAATGTTAAAAAAATAATAAATAAAATTAAAAAAACTAGACCTGGGTCATATTTGCACAACTTACGGTTATATTTGCACAACATACTCCTATATTTACACGACAAAATGTTAAAATAATAATAAAAAAAAAAAACTAGACTTGGATAATATTTGCACAACGTACTCTTATATTTGCACGACAAAATGTAAAAAAAAAAACTAGACTTGGATCATATTTGCACAATTTACGGTTATATTTGCACAAAGTACTCTTATATTTGCACGATAAAAAGTTAAAAATAAATAAATAAATAAAAACTAGACTAGGGTCATATTTACACGACTTACGATTAAATTTGCACAATGTCCTCTTATATTTGCACGAAAAAATGTTTAAAAAAAAAAAGAATGGGGTCATATTTGCCCAACTTACGGTTATATTTGCACAATGTACTCTTATTTTTGCTCATCAATAAACAATAATTGCACAACATGGGGGATTGGTGAAATTTTGCTCAACATCATCTTATATTTGCTCAACTATATGTTATTTTTGCACAACAATCGAGACTTGTTAATTTATTCTCAACATGATCTTATTTTATCTCAATATAATTTCATATTTTCTCAATAAATTATTGATCAACCTGCTCTTATTTTTGCATAACATGGTCTTATTTTTGCTCATCAATAGGCAATAATTGCACAACATGGGGGATTGGTGAAATTTTGCTTAGCATCATCTTATTTTTGCTCAACTACTTGTTACTTTCTCAATAAACTGTAAGCGATTCAGAATAAATTGAAGCAAGTCTGGTTTTATTTTTTTTAACATTTTGTCGTGCAAATATAACCGTAAATTGTGCAAATATAACCGTATGTTGTGCAAATATAACATTTTGTTGTGGAAAAATAAAAATAAAAATTTAGATTATGGATCACATAATAAAATATAGATAGTTTTTTTTAATTTCTCATATTCATAGGGTGATTTTTATAATTTAACAAAAAAAAGCCTTCTTCTACCTTTATCTCCCTCCCTATGTAATCGATGAAAACACAGTAAACACAATCACAAAACAAAATCAGACGAGCCAAACACAGGAAATACACAATAGCAAAATGAGAACATCCTCCATTGAACACATGAAGTTCGGATTCAAGGTAAGGGAAGAACATGGACATCAAAAGGGATCGAATTTCTGAGTGAAGCTTTATATTCAACCGAAAACAGTCCATGTGGGACAACACAATTTCCAGACCGACACAATTTCCAGACCGAAAACACTTCCTCCCTCGAATCTTAGATCTGGTTCACTTTCTCTCTCAGATCTAGTTCCCCCGACCTCGCTCGCTTGCTCCGGCTGCTCCCTCAACCTCACTCGCTCCGCTCGCTCGAATCTCATATCTTAAACCTCCAGATCTGGTTCACTTCCTCACTCCAGATCTGCTCGAATCTCAGATCTGGAATCCCTCAGATCTGAACGCGCGCCGCCTCGCTTGCTCCGCCTCGCTCCGGTCGATTGCAATCAACAGAGGAAGTCATGGGAGGAAGACATGGATCCGGCGAGACAATCGGAGGCGCTCTCGGTCACCGGCGCTCGCGCCTCTCCTCCCGTCAATTCTCGACTCAAATTCGACTTCGATGCGGATCGACGAACGAAAGGCAACTGTAACCTCCCTCTCTGTCAATTAGGGTTATATAGTGAACATTTTGCTAATTTGTTTTATCCAAATAAAGTGTTTGTTCGGCAAAAAATTTCTTTTTGTTATAATATTATTATATATATATAGATGTACAAGATATATGTATATTTACTTAGATAAAATTTTATTTTTTAGATAAGATCTTATTCTTGGAGACCAAGGAGATTACTTCTTTATATATTGTATTTGGTGAATTCCACGGATAGACAATTGAATACAATCTCCCCTTCTCCTCTTGATTTTTTTGTTTTATTATACGTTATCAGCACGAGATATGCTCATACACATGACGTTCGATCGGTTGGAATTGAACCACCTATCTCTAGCGACTATGGATTATCTCACGATCGATAGTGGAAGACCGACTCAACCTCCTATTGATCCATCGCCCTGCTACTACTTTATTTTTATTTTATTTCTTTTGATTTAATTTCCTTCAACTTTGAAACGTTGATTTATTGAATCAATCTAGCCCCAACCGTAAGATTCTTTGATTCATATGAAGCATTAATTGAAATCTGATTTTTCATGTTGTTCTTCTTTGGATTGTAAGGTTGGGATCATCGCCGCTCGAAGACGCCCCGCAAAGGTTTGCCCTTTCGATCTCCAATATATCGGAATCGAAACAAACAGTTCCGACGCCGACCTGTGATTCCCAAACGAAGAAGAAAGGCCGAAGGTCATGTGGCAGATCTGAACCAAACTTGCCTGCCGGAGCCGAGCCTGACAGACCCCGCGGCGAGGCGATCCAGTTCTGCCTCCATGGGCGACCCCGCCGACCGATGACGCCGCCATTGACGTACGAGGAAGAAAGGTTTGGTCGCCGCCATTGACGTACGAAAGGTTTGGTATTTTTATTAATTACGAGATCGGTTTAAAACTTTTAAAAATCGCAAATTGGTTGGTACCTTTTATATAATTACATAAAACGGCCTAAACACTTTCAAGATTGCATATTTTACCATGTGAGGTATATGAACACATCTTCGAAGATGATGTGGAGACATAAGTTATATGAACCCCCGAAGTGGCGAATTTCTTCCCTTAAAGCGGGCGGATAAAGAGGTCCCTGAAGCGACCAAAGAAGATGTATATATACACAAATTATATCCATATCTGAAATTGGTTATATAATTCCGCGCTGTCGTAGAGGTAAGTGGAGGTAAGTGAAATTTGATTTTTCTAATTTATTATTTTGTTTATAAATAATTTAATTGGTCTCCCGAAGTAGATAATATTAAATCCCTCGAAGTGGATGAAAGTAAATAAATTGATATTATGAATCACTTGATGTGATTGATAAGTTTCATCCTCGTAGTGATGAAACAATAAGTAGCATCCGTGTAGTGATGAGTAATGAATATTGTTTTGTTTTATTTTATTTTTATATTATATTTTTATCATCATCTCCTGAAGTATAGATGAAAAGTCATATCTCTCGAAGTAGATAGTGAATAAAAATAGATTGTCGTCAATTGGAAAGATAATCATAATAAGGCATTATGATAATATTGTAAATCTGTTTTGGAGTGTGATTATGTACGTGTTGCTCACATAAGAGGTACGTTGTTGACTTTCCTTGCTTGATTATTTAGAATTTCAAAAGGTTTAAGGCCTTATACATAAGGATGAATATAATTATGTTATATTATATGTATTTTAAATAAACCATGATTATAATTTATTAATATTTTGATTTGGTGATGGATGATGTCATGTGAGTGGTTTGTCCACGGATCCACACTAGGATATCATGGTAAAAGGAGGCGAATCCTAGAAGATTGAACTCTACTTGGTAGTGGGTCTATATAAGTTAGACTCGACTTTAAGGCTCGTGATGGAGTTCGACTGATTTTCAATATTGGTATATGCGATTGAGCTTGCGATCAGGTAAGCCTAAACATCATATATTTGAATTATGAATTTTGTGCCTCTTGATCATGAGTGATTATATATGTGTGTTATGATTTCATCTCGTACATTAAATATGGATTACCATTTAGTTGCTAATTGCAATATGACGTTATTGATTGCACATGTAGATTTTATATCATAAATCATGCCATTATGCTAATATACTTTGATATATATAAGAATTTAGAGCATTGATAAATTATGTTCGATTTTGGGTTGACGATGCATATATGATATAGATATGGTTATTGGATAAATTGACCATATATTGGACGGATACATGATAAATGATATCTATATGAATTGATACATTGATAAGTTGATGAATAAATAACGTCATCATGCATCGATTAAATATTAACCTCATTTTTGTAGTGATGAGCTAAGATGATATTGTTGATTCCACCTTATACTTGTAACTATTTGTTTCACATATGATTTGTTTCATAGAAGGTGAAATATAAAACTGAACTGGTTAAACTTGTTTGATTCCTGGTCACCAGAAGTTGACATTATTTTTGTGTCATGAAATTGATTTGTATATAACTTAAATTGGAGATTGGAGATAGTTATTGAACTTATCACTTTAAGTTGACATATTAATCTATATGTGAATGATATTGTTTATTGAAACAAGTGATAAATATCTGAATTGATATCCACCTGAAGTGGCCGAATAAATTTTAATTATGTGTAGTGCATTTATTTTAATTTACTGAGATCACTTTTATTATTTACTTGGGAGGTGTATATGTTTGAATTTACTAATGCACAAAACTCAAAGTGTTTCCAGAAGAAACAACTTGTTAAGAGTTGATATGTTGTAAACATATGTGGTTTTATATTATATATATTGTTTGTGTTAATAAAAGTTATCTCTTGAAGTAGATAAACTTATCTCTACATATGAAAGATTATCAACGAAAGAGCCTAGATGATCCAGCATATTTGATTCTGCAAACTTGGTTGTATTTGGTTTGTTATTAGTATAATTTGGCTATTTGAAGCTACATGGAACCTATGTTTTATTTATCTAGTTGATTTGATTTGCATTTTATATATATGTATATGCATTGGAAATGTTTCTCGAAGAAACCATTATGGGTAGATGATGCCAATTTTATTCAACTAATGATGATGATTTGGGAGAAGAGTTTGAAGCAAATCCTTGTTAATTTGTGTGAAATCGATAAATTTATTCTTGAGAGCCCGAAGACTCTTTATTTTGGAATCTTGTTCTTAATCTACTTGGGTATGGTAGAACTCAAATAAATAGCTAGCTAAATGACCTATGGTTCATAACAACCTCTTTTATTGCCAGATGCAATATATATTGTTACCTCGAGTAGAGGACATAAAGAGGATACGGTGCGCGCGGCCGTTGTTAAGATACTGGTCATAATTTTGAAAATGATTATAGATAATCATGTATGAGTCGACTCCCACATCAAGGAGAATGTGGTAGAACAAGTCAAAGTTGATGGTTTGCCTAATTTGGATTTGTAATCTTCCAAAACTGTGAATGAATCATCGCATGAAAATGTTAGAATGCTTTAGAGCGTGATATCTGATGATATGGAAAACCAGAAGGTTTTCTTGATGAAATATCTAATGAGTGCTTGTATAAAGTATATTCTTGGCATAATTAAATCTTATACATGTCTCCAGAAGAGCATCAAAATTAGTCCTCGAAGGCCTATTGATATAATCAAGCAATATACTCATATGAGAAAATGGCTCTAGAAGAGCGTCAAAACACTCTAAGTGAAGGAGTGATGATAGATAAACTGGGTTTTTCCAATGTAAGGTTTTTAATGAGGCAACTTAACCACCATTTAATACATCAGATCCCCCAGATCAACAATGAAAAGCACACTAGGTTCTGAAGTACCTTATGCGTGTGTATCCAAAGCAGCTCAACACCCATACATGGAAGTCAAGCGCGTCAAAGTCAATCATGAAGACATTCCAACTTATACACAACAAAGACAATGTTGAGATTCGACCACAAGCTTAGGAAGACGGCGACATTAAGAAGAATGAGAAGACTTTGAGAATGATGTTGAATTCAGGGGAGTATACACGCACTCCACTCTTTTTCCCTTCGATCAGGTTTTATCCCACTGGGTTTTCCTGACAAGGTTTTTAATGAGGCAGAACAACAAGAGCGTACATAGAAGGCTGCACTCTTTTTCCCTAAGCTATGGTTTTGTCCCATTGGGTTTTCCTAACTAGGTTTTTAACGAGGGAGTCAGCGGAACAAAGATTGTACATCCAAGGGGGAGTGTTATAATATTATTATATATATATATATGGATGTACAAGATATATGTATATTTACTTAGATAGAATTTTACCTTTTAGAGGAGATCTTATTCTTGGAGACCAAGGAGATTACTTCTTTATATATTGTATTTGGTGAATTCCACGGATAGACAATTGAATACAATCTCCCCTTCTCCTCTTGATCCTTTTGTTTTATTATACTTTTTTATTTATACTCGTAATATCTGGTATATAGTTGAAACATGATACACATGGTAGGAATTGTCGGGTTGGTTTGGGTCTAACACTAGTATCCCATTTACACAGGTTCAAATCTCATCATAAATGAGGCTGAATTCATTGTATTTTTTTTTCTTCTATCAATAATATCTTCACCTAAATCTATCCATTTTATAACTATATATCTATTTTCGCTCCAAAATTCTCAAAATGATTTTTTTACTAGGTACCTATTAAATTATATACGGGATAATAAATCTAATTCTATCAATTTTCATCGCTATATTTCTCTATTTTCATTCAAAAAAAATTCACAAGAATTTCTCTTCATGGTATAAGGAAATCCAACATACTCTGATTTTCATTTCTAATTCCGTCCCTGCTTATATATATATAGGGAAAATTGGTTATATATTCTTCCAAATTTTCTCAATTAGTTATATATCCCTAAAATCTTCAAAATAAGTTATTTATCCCTTCCTTAATAAAAAGAACTATTTATATATCCAAATTCATTTTGTTTCCCTTATAAATAATAATTAAAATTACTAAATGAATATAAAACATCAATTATAACATTTAATTAAGGGGAAAACATAAAAACATAATAGCAATGTAAGCTCCTCAGCCCCAAGATGAAAAAGACCAAAGAAAATCATAAAAGACAGGCATCGAAAGATGAAAAAGACCAAGAAAACCTAAAAGACAGACACCAGAAATGCACAGTTGCAACCACTCATCAGCCCCAAATCAGGCCAAATGTGGTTGGGTTCTTGCTCCTTCCCTCTGGACCCTCTGGTTTTGGCAATTCTCATTCTTTCTTCTTCAACCTGAGAATTTATCGAGTGTGATTTGCCAGAAAAAAAATAGCAATGTCAGAGACCTTTCTTTGATCCGATGACTCGCTCTTCCCAAACCAAATCAAATTTCCTGAATTAAAACGTTACAATCAACAACTAGTTCGTCGATTAATGGAAATGGATCGGAAAGTGATGTTATCGTCGTATAGCACTTGAATGGAAATCGTTCATGTTCGACCAACGTACCCCTCGACGAATTCTGCGATAACTCCGCCACTGCTCCTATAACGCCCTCATGTTGCCTTCCATTTGCCGATTCCAATACCTTCATCGGCAAAAAGATCGCAATACATGCGTTGATGTTGAATCCGAAGATGTCGAAATTGAAGTCGTCGACATCGACCAATAGGGCTGTTATCTGAGCCGAACGGCTCGAGCTCGACTCGGGCTCGGCTCGGAAAAGCTCGAGTTCGGCTCGTTCGAAGAGGTAAAACAAGCCAAGCTTGAACAAGGTTTTAGGCTCGAACTGAGCTCGAGCCGAGCCCGATCCCGAGCCGAGCTCGAAAGCTCGGTACATTTAATTACAAAAACACCCCTAGGGTTAGGTAGAAGGGTTTTAAGCGTGGAAAATAGTGGAAGGGCCTTGTTCTTTTGCTTTCGGTCGCTTCCTTCTCTTCTCTCTCCTATCGTTCGTTCACCTCACCTGTTCCTCTCTGGTTCGCTCGTCCTCCTCAAGCGGCGCCGGCGAACACCATCAGCACCACGAAACTCAGGGGCCGCCGACGATCTTCCATCCCTTAGTCATTCCTCGACTCGGACTCGTCGTTTTTCGTTCGACTATCTTCCAACATCAGCACATGTAAGCCGCCCTCGTTCATTCGTTCGACTGTCTTCCTTCTCAATCTTCTTGTTACAGCTTCGTTGATTAATTCTGTTCTAGTTCCCCTTACTCCCTGGATGATTCCCTCAATTGATTTGTTCGATTTCAATTGATTATTTAGTGAATTTTCAATTCTGTATGCAATGTTGAATAAACAATTGATTTGTTCGGTTCTTGTTCCCCTTACTGTTTCTCAGGTGCTGGATGAAGTACTCCCTCAGATCTATCCTTTACGTTCACTGTTCAACGGTGGATTTGTATGAAATTAGGTTTTGCTGCGTCAATTTTTTGTTTTAAGAGGCAAAAATTCCATGTCAAAGATCTAAAATTAAGAGTTGGGATTAGTTGGATCTTGCTTTTGTATTGTGGTATTTGAGTGCTTTTCGCAAAGCTGTATTGTTGGATCTTGTTTATTTGAGAATTTTGTATTGTTGGATCTTGATTCTATCTATATTGTTGGATCTTATTTTTCTGTATTGTGGCATTCGAGTGCTAATTACACAGCTGCTACTGTATCTTAAAGACACACAGCTGCTACCCTAATATTTACATTTAGGGTTTGAACGATATACCGAGCTCGAACGAGCCCGACGAGCTTGAACGAGCTTGGGCTCGTTCGTTCGGCTTGTTCGAGCCTAACAAGCCGAGCTCGAGTTTGATGTTAGGCTCACAAGCCGAGCTTGAGCGCCAAAAAAAGCTCGAATAAATTTTGAGCTCGAGCTCGGCTCAGCTCGTTTACCGTTCGAGCCAAGCTTGAACATGTCAAGCTCGCCTCGTTCGGCTCGAATATCACCCCTATCGACCAAGAGGAGGTTGTCGTTAATCGAGACCCCGTGGATGAAGGAGAGATTTCAATGTCAAAGATCGAGATGAATATTCATTAGTTATAGATTTAATGATTTATTTTAATTAAAAGAAAATACAATTTGGATATATAAATTAATTTTTTTATCATTTAAGGGATAAATAACATATTTTAAGGATTTGAGGGATATATAACTAATTGAGAAAGTTTGTAGGGATATATAAACAATTCTCCCTATATATACATACGCCCGCACCCTCTCCTCCCCTCCCGCCTTGGAATCCTTTCTCTCGTCCGGGGTGTGGTGGTTTTGGCAACTCCGGCGCCGTCATGGTGATTTCCGACCTCCCATCTCGCGGATCTAACCCTCCCTCTGGCCGCTCTCGTGGTCCCGGTTCTGGTCCCGGATCTGTCAATCCCGCTCGGCGCTCGCCTGCCTTCCCTCATCTCCTGATGTGTGGTCGGCGGCGACAAAGGTTACAGATCCCTTTCCTGGTTGAAGATGGCGTCAACGTGTGCTTCTCTTTAGCCTGTGGGCTTGGCCCCATCGTGTGCTTTGGGCCGAAGGATATATTCCTTGGGCCCAAAGTAGCCCGAACTAACATATTTTTGGGAAAAAAACACCATAAGTGGTAATTAATTTTTTCTATATATAAATGATAAAATTGTCAATTTTTATTTTCATATAATAAGACATTAAAAACGCCCGAAAGGCCCTATTTAAAATCGCCATAGAGCTCGAAACACCGCTCGAAAGAGCTTGGATTAAGTCCCGTTTGGGCCTGACCGATCCGTTGTGATCGGTCTTTCGCGGTTTGCTGCACGGGTGGTGTGCGGCTTGGGGTTCTTCTTCTATGTTGGAGTTCTGGCAGTCGGAGTCGGGTCTGGCTGGGATCGAGGTAGTATGTATGGGGCGACTCCGTGTTCGGGAAGGAGCTTCCTGGAGGTTCATCTTCACTACCCACAGAGATTCCTGATGTATCACCGGTCAGTGGTGCTGTTTTAGGACGGTGCTTGACTTTCGTCCGTAGTCTATGTACCCTCCGTGTTAGATTTAATTTTTCTTGACTCGTTTTCTTGTAGGGTGCGTTTCCATGTTTTGACGGATTTCTGTCTGCCGACTTATCTGACATCGAGATTGAGGTATATCTGATTTCGAATTATTTCCTAATCAATATATATATAGAGAGAAAGACTTTCCAGTCAAACATGCTCTTACTATATACCGAGAGGAGAAATATGGATCATTAGATAAAATACATCCAACGCACGAGATAATTCTATAATTTATTTTCTTTAAATAAGAATAAGGATAGGAATGTAATTTTAAGGAGAGCAGTTACACGGAAATGAAACTACCGTCTTTAATCGATCGTTCAAAAAAAAATTCCCTGTTTCACTCAGACGCTTGCAACTTGCAAGCAACTACAGTAATAAGCATCGTACAATAATTTTGTTGGATTGAAAGCAATACTCCGCATATTTCTTGATTGGAGATCGGTGACGAGTTCTTTCAAAAAGAAAGACATCAATTTTAAATATAAATTAAAATAAATACGTGTTCTTTTAATTTAGTCTTTTATATTTTGTATATTCATATTTAACAAGTTAATTATTCAATTCTAAATCACTACGAAGTAATTATTTTTAATAACTAAATTAATAACACAAAACTTCTTATTCATTTTTATGATCCAATTATTCAAATTTAGATAATTATTCATTTATAAACGTATTGAAAATTAACATCTTCCTATTCATATTTAATGAGTACAATGTTCATATATACATTACTAACTATTCATATATACATTACTAATTAGTCATTAAAATTTAACAAAAAACCCATATTCTAAACATAATTATTCATATTTAATATTTACCTATTCAAAGTTAACGGTATAAATATTCATATGTAAGGATTTAAGGAATACAAAATACACTCACAATGTAAATTAATGTGAACATGTAATAAACGGAAATTTCGCGTGGTACCCCTGAAGTATTGACTTTTTCACGTTGTATCCAAGAGTTTGACATATTTCGCCAAATACCCCTGAGTTTTATACTAATTTCGCCGCGTGCCCTTGTCAAGTTAACCTTAACAACACCTCCACCTCTCCGTCTATACTGGTGGCCGGATAGAGAAGGATGGTTTACTACGGCAAGCGCCTACAAATTAATAACAGCAGAAGCTACAGCCACGCCCGATAGGAATACTTGGATCTGGAGGATTGACGCGCCTCCGAAGGTCAAGAATTTTCTATGGAAAATTGCTCAAAATGGCCTACCCACAGCCGTGCGCCTATCAGGTCGGGGGTCGGCTGTCCCCTCTACCTGTTCACTGTGTAATATGGCCTCTGAAGACGAGGTTCACTTGTTTCTGGAATGCTCTTTTACACGTAAGATATTCCAACTTCCAAGTCGAGAACAAACTGATACTGCACGGTTGATCGGTCAATCCCGGGATTTTAGACCCATTCTTTCCACTCTAGGCACTAGTCTAACCACTTTCGCTATGAGTGACCTTGCTTTCAGTTGGTGGACTATTTGGTATACCAGAAACCAACATTTGTTTCATCAAGCAGCATCCCACAACACAACTCCGTCACTCATCTGATTAGATCACACGTTGAAAACTGGAAAAAGACTTCCGCGTGTGAAGAAGAATGTGACAAAGTCATGAGTCCATCACCAAGGAACTACCAAAGGAAGGCCAACAAACACAGAGAAATTCGTTGGCGAAAGCCTCCTTGGGGGTGGTTCAAACTAAATTTTGATGGCTCCTTGTTACACAACGGTGACAGTACGGCTGACATCATCATTAGAGATTCGAATGGCAAGCCCATTGCTATTCAACACAAACAGCTAGGTAGACAACCGACAATTACGGCAGAGGCACTTGCTCTCAAAATGGGGATCCAAAACGCATTACAGCTCAACATTGACAGAATACAAATTGAAGGTGACTGTAAGATAATCATAGACCATCTAAATAGGACAGCTAAATGCCCCTGGGAGATTGAATTGATCCTATCCGATGCTCAAGTCTTGTTATCATCTATAAAAGAAGTAGTTTACTTTCACGTACCTCGTATGGGCAATAGAGTGGCGGACAAGGTTGCACACCTTAGCCACTCTGCCCGAGGTAGTGATATTGCAAATAACTCAGGTCTTATTGACCTCATCCGCAAGGATGCTGCCGGGTAGGGCTTTCTCACCCGAATTTTTTCCTAATAAAAAAAAAAACACGACTCTCAGCGAGGTGAGGAGGCGACACAACAAGAGAGTCGACTGAAGGGAGCAGCCGGCCTGACCAGGGGCGATCAGTAGGCACCGAAAGAGGGTGGCGGAGGCGTCGGAATCTACCAGTTATGTAATGTTGTGATGTTTTGAACCCCTTTCTGAAAATTAGGGTTTTCTTTGTTTGAAATTGGTTGTGAATTACTGAGTTTCCATTGCAGCCCACACAACCACTTGTCTTTGAAATTGAGTCTTGAAGATTTTTTTGCTAGACCTCCTGAAAATTATTGTCGTTGCTACTTTTGCTTGGCTACGCTTCGAAGATACGAAGTTGTCCTCGACATCAACTTTAATTTTAGTTTGCTAATTGCAGGTATATACTATCTTTTCCTCTCTTGGTTTGCAGAGTTTGAATTCAAGTTCTAGTATTTATGACTTGTAAGTTTGTTCTCTCACAAATGCAAGGTTTTATGCAGGCCAAGATCTGATACCCAATTTTGTAGATGGGGAGCCATGGAAGAAAGTTTTTGGACCAATTTTATTCTACTGTGATTCTATGCTTTCTAGTGAGGACTTCCACATGTTATGGCAAGATGTCAAATTGAAGGTCAATTATTACTCTTTTTTTTTACCTCCTTTATACATAAAAAAAGGTCTTGTAATTGTTTGTTTGCTCACATTTGAAAATGTTGCCTTGTGATTTTCTAATAAATTGAGCTACTTTTAGTTAATAACCAGTGATAAAAAAATTTGAAATCACTAACCTTTGTCAGATTTGTATTAAGTAAGTAGGAGTACAGATTCAAACTTTCTGTTAGATTTATATTAAGAAAGTAGGAGTGCAGATTAAAATTTTATGAAATCAAGTTGTTTGTAGCTATCTAATTTTTGTCGGCCTTGTAGTGCAACTCAATTCTTTTGGTTTCACTGCCGCTGATAGGTTTTTACATTCTTTTGTGATGATTCACTACTAATGAATTTGATCCAAACTTGATTCTTTGCTGAATTGTTTTCACTACTATACTATTGATTGGCTTTTACATTCTTTTCAAACAGTAAATCTCTTCACAAACTGAATTCTTTGTTGAAGTCACAAGTCTTTACATAAGCTATTTTTTTTTACGTTCTATACATTTTGCTGATTTTTTTTTATTTAATTCATCAGTCAGATTCAAAGCTATTTTTTTTTGCTTAAGTTGAATTATGTGAGCAATACAGAACATGTCAATCTATTATTTTGAATTTTTTAGTCTATTAGCTCAATTGGTAGAGCATTGTGCTTAGGCACAAGATATGGGTCCGAATCCCACATAGGCTACGAACATGAGCAAGTATATATACACATATGTAAGAATGCTACATGCTTGCAAACCTAACTAATTTTCAACCAAAAACAGAGAGGAGAGAATGAAAGAACCCTATAATGCAAAGCTCCCTTTGTTGATTATTTAAGAAAGATATCAGCTCAATATCTAGACAACCTATGTGGGATTCGAACTCACATCTTTGTGCTAAAGCACATTCCTCTAACGATTGAGCTAATAGGCTAAAAAATTTGAAATGCAAACAATAAGATTAATACACAAAATTGATACGTCATTTTCCCATGATCACCTAGTGATGGTACATGAGCAAATTAGTCAATTCTTCCAACTATTGCATAGGCTACTGAGATACACATGCTCACACAGTAGCATTCAGATTTAAATCATTCTCGAATCAATCCTTCATAGCCTCCATTCCTTCACCATGAATTACGAGCTTTTTGGATGATCATAAATCTCAACAAAGGGGAAATAGAATCCCTAAAATCCCAAACCCTAAATTTCTGCAATCTGAAATGTTTTATCAATTATCATATACAGAATCCCTAAATCCCCAAACCTGAAATCTCAAAAACTAGAAATCCCCAAACTCGTAATCCCCGAGCCCTAAATCTCTAAACCCGAAATTGAGAAGGAATAACTTAGCTCCCGGCTCCCAAACTTTTATCGATGTCGACCACCTACCGACGCCTACTAATCGGCCCCGGTGCGGCCTGCTGCTCCCTTCAGTCGACTCTCTTGCTGTGTCGCCTCCTCCACCTCGCTGAGAGTCGCCTTCTCCCTTTCTTTCAAATTTTCTATTCTTTTTTTAATTATCAAAAACTAACGGAGAGGTGGAGGTGCTGTTAAGGTTAACTTGACAAGGGCACGCAGCGAAATTAATATAAAACTCAGGGGTATTTGGCGAAATATGTCAAACTCTTGGATACCACGCGAAAAAGCCAATACTTCAGGGGTACCACGCGAAATTTCCGTTTATTAAAATTTGAAATTTTGTATAAGCAATGATCTCACATATCACTGGGAATTCCTAAGTGAAGGGTGTTGTATTTCTACTTCTTTGTGCTTCATATTGTGCAATTTCAGCTCTGCAATTCAATCCCAAGCCATTTTGTGTGCGTGAGTGTGTGGTTGGGGGGGTAGGGGGTTGAGTTGGAATTTCACTTTCACGTCGCGGGGGGAATATTGATTCCATCTCTCCTAATTCCTAAATGCTAATACAAGAAGTGGCTGAGAGTATATAAAGAGCCCCTGGAACTTTGATCTTTAAGTTTGAATACAATAAGTTCAGTAACTTGTTTTCTCCATCTGAAAGTTAATGAGTTAGTGCAATAGGTATACATGTATAAAGTTACACATTAGCAAGTCCCTGCTAATTTTTAGAATGTATAATAACATGCTACTGTAAATGTACTGATGATGTACATTTCTGTTTTCCCTGTCAGTATCTTCTGTCTCCCCTGTGTTTGATGAGATGCTACATAGAGCAAATATAAGCATCCAGGTTAGCATTTGTCTTTTTGATTTCCTACCTTCTTGATTTCCCCTTTGATTTGTGAAAGGGGCGGATTAAGCCAAGTGTGTTTAGGATATCTTATTTTCCAATTTGAAATGTCACTTGTGGACGATGGATTGAACTATGATGTAGTATCTGTTAACTATAGATATGGCAAGGGGATACCTTCATAAATCATTGTAAGGAACATTGGAATTCATTATTGAAAATGGAACTAGTCCCTATCTTTATATTGATTGCATGAGCAACGAAAATTTATAAGAAAGTATTTCATGATATTGCAATAATAATGACTTGATCTATTGATGTTTTATCTTCAGTGGAACTTCCTGAGCCCCAAGTTTCATCTGATCCACTGCTTCCTGAACTGAAATCAGGTTTTTTACTCTACTATCATCAGTAAATGATTATGTACTCTGTTTGATATGACTGGTGGGCTGGTAGTCAATGATTGGGAATGAGATTAAGTTTTTATTCATGCTTGATAAACCTTATAAAATTCCATAAAAGGAATAAAGTTGGCTGGTAGAATGATAAAAAGGACAAGTAAGACGTTTGAGTGAAATTAGTCTTACCATTTGGATGTTTGGCCATGGATGATGATTAAATTAGTGGATAAAACAAGGTCTGTTTTTTAATATTTTGTTGTTTCTTATTTGTGTTCAAATTTATAGCCATTTAGGTTTAGATTTGACAAGTAAGACGTGATAGTGGCATTAGTCTTACCATTTTGCTTTTGAAATGAACCTAATTACCAAAGAATCTTCTTAGTCAATTGCTAAGGGATCACTGATCATATTGTTTATATTGTCACGTTTGAAAATACGTTGTTCTATTCTAATTAATAATGGAGCTGATGTAGTTACTACATCATCTGAAAATCCGCTGATGTGGTTACTATTTTGAATTTAAAGAAATTAGGCTATGTACTTAACGTTTGAGTAATGTTTAAAAAAACCTGAGCAGATCAAGAGATACTTTGCTGCCTCAGTAGTAGGAGATGATAAGAATGTGGGTATTGTATTTGGTGCTAATTTTCTTGTAGCATTTCTTGCTGGAAGCACAGCGGCAGCTACAACATGCCCAATAGATGTTGCAATGACAAGAAGGCAAGTAGAGGGTTATTCTTTTAAGATCTGATTACTCGTTGGATTTGTAAAAATTTTAGATTGAATGTTTCCTTTCCATCATGTGCTGTCACTTAAAAGGCAGAGAAATCAAAAAATATTTTAGAAAACCCAGCGTATGAGAATAATCGCTATTCGGCTTGATGTCAACAACTAATAATCAATCAAATTTAGTGATGTATACTTATGGAACTAGTTTATTACCATTCTTAATGGTTAAATTGGGCTAATTTTCTTCTGACTTGCTGATTTTTATCAATTGGAAAATTTCAGGAGTTTCAGCAATGAGAGGGGAGAAAAGACTGAAGCTTCAAAAGGCAACACAAGAAATCGAAACAAAAGAGTTGCATGCCATGTAAATGCAAAAGGAAACCTCGCAACAAGTTCAGACATCTTGAAAATTATTGAAGAAACTCAAGAAAGCATGACAGCAAATGGGGGAAGAAAAACAGCAAGTATGACAACACATAAGAAAAGTAGGATATTAAAAGGAAAAATATGCATGACAGAAACTATAGGAGGTCCTATTTACTATGCAGGGAGTGAGTATGACAAATAGGTTAGCGATCCAACTTCTGACATATCTGACTACATATCTTACTACATTTTCCCTGGTTTTATATGTTAAAAAGTTTTCCTTGTTTAGTCGGGTTTTTATAAATAACTTTGTATCAGTTGTCAACATTTAAAACTTCATTTATTCACTTGTCACACAAGCCGTGAAAACCTTTTGAAATGCATACCCATTTCGATTATGGTAATTTTCTCCTTAAACAGCTACTCAAAAAACAATTACTACAACCAAACATGAAAATAATATTTCCTCGCTAAATGATATGTTTAGTGATGAAAATGATGTATCCTCGCTAAATGGTTGTTTCAATGACAAAAATAATCCTCACAAAACAGAACATATGATGAGAAATTCAAACTTTTCTCGTTAATGAGCACGAGTCATTTTTCTCTATTTTCACCTAAGCCAATAACGATAAAAATGGTATTCCCTCACTAGTAATATGTTTAGTGATAAAAAATTTCCTCGAGAAACACATACTTTTAGCAAGAAATTAAAATCTTTGTCACCAAATATATACAAACAAATTTGGATTTGATCATATTTTCCCCTAGCAACGAAAATGCTATTTCCTCACTAAATGGTTGTTTCAACGACAAAAATATTTCTCATAGAACATGAATATATGACGAGGAATTTAAAATTTTCTCGTCAATTACTTTGAACCATTTTTTCTATTTTTACCTAAGGCAATAGTAGAGATGGAAATGGATCGGGTTATGGGTGGATGGAGAGAATCCATCACCCGATCCACTAATTATTTTGTTCCACCCGATCCATCCATCATTCATTAAATCTATTATCCATATCCGATCCATCCGTCATCCATGGGTAATCGGATGGATCGGGTGAAATAAGCGGATGAACAATTTCATTATTGTATACACGGTTTTATTATACAAAAACATACCAATATTCATCAACTATGAAAACAAATATATATACTATTATCAAATTACTTCTCTAAATCTCATCATTGATCATTGTATACACTGTTTTTGATATTTGTGTATTCCTATAATAGTGGATGGGTAGTAGAAATTGTTTCTTAACTAATTAATTATACTCTAAAAAACTAGACATGTGATATATACTAGTCATGAAACAAGTACTAAACAATCTAATGTACATACCTATTCGAAAACAAAAAATGAAGTAACTTTGTTGGTTTGATGGAGCACTGTAATCGGTGGTGTAATAATCGATCAGTGATGTGGTGGAGCCAATGGGTGGAGTTGGGGAGTAACAGAGAGAAACTTCTAAGTATACCGTGTATACGTGGGAAGACGATTAGAGTTTTTAATCTATATAATACTTTAAATTAGAAGACTTTGATGACGTGTCATCTTCTCCTTGATTTTAGTTAATTCAACCAATCCTGTATTTTCTACTTTTGTAATTTTTTCCTCTCTCCTATATTTAATTATTATTTCCTTTAATTGTTATTTTTGTTCTTCCCTTTATCTTTTTAAATAAATACTATTCTTTCTTTTATTTCCAACTTATTTGTTAACAATTGGGTTTAATTCAAAACATTGAATTCAATTTAATATAACTACCGGACTTAATTCAAATTTATTTCCTTTAATTTTTTTTCCTTCTTTTTATCTTTTCAAGCCAATTACATTTTTCTTTTATTTTTATCAGATTTAATATATATATATATATATATATATATTCTTAAAATAAAAGAGTTTTAGCCTATATTATATCCCTACTTTTTTATCTCTTTAAACCAATCTATTTTTTCCTTTAATTTTTCTTCTTCTTCTCTTTAAACCAATCACATTTCTTTTTTTATTTTTAATATATTTACTAACTATCTATATCTATATAACTACTTAATTTCGTATACTTTCCGCTGACGTGGGGCGCTCTCCTTATTTCACTCCCTTCTTACCAATCACATTCTTTTCTTTTTTTCCTTTTTTTTTTTAAATTTGCTTTCAATTTTCTTCCCCCTCTTCACAATTGGAAAAGAACGCTTTATTAGAGTTTAGTTCTCCTCCGCCGACTTCGATCGTGGCATCCTTCGCGCCTCATGCCTTAGTTTTCCTCCTCCGTTGAAGATATCCCGCCTCAGAACTCCGTCTTCTTCCTTCGCCGAGGTTAGACCGCCCCCTGTCACCATCTTCCTCACTGAGTTTCAACTTTCGTTTTTCTTTCCCACAATTTGCACTAAAGAATGATTAGGGTTAATTTCTCTCCCACGCCTTGCCTTTGTCGGTTCCCTCCTTCTCCCGCACGCCTCTTCTCCCATTCTTTCTACCTCCTCTCCCCCAGACGCCTCCTCTTCTCCTAAATCGAAGTTTGATCTTGCCTCTGCCGGTTCCCTCCTCTTTTTCGCCTTTTCGCTGATTTCGCTCGCCGTTTTTGTCCAATCGCACACCGAATCGAGCGATTGGATCTGCAACTCTAACTCAGACGCTCGGATTGTTGCCGAGGTGAGACCAAGAATCATCACCTTCAATGGTCACACCAACGATTGGAAGCCGATTGACACTTGACAGCCACGAATTCCCTCTCCTTCCTACTCTTGACCCTCGACGGTTGTAGTTCAGCATCCAGGATGTTCCCGTGCCAATGGCAAACCGTAAGCCCCAAATCCTTTTCTTTTAGTTTCATCCTCTCTCCTGTTCTTTTTAATGAAAATTTAGGGTTCGCCTTTTGTATCTTTGTTGAATTATCAGTTTGTATTTTCCGTGTTTCTCTAGGCGTGATGTATTGATTTCTTCTTCTCCGTCATTACTATAATGTTTTAAGTCTTACATCGATTTAACACTTGGTTATTTTTATGCTCATGCGGTTCATAATTCATGCCTACATCACCAACTAAATATGTGCCTTTTCTAAACACATATGTCGTTCAATAATAATTTTTTTGTTTTATACTTTCAAAACATTTGTTTATATTTTATTTGGACATTCCTTATAATAAATATTATATATTCTCTTTTTTTTCCATCGCAACCGCGCCATGGCGCGGGTATTACACTAGTTAGTATAATTTTAGCTTAATACTCCGTAGATAAGTACTGACGTACTGTAATAGATATATAAGGGAAAATAATATAATTAGGGAAAAAAGATAATGCGGCAAAAAACGAAAAGGGAAAATATAGTAAAAATAAATACTAAATATATTCGGGTGAGATGGATCGGGTAGGCGGATCGGGTGACGGATCGGGTGGTGGATCGGAGACCCCTTCACCCGAATCCGATCCAATCCATCATCCATTAGTCCACCACCCATTTATTTATCCATTTAAATCGGGTTTTCATCCATTTTTTCGGGTCGGGTGGAGCGGATGGAGCGGGTGTCCATGGATGATTTCCATCCCTACGCAATAGCGATGAAAATGGAATTTCCTCGTTGATTAATACGTTTAGCAACAAAAATTTTTCTCGAGAAACACATACTTTCATCTAGAAAATACAATCTTTGTTGCTAATAAATTTGGCGGGTTTTACATAATTCCCACCCAACCTATAGTGACGGAATTGGGAAATCCTCGATGAATGTATTTTTAGTGATGAATTCATTCCTTGATAAAAGCTTCAAATGTGTCGCGATTTTTCTTATGGTTTAGGCGACCATATTATGATAACAATTAGCGACGAATTAAAAAATTTATCGTTGAATGTTACTTTTAGCGAGGAATATAAGTTTCTCTCTAACGTTCATACCCTCTTTTATGAGGAGCGGATATATTCGTCGCCAAATGCCACATTTACCGAGGAAAAATAATTCGACACTAAAACTTTTGTCGCCAATAAACCTTTTTGTTGTAGTGCCTGTCTTCTCACGCACATGATCGAAGGTTTCTTGCTCCATTGGCATGATAGAGCCTGTAGTAGTGTAGGTGAGAGCATTGAGAAGCATCATCTGATCAAGCTTGCAGTTGACCATAGAGAGTAGCTCATGAGTCTGGTCCTGACGAATCACCACATCCGACCACATTCTGCTCAGATCAAACCTAAGGTCTTGAATCTCAGTCTCCACAGCAGCCAATCTATCCTCATTCATATTAGGTTCAGCAACATGTTTTCCCTTCGAATATTTCCTCAGAAACCATTGCCCCCTCAGGTTTTTGGCAATACCCAATCTATCTAGACAGCCTTCATCAATAATCCCACTGTAGGTTTGCTTTTCTTCTCTTGATGTGTCGATGTCAAAGGCTTCAAAGATTTTGGGTAAGAGGTTTGCATAGGGTAAAGGCATAGGCCGAGAGGAGGTAGAGACGTGGGTCATGTAGTCAAGAATGAGTTTGGGCAAGTCAGGCTCGTATCCGTTCATGATTAGAAAGAGGATCTCGAGAAGATTCTCGGTCACCAATTCCCTGGAATGGATGCGTGGGAAGATACAACGAGCCAGAATAGTGAAGATGAGCTTGGCTTGAAGATTTAGGGCAGTGTGAGTGGGTTTGAGGGATGACGAAGAACCAGGGCCTTGAGATTTCAGGAAGAATTCATCTCGTGCTCGTGAGAGACACTGAAACCGACTTGGGAATTCTTTTGTGGGAATCTCAGTTGGAAGATCAAGGATGAGAGCAAGGCTTTCAGGAGAGAGGCGGATTCGGGTGTTCTTGACCTTGGATACTAGGGTTAGGGTTCCATTTACCCGATGAACAGTAAGGTTAGCATAAAAGAGTCGGGTAAGTTGGGGATAAGCAAAATTGCCAGGGTTGAGCAAGGTCCAGAAACAGGTAGATTTAAGGAGGGAAATGTAGGGCAAGGGCATGGATTGGAGGAGGTTGAAATCGACAGCATCACAGAAGCATAATCGATGGTTGCAAAAGTCCTGTTTCCAGGACTCCTCAACCTCTTTAGAGCAAAACCAATTGGGGGAAATGCCAGAAGATACCTGGGGAGGCCGAGCAGGCGCAGAAGTGGCTGGAGCTTTGCCTTTTGATTTCCTGATCATAGGTGGTGGTGATGGTGAGTTCTCGCTGGAATCCTCGGAATGTTCTTCAGATTCCTCCATGATTTGCTTCCCCTTGTTGGCCGGCATCTTGTACCTCTTAGCAGAAGGAGCTGGAGACGGAGAAGCTGAAGAGCACTTTGATCCCACCATTTTTGGTTTCAGAAACAGGGATGGTTTTTTTTTGGAACTCGGAGAGAGAGAGATAATGAACACAGAGAGAGTGAGGGTAAAGTGGATTAGACCGAGAGGAGGGAGGGATTAAAAAGCAACAACATTGGAAACTGAATTGTTTCTCAATATTTTCAAATGGGCAAGTACAGATTCATTAACTCACATGAATAGTAAGTAATGATGATCTGATTTTTCTAAACCCAAAGTGTCACATCCACTTGCAAAAATTAAAGAGATTTGGAATAATTTTAAAAAGGGAACCAAAATATGCGAAAACCGATATTTTAAAGGGGTAAAAAAAATCAAAAGACACTCTTGTTGAATATCCATAGGATACTAAAAGAGTTTGATCCAATATAATTTTATTCGGATGATCATCTCGGATCCTTATGAAGTCAAGGCCTTGAGATGTCATTTGAATTCTGAACTTTCATATAGGGAGTAATTACTCCCCCTAAGAAAGTGCTTCCCTATTAAGCATACCCAACTCCAGTCTAATAAAATTGAAACGATCTTCAGGGAGTGGTTTAGTAAAAATATCAGCTAACTGAAAATCAGTGGATATGAAGGATATTGAAACATCACCTTTCTCTACATGATCTCTTATAAAATGATGTCTCACATCAATGTGCTTGGTTCTCGAGTGCTGCACTGGATTTTTAGTGATGGAAATAGCACTAGTATTATCACACAATATAGGAATACCTTTAAGATCAATCCCAAAGTCTCTGAGCTGTTGTGCAATCCAAAGAATCTGAGAGCAACATGCACCAACAACGATGTACTCGGCTTCTGCAGTTGATAAGGCCACTGAATTTTATTTCTTAGAGTGCCAACTTATCAAGGAGGATCCTAGGAGTTGGCAACAACCAGAAGTGCTTTTTCTATCAACCTTGTAGCCTGCAAAATCTGCATCTGAGTAGCCTGTTAAATGAAAGTTACTCTGTTTGGGATACTAGAGCCCAAGGTTTTGAGATCCATTTAGGTATCTGAAGATTCTTTTCACAGCAATAAGGTGAGACTCTTTGGGGTCACTTTGGAATCGAGCACACATACATACACTGAACATTATATCAGGTCTACTAGCAGTAAGGTATAGGAGAGAACCAATCATACCTCTGTACTCTTTTTGGTTCACATTCTTACCATTCTTATCTTGATCAAGGGAGAGAGTGGAGCTCATAGGGGTCTTTGCTATCTTTGATTGTTCCATTTTGTATTTCTTTAGTAGATCCCTGATGTATTTCCCTTGATTCAGAAAGATGCCCTTACTTGTTTGAAGAACTTGTAAACCGAGGAAGAAGTTTAATTCTCCCATGAGACTCATTTCAAATTCGCTGCACATAATTTCAGAAAACTCTTTGCAGAGGGAATTGTTAGTAGCACCAAATAATATATCATCTACATATATTTGAACAATCAAAAGATCATTTCCACGAGTCTTGATGAAGAGAGTTTTATCAATCAATCCTCTTTGAAAACCATTTCCAAGAAGGTATTTGGACAATCTTTCATACCAAGCTCTTGGGGCTTGTTTGAGACCATAGAGAGCTTTGTCCAATTTATACACATGACTAGGAAATTCTTCATTTTCAAAACCTGGTGGTTGAGCAACATAAACCTCTTCTTCCAAGAACCCGTTTAGAAATGCACATTTGACATCCATTTGAAATAGCTTGATACCCATGAAGGATGCAAAAGCAAGTAATATTCGTATAGCTTCTAACCTTGCTACGGGGGCAAATGTCTCCTCGTAGTCTATACCTTCTTCTTGATTGTATCCTTGAGCAACAAGTCTTGCTTTGTTTCGAATGATCTTGCCTGCTTCATCCAGTTTATTCCGAAACACCCATCTAGTTCCTATGACTGATTGGTGTTGTGGTCTGGGTTGAAGAGTCCATACCTTGTTCCTTTCAAACTCATTTAGCTCATTTTGCATGGCAGTGATCCAGTCCAAGTCCTTGAGTGCTTCAGCTTGGGTTTTTGGTTCTACAAGAGAAACAAAAGCATAGAAGGCACAAAGATTCTTTAATCTAGATCGAGTTTGTACCCCAGATGATGGATCTGATATGATATCTTGAGTTGAGTGTGAAGAGGCATGTTTGAACTTTCGTAGCTTTGGACCCTGATCGTTTGAAATAGTAGCAAGTCTCTCTTCAAGGTCTTGAGAGATAATTTGAGTGTTGGATTCTTCAATGACTGAATCCTAATTCTGTAATCCCTTATCAAGGTCTTGAGATAGCTCGTTGGTATCTTGGATTTGTTCTTGCATGTTTCTTCCTTGGTCCTGCTTATTTCCAGCCTTGTCCTCTTCTTCTCCATCCGAATCATGATGATTTAGATTGAGATATGCAAAACCTTCACTTAACACACCATTGTTGCTTTCATCGAATACCACATGGATACTCTCCTCAACAATTTTGGTGCGCTTGTTATAAACTCTATAAGCTTTGCAAATAGTAGAATAACCAAGGAAGATACCTTCATCACTACGTGTGTTAAATTTCCCAAGGTTATCTTTGCCATTGTTATGAACAAAGCAAGTGCATCCAAAAGGTTTGCAGTAGGAAATGCTAGGCTTTCTTCCTTTGAAAAGTTCATAAGGAGTCTTTTTCAAAATAGGGAGAATTAAGCATCGATTCAAAATGTAGTTGGCTGTATTAACAGCCTCAGCCCAGTAGATTTTTGGCAAACCATTTTCCAAAAGCATTGTCTTAGACATGTCCTCCAAAGTGCGGTTCTTTCGTTCCACAACTCCGTTTTGTTGAGGAGTTCTAGGTGCTGAAAAGTTGTGTGAAATTCCATATTTAGCACAGAACAAATCAAATTTTAGTTGATCAAATTCTCTACCATGATCACTCCTAATGGAGACAATAGGTATGTTTTTCAAGGTCTGCAACTCTTTGCAAAGTTTAGAAAACTCGAGCAAAGCCTCTGATTTTTCTCTTAAAAAGGAGATCCATGTAAAACGAGAGAAATCATCAATAATAACCAGGATGTATTGTTTACCCTTTGGAGATTTGACACGCATAGGTCCACACAAGTCCATATGTAACAACTCAAGAGGGCGAGAGGAACTTACAACCTTTTTAGGTTTGAAGGAACTGCGTGTCTGTTTTCCTCTTGTGCATGCATTGCATAGATCTTCTTTCTTGAAGTTCAGATCAGGCAATCCTCTAACAAGATCTCTTGTTTTAAGTTTATTGAGGGTGTGCATGCTTACATGACCTAGCCTTCTATGCCATAGGCTGGGGTCTTCTGTCTAGACCTTGAGACACTTGAGTTTTGTACCTGTAATATGGTTAGCATTTACAGCATAAATGTTTTTGTGCCTGTGAGCAGTGAGGATTAGATCATCAGTCTCTTCATTCCTGACTTCACACTTGTGTCTGTCAAAGCCAACTTTGTTTCCTTTGTCACACAACTGAGAGACACTTAAGAGGTTATACTTTAATCCATCAACAAGATAAACATCCTTAATGCAACTTTTAGAATTACCAATATTACCAATACCAATAATGTTGCACTTCTCTTTATCACCAAGAGTAATTGTTCTAGTGGTTTGTTCCTTAAGATCTTGAAATAAAGATTTCTTTCCACTCATGTGTCGTGAGCATCCACTGTCCATTATCCATTTTGGCTCTTTGCTCTTGATGATATCCTGCAATACCAATATCAACCTTTCCGGCTAGACCAATACATAGTTTTAGATTCATAATGAGGATAGACCATGTTGGGTAGTCTTGTCCCCTTAGGAACCCAAACTTGTTTTATCTGTTCATTAAGTCGAACTGGAAATGTATTTCTAATGATGTAGGTGTTGAACAAAAATGCGCGAATAATCGTACAACACATTTTATTTGATTTTTAATATTTGAGTTCGACCCCCTTTTGGTTATCCTCTTGATTCGAAGTCGTATCGATACCAAGATTTGAATGGTTTTGGTGATTTGGGCTGCACCCGAATTTTAGCAGGTTGCCTACGTATCTCTTGGAAGAGAATCAAGCCTCACGTAGTTCAGAGTGTTTTGGATCTTGATTTTGTGTTTGATTTGATTTGGGTTTGATTTCGTTTTCTTGTATGCATCAGAGGATGAAGTTCAAACCCTCCTTCTACGAAGGGTAGCTCGAACAACACTCCACCCGAGTAACTTGAGCCCACCTTCTCAAAAGGGTAACTCAAGTAACCCGCCTATCATTTGCATAGAAAACGATTTTTGGTGGAGTTTGATTTGAATATTTGACTTGTTTTGACTTAAAAGGTCAATTTGGGGGTTGTGATTGAACTCGTTTGTGAGTTTCCTACGTACCCTTTTGGAAGGGATCAAATCATGCGTAGTTCTTGAAAAGGACAAATTTGATATTTGAGTTTTTGAAGTTTTGGTCGTGACCGAACTCGACGAGCGGAAGCTTTGTATCGAGTCGGATGAGACACTTTGGATTTGATGGAAATTTGATTTTTGGGACGACTTAAGAGTCGATAAAGTGAATTTTAGGAGATTTGATTTGAAACTTTGGATGTGACTGGACTCGGTGAGAATTTGATTTATACCGGGTTTCCTACGTATCCACTTGTTTGGCGGAATCAAGTCATCGTAGTTCGGGACGAAAGGAAATTTGGTATTTAGGTTTGATCGTGCGATCATTTGAGGGTGGTGATTGAACTCGACTAGGGGTGGAATTGGTACAATACCAATTAGTTTTTGTCGTTACCACGTACCAACCAATTATAATTGGTAATCCTAAAATCCAAACCATTACCAACCACCGAAGGGGTTGTCCCAACTTAATTGGTTACCAATTAAGTTGGTTGGTACGTGTTGGTAATAATATTTTACCATGTTTTGGGTGTTGATGAAAAAAGCATACAAATAATCAAAGACAATACAACTTAAATAAAATTTAAAATTTATAAGTAGCAACAACATAAATACGTAAATTGTTCATACATTTAAGCACAAAAGCAATATAAAGACTTAAATTGTCCCGATAATATTCAAAATAACATGTTCACTAGCTTCCGAATAAAATTTAGGTTTTAGTCTAAACCGAAGCCGAGCTAGTATTCCTCCCTTGATTAAAAACAATTTATAAAAATAACAAATATAAAAAGAAATCATGTTAATAGGTAATACTATTACCAAAAATAAAATAACAAATAAAAAAGAAATAGGAAATACAAAGAACTTATTAACTTGAATAATAAACAACAATAACAAACGACAAGTCTTATAACCGAAAAAAAATACTCCTTAATGTAATCTTAAAACAATTAAAATATAATTAAAAAAATACATAAATGTATATTGGTAGTAGTTGGTTGGTAATTACCGTACCAACCAATTGCAAATCGGTTGGTAATGGTAATCCCAACTTTTCCGTTTCGATTACCATTACCGTACCAACTTCTGACAATTGGTTACCAATTTAATTGGTTCGGTTGGTACGTGTTGGTACGGTTTTTGTGGGAAATTTTCCCCAGCCCTAAACTCGACGAGCAGAATCTTTGTATCGAGTCGACATGGACAATTTGAATTTGTTTGATTTTGACCTCATATTCATTTAAAGGGAATTTAGAGGTTGACGACTGTACCCGATATATTTTTAGAATTTAATATCGGGTTACCTACGTAGCCGATATGAGGCGTCAAGTCTTTACGTAGTTCTTACGAACTGATTTGATTTGTTTGGTTTTGACCTCATATTCATTTAAAGAGAATTTAGAGGCGGACGACTGTACCCGGTATATTTTTAGAATTTAATATCGGTTTACCTATGTAGTCAATATGAGGCGTCAAGTCTTTACGTAGTTCTTAACGAAACCAAGTTTGATTTGGTTTTAAAAGTTTGATCGTTTGAGGATCGTGATTGAACTCGACGAGCTCGTAGCTTTATGTCAAGCTTCCTACATACCCGTTTGAACGGGATCAAATCTTATGTAGTTCTTTTCAGAACCATTTGAATTGACTTTGATTGGTTTTGACCTCATATTCATTTATAAGTGAATTTAGAGGCAAACGACTGAACCCGATATATATTGAATTTTAATATCGAATTTCCTACGTAACTCATAAAAGAGTATCAAGTCTTTACGTAGTTCTAAATGAACCGATTTGATATTTTTGGATTGACGATTGTACTCGACAAGCATAAGCTTTATATGTCGAGCTACCTACGTACCCGTTTAGACGGGATCAAATCACTCGTAGTTCTTTTATGAAGGAACCAATTTGATTTTGTGGTTTTGCCCTTTTGGTCGTTTGAGGACCGTGTGATTGAACCCGATGAACTATAGCTTTGTATCGGGTTTCCTACGTATCTCTTGGAAGAGAATCAAATCACTCGTAGTTCGTTACAAGAACAAATTTGATTTAATTTGTAAACGGTGACTGAATTCGGCATATTTAAAATTTTATACCGAATTTCCTACGTAACTCGTAAAAGAGTATCAAGTCCATACTTAGTTCTGCACGATCCGATTTAATTTATTTGGTTTTGGCCTCATATTCATTTAGAAGTGAATTTAGAGGCAACCGACTGAATCCGATATATATTGAATTTTAATATCGAATTTCCTACGTAACTCGTAAAAGAGTATCAAGTCTATACGTAGTTCTGAATGAAGACCGAGTTTATATTTGGTGAAACTCGATTTGAGATTTTGACTCCGTTTTTGTTGAAGCCGGTTTGAGATTGACCCACTAGAATTAATTGACAAAGAATATTTATGAGTTTTAATTTGACATTTTAATAAAACTCAAATTCTTAGTTTATGCCAATTATAATTCGTATACTTTAGTGGGTCGGTTTTGCAATTAACTACAATTTCTTTCAAATGTGTCACACGTATACGTACGTGTGTATTTAGCCGGCTTTGACTCATTCCTCTCTCTCTCTTTTTTTAATGGGCAGAATTGAGTTACGGGCTAAATTAAGCCCATTTCCTTCAATGAATCAATTCAGCCCAAGATGTCTGGTTTGTTCACACAGACCCACGACATTCTAGGTTTTGAAGACGTCAGAGATGGCGACAATTCAGAGACACCACTCAAGATTGGCATGGCGGTAACAACTCAAAGGCACCATCTCGGCTACTCTTGTCCGTGAAGAAAGAGAGGTGAACAAATTTTCGACGGACGATCTTTCTCCAGGCTCTTCAACAGCGGCGAGCTCTTGCTACACCACCTCGGAGTCCTGGCTTTGGGCATTCGAAGACATTTTGGTCCCAGGTATATTCTTGAGCTCTTTGCTCGAAAATCACCAACTCTGAATTTGATGTGTGATTTAGGGTTTGGATGATTTATGATTTTGCTTTCTGGGCAATTAACAGAGAACGCGAGCAACTCCAAAGCTCCGGAAATCTGAAACATGCCGACGGTGTTCCGACTTGGGCAATTGGAAGGGATGGCGAGCTGCAAGAGTCCATCCAAGCCCTCAGGTGCACATTGGCTTGACCGAGAGCGGACACCAATTGGTGCTTCTCAGGAACTCAATGCTCTCTTGCAAGGAGAAGAAGGAACAGGTTTGGTTTCCTACTTTTCCCGTAATTTATCCCTAATTTGATATGCTTTCGGGATTTGGGTTTTGAGGACATTAGGGCTGATTTCAATTTGTTATTTGGGGATCTTTGGATCCAAGCAAATGAAACAGAGGCAAGTGAACCCAAGACTCAGACAAGGATCAAGGACCCTCGACTTTGAGCATTTGGAATTGGCCGGAAGTATAGCTCGGCCACTTCATTCCAGCCCTCAAGCACTTGCTGCAACTGTCTCCTCTAAAACAGGTATTACAGCTCAATTCATTTTATTTTTTCCTTTTTTCTGAATTGATTTTGGCCTCTTGATTTAGGCTTGTTTGCCCAGTACAATCTGAGATTGATTTTGTTGAACCTCCTGATTTTGGACTTCAATTGGCCTTCATCATTTGCCTATTGAGTTTTGATTTGTATCAGCAGAGTCCTGACTTGAGTGTGTTATGGATTCTGGTTTTTTTTTATGAACTCCCAATTTCATTTGTTTGGTGTTCACTTGGGACTGTAGAAAGCAACCTTTTATTTTGTTTAAAATTTATTGCCTTCCAATTGCTGGCTTTGTTTTAGTTTTGATTGCTTGTAGAATCCGGCAATTAATTGCTTGTGAATTCCGAGCAAAATCCAGCAGCCTTTCGGCGCTATGAGCCGATCCACGCCGGGATCGAATGTAGTGGCGAAAAAATATACTTTCAAGCCAACTACGATAGTCGATGCTCTCAACCTATTACGTGATGGTCTCTAGGCGAAAGAAAATACTTTCAAGCCTATTACGAGACCAAACACTAGGTGAGAGCATGTGAAACTGAACGCGGGTCTTCTCCATTGCAATGCTTAATTTTACCTGCAAAACAAAGAAAATAGTTTTTGTTTTGTTAAGCCACTTCTCCTTTGCTGATCTCTTTTTTTCTTGCTTGAGTGTGGTTGCAGGTGCATTCGACAGAAGAAGAAAAGCTGTGTTCTCTTTTTGCTTTTTTTTTTTTGCTCCTGTTAGGAAGAAGAGAAAGCCAGCCGGCAGGAGGGGAATTTGTGTTTGCTGCTCTCCTGAGGTTAGGAAGAGAAGGGGACCCCAGCAACTTCCTTTCTTTTGCCTTTTATAGGAGAGATGGGGAAGTTATTAAAAAACCACGTTTTCATCCCATGTCCTGCCAGTTTTTTTTCTTCGTTAACTGCAATGTACAGCAGTTATAACTGCAATAGAGCACAGTTACATTTGTAACTTTCGGATCCAATTTTGAACATGAATTGGGCCTATTTGGAATGGGCTTGTAATGGATTTTTTTTTGGTCCAATTTTGGGCTTGTATTTAATTTGAAGAAAATTGTTTGATATCTGATGAATGCGACAATTTGAAATCGTGAATCGAAAAAGATTCGTCAATTTTTACCCTCCAACAGTAGGGATCCTTTCGCCTATATGGACAAGTTTCTCTAACATGCCCTTTCTTACAACAGTGGAAGCAAGTAGGTGAACGCCAATAGCCTTTAGCTTTAACAAAAGTGGTACTAGGTTTCTTTGGAAAATTCTTGTTGTATCCAATACCACTTCTATTAATAGAGAATTGTTGTTCACCCAATATCTTATCAAGTTTAGCTTTAGATCTGGTGAATTGAATGAGTGAAGTCTGCTGGTCTTGACATTTATCGGTTAGCTTTGCCTTCTCTTTCTCTAAATCCTCATTACGATTCTTTAGAGAGGAGAGGCTTTGCCTGAGATCAGAATTTTCTGAGTTCAAGGTCTTGGCTTTAATGTTAAGGGCCGACCGAGATGTTTCAAGATTTTTCATTTCCAGCGACATATCACTAATACATTTTTGTTGATCTATCAGCTTTTCCTTCAAGGTGTTGATTTCACTATTGTAAGCATCTTCATTAGAAATCATATTTCTTAGGACTTCAGAAAGAACATCGGGGGGACTAGACATTAGGTTTCTTACCACTTGTTCAAGGTCTTGAGTCTGTGATCCTTCGTGTTTAGCCATAAGACAGAGATTTGCCTGTTCTTTTTCGGTGTCTGAGTCACATGATGAATCTGAGTCAATCCAGGTTGCAAGCATAGCCTTTTTCTTTTGTTCATATTTCTTGAACTTATTTCTTTTCTTCATAGGACACTCCTTTACGAGATGATCTGTCTCGCCACACTCAAAACATGTTAGCACTTTTGGCTTCTTTGACATGTTGGGAGACTTGCTTTTGAATATAGATGAATCAGTATTTTCACGGTTGGAAAATTGTTTTTTCATCTTCAAAATTCGAGCTAATCCCCGTGTGATGAGAGCAAAGGGATCATCTTCGTCGTCTGATTCATCACTCTCAGACTGTGAGTGATATTTCTTAGCTGTGAGAGCAAGGTTCTTTGTTGTTGAGGGTACTTCTCCATCTTCCTCGTTTAATATCATCTCATGAGTAATAAGTTTTCCGAGAAGATCATCTAATGGTAGTGTAGAGAGATCTTGAGCTTCCTCAATTGCAGTAACCTTGGGACCCCACTTGATTTTTGGGAGGCTCCTTAGAACCTTTCGAACCTTTTCTGGGTTGGAGAAGGTTTTTCCAAGTGAGTCGAGGTTGTTTACAATCTGAGTGAATCTTGTAAACATCTCTTTTACTGTCTCATCAGGATTCATCTTGAATAACTCGTATTGCCTGAGAAAGATATTAATCTTACTCTCTTTGACTTGACTGGTGCCCTCATAAGTAACTATAAGCTTGTCCCAAATTTCCTTGGCACTTTTGCAAGCTGAGACTCGGTTAAACTCATTAGCATCGAGAGCGCAATATAGTAGATTCGTAGCTTTGTAGTTTTTAGCAATGTTTTCAAGATCAGTCTGATCGTAATCAGATTCAGTTTTATCAACTTGCTTTCCATCGTCAGTCTTTTTTGGAACGTGTGGTCCATTCTTGACCAGGCCCCATAGCTCAAGGTCTTGATCAATGATGAACATTTGCATCAGTGATCTCCAGTGGACAGAGTTATTGCTACAGAAAAGTGGAGGTCTATTGGTTGACCTTCCTTGAGCAAAACCTCCATCACCTATGGTAGACATGCTGAAAACTCACAAGATTGTTAAATCAAAAGAGTGAGCCAAGCTCTGATACCAATTGAAGAGTCTATTAGGCGATGAATAATACTCTAGAAGGGGGGGGGGGATGAATAGAGTATGGACGATTTTCGCAACAATAGAAATTTAGTGCAACTTGTCAAGACCTTGATATAGGCTATCAGGACTTGACAAAGTAAAATCGAATATGATAATGTAAATGCGGAATATAAAAGATGAACACACGAATTGTTAACGAGGTTCGGCACCAACTAGCCTACGTCCCCGCCTAGGGTTATCCAACCCGTAGGATTCAAACACTTCTTATTTCACTTCTCTTGAGCCTAGAACTTCCTAGAGAAAATTCTCTTTCTCTATTCAAAGCCTCACCGCTTCTATTCTAGCTCTCAACCTTACAAGTGAAATAAAAGCTCACACCACACACCAAGTGTGCTTTGATCGAGTATGAAAACTCTAAGTGTAAAATGAATGACTTGTACAATAAGTGCTAGTGTTTCTCTCAACTCTTAAACAATGATCAACAACTAGGCTTTTCGAGAATGTAAGAGAAACTTGACGAATGCTTTAGCATGCGATGATTGCTTGAGTGCTTGCTTGGTTAGTTTCCATCCTTCTTAGCCTTCGACCTTCGTCTTTTTATAGTCGGAACACTTGTAGAGCTTCTTGGAGGGATAACCGTTTGAATTTCAAATTCTTTACAAGACATTTGAATTCCTTCCAAAAATGATCATTGGTGTGCCTTCCAAGATTGTTCCTTCGACTTTCTTAATGATCAAGTATGATCAACTATGGATCGGTTCTTTCCTTGTATGAAAAATGAAATCCTAAAAGAACATACATAATGTATCTAGCACATAAAATGGGTTAGATGAGAAACACATATATAAATCGAGTAAGTCCAAACCATATCTCATAGCCCAATAAAAAGCCCATGATTATTCAGGCCCAACAAGGTTGGCCTCGGATTCTTTCCTGTGAGAGAACATTTCAAATAGAAATATATACGTGATATTCTAAAACATTTTAGTCTAGGTTTCAAGACCTTGAAACCCAGCTTTTTGTCTTTCATCATCCCTTAGATCATTTGCACGTTAGGTCTCAAGATCTTACAATCAAGGTGGAGTCTTCACTTTTGAACCACATAACTTTGTAGGTGTAATTTTGCATGAATATGCTAGGTGAATGTAATTAACCAAGTTCACAAGATCACATATACAATAAAAACATCCATCATAAGAGAGTAATAGTAGACAGATATTCTTTTAGGATGTAATTTGTTACCAAAAAATGCAACTATTGTTAATATCTATAATGCTAAGGTTAATTATTTATCAAGTGAATAAATTCCCCTGACTTTTCATGATCCATATAAAGATTAGGAACATTGCAATACATGATGAACAAGAGAAACTAACTCCAACATGGACATAGAAGAAAGAAAACAAGCTTACCAATCTTGACTAAGCGAAGCAGTGATACCTCCATGTTTCTACATTAAATAGTTCGTGGGATAAAGATTAAGAGTGGATAAAAAGAAAAAGGGGAAAATGAGTATATTATTTTATTTGTATTTGAACATTACCTTTGTCAAAGACAAAACTAGAGTATCTGATGTCGAATGTGCACCAAATACACACTTTTTTGCATTGGCCTCCACTGCATCACCTGAAAGGACAAATCCCAGATTCAAGTAAAATGGGATCCATAAAAACCAGCAAGTGAATCAGAAAGATGAATAGTTTACCCAGAGGTGTTGATGTAGCATGTGCATTAACATAATCCACATGATGAGGCTGCAATCCTAATACAGTAGACGGAACGGAAAGGTACAAACAGCAGGTAACTTAAACACTCTTCATTATCTCCTCTTCGAGAAATAGGATACTGGATCATAACATCTAATGGAATTTTAACTAATCCTATTGAACGACCAGATAGCCTTCTCCCCCCCCCCCCCCCCCTTTTTGATTAGGAAAGAATTCAGAAAGTCAGAGACTAACTGAGAGCATCCTTGCGGATGAGGTCCAGAAGACCGTGATCGGTAACGAAACCAGACGCCTCAGCCGAGTGACAAGTGTCATCTGAGCCCTTAGAAAAAATTAGGATGTCATCTGCAAAGGCTAGGAATGGAATACGGGGACCCGAATGGCCAAACCGGAAACCAATCTTCCCGTCAAAATTCGCTGCCGCGGACAGTTTTCTAGCGAGGACCTCAGAGACGAGAATAAACAGAAAGGGTGAAATAGGATCTCCTTGTCGTAGTCCCCGGGATGGGTGAAACACAGAAGTTGGACCGTTGTTTACTAAGACTGAGAATGAAACAGTTGAGATGCATTCGACAATCCAATTGATAAATGTTGGATGGAAACCGAATTTTTCCATGATAGTTTTGATAAACTGCCAATCAACCCGATCATAGGTTTTTTCCATGTCGAGTTTGATACCAAGCCAACCTTCTTTGCCCCTACTTTGGCGGAAGGAATGAAAGATCTCATGGGCGATGAGGACATTATCTTGAATAGACCGATCAGAGATAAAGGCTCCTTGGAGCGGGTGAATGAGTTTACCAATTACTTTCTTCAGCCGGTCTGCCAAGATTTTTGATATTATCTTATACACAGTAGAACACAAACTGATAGGCCTGAAATGAGACGTGGTGGAAGGGTTGCCGCATTTGGGTAGTAAAGAAATGAATGTATGATTGAATTGTTTAAGGATCTTTCCAGAACGGAAAAAACTTTTTACTGCTCTTATTACCGAGGGTCCTACTATGTCCCAGTTTTGTTTGTAGAATTCTACAGTCATGCCATCCGGACCCAGAGATTTGTTGTTCCCAAGACTAAAAACAGAGAGTTTAATCACGAGAGGCTACGCGCTTTTGTGTGGCTCATGAGCAAGGGAGGAATCCTCACCAACATGGAACGTGCCCGTCGTGGATTCGGTAACTCTACCCTTTGCCCTGTCTGTAGGACATTTGATGAAACTCTCGAACACCTTTTTAGGGACTGTGGTACTGTTGACGCTCTTTGGATGCAGGTGGTACCGGCGGAGCGGAGGAGCAGCTATTGGCAAGCGCCATTTGCGATATGGCTAAGACAGAATCTCTTGGATTCGGATCAGGTGGAGGACTGTGTGGAATGGAGCAGCTTGTTCGCGGTTGTGACATGGGGCATCTGGAAGAAGCGCAATGCAGCTGTGTTTCGAGATGGGAGTGACCCAACACTGACGGTGGGAGGATGTATTGAAGAGGTACGACAGTATCGGAAGGCTATGCTGAATAACGGGAGCAAGACCACCACGAAAGATCGCCAAAGGAAGAAAATCAACTGGGAAAAGCCGGAGATGGGCTGGGTGAAAGTTAATACGGACAGAGCGCTGCGCGACGACTTCAAAGGCTGCTGCTGGAGGGGCTGTTAGAGACGACGAGGCGAGATGGTTGGGAGGCTTTGCCGTCAACCTGGGGTCCTGCTCGGTCCCATGGGCGGAAGGTTGGGGTATCATAAGAGGACTGGAGCTGGCTTGGTCGTTAGGGTACAAGAAGGTCATCGTGGAGACGGACTTGGAGCTGCCGGTGAAGCTCATTACAAGGGGAATCAAAGACTCGCATCCCCTTTTCAGCCTGGTGAGTGTGTGCCATGGCTTCCTGAGTAGAGATTGGTCAATCCGATTTCGACATGTCTATCGTGAGGCGAACGTGGTGGCCGATGCCATCGCCTCCTTCGCATACTCCTTACCGCTTGGGTTGCATCTGTTGCCGGAGCCCCCGGACTGCTGCAATCGGGGACTGTTGGAGGACGCTCAGGGTTTGGCGAGAGACCGGCTGTGTCCGGGTTAGAGTGCTCTGTTTATTTGCTACATTTGTGTCCTTTGTTTAATCTGTGTTTGGGGTTCTCCCCGGTTTGCCCACCAAAAAAAAAATCTCTCCATTGGATGGAATTTGGATGAGCAGATTATTATCATCCTCCGTGATCTCATGAGTTGGGTGTTCCTGGAGAAGAGAAACCGATATTGGTTCTTTTCTAAAACGGAGCTCAAACTCCTGGCGGATTTCTTTCTTTATGTTTTCATCACCAAAGATTTGTGACCCGTTGGAAGCTACAAGAGTGCGTATTATATTTCTAGATCTTCTACCCGAGGCGATTTTATGAAAGTAGGCAGTGTTTGAGTTGCCGAGTTTCAGGTAACGCGTTTTGGCCCGTTGATTCCAATATTGTTTTTGAAAGGTGATAAGTTTCTCCTTTTTAAGAAGTAGATTTCTTTCTTTTTGGACATTGACACAATTATTATTTTGCAGGAGTTGAAGTTGAGTTTTCAGAAAGAGATCATCCACCTCCTGAAGTTGCCGGAAAATGTTTCCAAAAGTTTTTTTATTCCATGATTTAGCATGTTTTTTTAAGAATTTTGGTTTTGTGAGCAAGTTGAAACATGGACGAACCATAAGTAGATGATCTCCAAGACTGAGTTACAATGTTTTAAAGTCTTTTCTCTATGGCCACATATTTTCAAATTTGAATGGAGGGATTTGGTATTGGAAGTTATTATCTAGGTTAATGAAAAGTGGGCAATGATCGGATGAAGAAAACGTACCGTTTTTGGTAGCTATGGATGGGTATAGATCGAGAATCTGATGTTGAACCAGAGTCCTGTCTAATTTTTCGTATGTGTTATCCATACCCGAACTCTTCCGACACCATGTGAAGGTATTACCAAACGAGGGGATCTCAAGAAGATGACAATCATTTTTAAATGTCTCAAGCCTATGAAACCTTGAAACAGATGGAAGAGCACCACCCTTTTTATCATTATAGTTGCTAATTTCGTTAAGGTCACCAACCACAATACACGGGAGATCCGTAGTCATGATAATATTTGTAAGAGACTCCCAAAAGGGGGCTTTGTCAGAGGGGTCTGGAGGGGCATAAACAAAGAGAATTAATATTGAGAAATGTTAATGATGTTCTTGTATTTTAGGCCAATGATCCGAGGAAGACGGATCATTAAAGATAGCATTTCATTGAGAAGCTAATGATCCTTCCAAAGGACCCCCAAACCCCCGGAAAAACCAATGGAGGGTGACTAGACGGTGTTGTCAAAACCCACCGACCTCCAAGAGGATTCAGAGGGGACAGTTCTGCATTTAGTTTCTGAAAGAGAAATTATTTGAACACATTCATTCCTACAAAGCAAACCCACACTAAGCCAGAAACCTTCCAAGATTTGGGGGGAAAATGTACAGCCCCCAAACAACGTTTTTCAAAAAAAATTAAATGGTGAGTTTTGTAGGAATGTATAACTGTCCCCCTCTTTTATAATAGCAAGGATTGTATTCTATTGCTAACTTGAATAAATGACAATATTGAATGAAAGGAAGTAATTGAAATGAAATAAGGTAATTGAAATGAAATAAATGATGGAAGGATTGCGAATTTGTTATTAATGGGATGAAAGTTTTCACCTGCAATTCTCAACAATGGTTGGTGTTTAAGATCAGATGTTAAAAAATAATTTTATGAAATTCCGCTTTAAACATCTAAATTTCTTTTTGATCTTAGTCCAGTTCGACCGGTTCAGCCACTATACATCTGGATCAGGTACTTTATGACCCATTAAGGGTTGACCCTTCCACTCACAAGCGACTCCATGTTTTCAAGGGGTCCCACAACCACTACACTAACTTGTGATTGGTAAACAATTGCATGATGGAGCATTGCGGATTGAGCCCACCATCTGATTTGTTTTCTTCAAGCTCGACCTATTGCCTCCTTCAAACACTTTTGACTTCCACTGTCTCATTTTCAAAGTAACAACACGTTGTTGTGTATATGACACGGTCTGTGACCCCATGTTCAAATACATGTTAATGGATACCCGATATGAAGACAGAAGTGCTTCAATGAAGTTGTGTAAAGTGTTAAGGTAATGACTCTTTGGATTTCTAAGCAAGTCAGCACGCCACGCCCCCTTAAGTGCAACGACATTTTTAGTCAATAAGTTGCACTTGCCACATGCGCTTAAATGGGAACTCAATACCCGCGACATGTCAACAAGGCCAGCAACCTCACTAATACAAAGCCCAAACGGCAACTTGCCGAACCCGGCTCTGATACCATACTGAAGTCCGTTAGGACTCGGGATCGGGGGGTTGTGTGTACACGTGCGCCCTTGCGCTAATAGCCTAGCACATAAGCCTAGCAGGGTTCTATCCTAAAACCAATTGGCAATAGAAGGAGTAGCCCACCGACTCATATACTAGGGCGTGTTATGTTCAACTTTCCGATGTGGGACACTTTTGGTCTCATTCACATCTCTAACACTATCTAGTTGAGACTTGGACAACTGGGTAACCCATACCAGGATCGACACGGGCCGTTAGGCTAACCGCTCTGATACCATATCAAAGTCCGACTCGGACCGATGACTAGAGGTCGTGTGCACTGGCTTACATACGCTAGTAGCCTAGCACACAAACCGAGTGGAGTTCCATTCTAAAACCAATTGACAATAAGAGGAGTAGCCCTTCAACCTTATATGTTGTTCAAGTATTCTCAATATAACCGACGTGGAACAACCACATTCCAACAAACTCGATTAAGTTTATAGAGTATCTCATTACTGGAAGATTTGACAACGATGAAGGGGGATTGACCACTGCATCCAAGTAATTGATGGTTAAAGTTGTTCTTCTGATGAGCGTAAAATAGGAAAATCAATCCATGACACATATGGGTGGAAGACTTGAAAATTCATGCAAATTAAGAACATTTCTCCTATTCTCGTTTGGTTGTTGTTGTTGCTTAAACGGGCGCTAATGCAGTAATGCCCCTTAATTATTATCTCTATCAAGAATGACATAATTGAGAGTTACTTACTCCGTATTTTGGGTTGGAAATCACTCATGGATGAACGACTCAACCGACCCGATTATGTTAGAGGTGGGTATAAATTCCGCAAATCCCGAACTTGTTCCGGTCCCGGTGGAATTTAAGGGGAAAAAAAAGTGAATTCCGTCCCGGTTCAGTCCCGCAAAAATTATGCAGAACGGGATGCGGGATAAGACTGTGGGATCCCGCAAATCCCGGTCCCGTCCCACATATTTATATTTATATTTATATGTTTATGTTTATGTTTACATTTATATTTATGGTTATGGTTATCTTTATATTTATATTTATGTTTATGGTTATGTTTATATTTATACTTATATTTATATGTTTATGTTTATATTTATATTTAATACGCGGGAAGAGACTTTTAATTTTGGTAGTAGTAAAAAATTTACAAATTTAATGATTTTTAATTATATATTTAGTTATTTTAAACACAAGTTACAATAATATTGTAAGGCTTGTAAGCATGAAAATAAAAAATTATTATGGGCTTGGGTGATTAGGGCTAAAGAGACAAACAAAACAATTTCTTCTCCATTCTGGAATCTCTATTCAATTCTAACCGGTTGGGACTACAACATACAGGAGGCTTGTGTTGTTGACAATGTTTTTTTTTGTCTCAAATTGTGTTGCTGAGAGTATTAACATTACGGTGATATTATTCTATGAAGCATGAATTATGAAAATATTTTTATATTTTTTAAGTTTTTATAATATTTTATTATTTTCATTTGAGGGTCGACAAGGCCCGTCCCGTATGGGATAAGGCCCGTGTAGGATTCGAAAAAAAAGAGGTAAATCCCGTCCCGGAAAAATTAAGCGGGACGGGCCTCATCCCGGTCCCGTCCCGTTCCATCCCGTCTCACGCCGACCCCTAGATTATACAGATGAAAACCCGAAAAAAATCGGGTGATGGATAAGTGATGGATGGGTGAAACGGGTGATGAATGATATGGTTTTCACACATTACTCGACCCATCACCCGACCCGGTTTACCACCCGTTAACCCACCCAATTATTTAAAAAAAAATCTTAGTAGTTTATTAAAAAATATAGTCTAACATAACTACATACTTATCCTTTTTTTAACTCTACCTTTTTTATTCTCTAATTGTTTTTGTGCAAAAAAACATCTAATAGCATATAAACTTATTTAATTTAACCCCACACCACATTTTTTTTGTAAATATTTTATTTGTTTTGCATACACTAATAGAGTGTTCTGAAAAAAAAAACTACACTATTAGAGTGTTAGCAATTTCGCTCGTTTTATCGACTTGGTTTAACATTTGGTTGTGGTAAGACATAATTTAGCCAATTTTTTTTTTTCCCTTTTTTATAAACTATGAGTCTAGCAACAGACTAAAATTCGTCTTATTTGATTTGATATTAAACTTTGTAAGATGAGGATAGTTATATAATGTATGAATAAACCCTTTATACATTTAATAAGATTTCCACGTTGATGTGATTTGTGAAATTATCAAATATGGTCGATTTCTAAGTATATCTTGTGACTCATTTTCTTTTAATTACTCCACCCGATTACCTAGCCGACCCACCGTATTCATCCGACGGATCGAATGATGGGTAAAACATTAGACGAACAGTTGATGAATTGGGTGGAAAATTGAGTCCACCCACCCATCACTCGACCCATTTCCACCCCTATCCATATTATGCAATGGTAGTTACCATTTTTACAAATCCGTGGATATCTACCCGTATTCCAAACGTTCAGTTTCGTTATACATAAATCCAAAACGCATCGTTTCGTTGCTCAGGCAGCTCATCGTTCTACTTCTATAGTTTTATACTACTGTAACGTTTATCCTCCTCTCAGGCTTGCGTGGCCTGTCGTCCTCTCTCCCTCCTTCAGTCCTTCCCCTTTCGTCCTTTCCCCGAATCACCGCCGGCTAGCCTCCTCACCGGCGACATCTACTCCCTCCCTTACACTCTCTCTCCCCTTCACGGCCACTTAGTTGATAGCGTTGAATTAAATCCATTGCAAAATCTAACAATTACATTGTCCCATCTTCCGCTAGTTCGCTCCATTTGTTACCACTTCGTCGCGTCTATGGTGATCGCGCCACAAATTTTCACTCGATTGATGAACTAGTCTATGTTTTTCCCCGTACGATATTTCGAATTGGTCGTAGTTTGATTTGCTGGAGCTAAAAATTAAGAAAGGCAATCGTAATTGGTGATTGAAATTGGAGGATTCGTGTGGCCGTGTGAAGGCCACGGCGGCGAGCGCGTATTAGGCAGAACTAGGAAGGCGCTAGGGTTAGGTTAGTGGTGAAGAGTATTTTTGTGAGTGACAAAAATGGGGACGGGATCCGATTCCGAGCCGAACGGATGGGTGAGTGCAAGAGGGCTGATGATGAAGACCGTTGTGTTAATTGGGGGAGCTCTTCTTGTGAAGAGACTTACCAAATCCACTACCAGGTGGGATCACGCTGATCTCGTCGCCCAATCCCTAACCGGCGAGAAGGTGAGGGTTCTTTGATAGAGTTTCAGGTGACAGTCAATTGTTTATTTTTGCTTTTAACTTCACAAGCTTTTGGCTTTGTGAGTGCAGAACACTAGGGAGCAAGCAGCTAAAGACCCTAGCAATTACTTTAACCTTAGGTATTGATGCATTCCATTTTTTCAATTTGTTGTTTCCGGCATGGTGGTTTATGGCCATGTTTGAATTGAAATGGAGATAATGACCATGTTCTCCCTTTCTTAATTGAATTAGATAGATTCATATCTGGAAGAGTATTGTGTAACTGATACAGAATCAACAGATGGGAATGTAAATAGAAATGTAATAATAATAATAATAATCATGTATTATGTCTTATGAATCAAGGCAAAAATGAGTAAAATTTGCCTCTTGTTTAACTTTCTACGTCTTTCTTCGGTTATGAATTGAGGAAAATGAGTAAAATATGCCTCCATTGTGTACTTTTTCTACCTCTTGCTTTGATCGTGTCTCTATATTCCTATTTGTAAAATAAAAATGTGTGATACCTGAATCAAATATATGCCACCTTATAACAAGTTTGTGCTTGTTGCTTTTCTGATCACATCATCATTGTATGTGTGTTTGATTTCACCAGCTATGTTTCTGGGAAGCTGTTGGCGTTTATTTAATGGTGGTATTTGTGGTTTTTTTTTTGTAAGCTTTTGAGGAAAATGTAAGGTCTTCATATGCTATTTGCTTCTGTCATACTTGAAAATTGTGTTTGTGGCACTTGCGTAGTGAAAAGGTTGATAGAACAAGTCCTTTGTTTCTCTTATTGTCATTGTATATCCGTCAACTTCCTAAGATTGTTTTTTCTTAAAATTACTAACTCCATTATGAGTTTATATTGTCTTCCTAGTAGAGAACATAAAAGCTCTTTAATTTTCCATATAAATGCACAGGCAATAATATGTGCAGTTGAACCTAGTTATTGACCTCTGTTATTGCCGTTGGATGACCTTTTTTTCTTTTTGTGTGTCTGTGTGTTTGGGGGGGGGGGGGGGGGGTCTTTTGGTTATTAAACAAGCATATGTGTTGATAATCTATATCATGCTAGTTCAATAAAACATTTTTTGATGTTATCACGAAGATATAGTCTCTTTGTGTAATATAAGCAGTGATTCCTACAGATTATGTTTAGAATCCCACTCTCTGTGTTGTCCCTTCCTCCATGATCTAGAACCTTGCTTTTCTTTTGGTTAACAAGTTTTGAAAATATCTCTTTCACAGAATGGTTACATGCCCTGCAGCAGAGATGGTTGATGGTTCAAAAGTGCTCTATTATGAGCAAGTATGTAATATTTTCCAAACTATGTTGCTTTTTCTCTCTTAATTCAATCTCACATGATTAAACTTGAATCCTTCTTTGTTGACAGGCTTTCTGGAGAACACCTCAGAAACCATTTAAGCAGGTATCTATATAATATACTCTTACCTCATCTCCTTGTTTATGGACATTCTCTGGTATAGCGTATTAAGACAATTATTAATTTGCGTTAATTAACATGCTTCAATTATAATCTAATTCAGCATGTTAGTTTATTTATTCATGAGCATAGGAGTAGGCAGAATAAACACCGAGGTTTAGCTAGCCCGTATTTTTTAGTGTGCTTACCAGCGGTATTTCAAAAATTCAGGAAGGTAATGAGATATTGATATCAGGATTGGTATACTATTATAGGGAAGGGGAAGGACCAAAACAATTTGTGAGCATGCCCTTTATCTTACTAATTTGGATCCTGCAAAATGCTAGGGCATTTAGATTTCATGTAAGACAATCATGAAGTGGATATGGAGTGTAAGATCGGGAATCACACTAGTTTGATTGAACTCACAAAAGTAACAAAGAAACACATAATCTCAGGGAATCAACAGGTTACCATTGAGCCTACCAGATTTGGGCAAACCTCAAACTGGCCACCAGAGAGCCTTGATCAGTCTTGCAATGATCACTAATGCATAGTCTTAAAGTAGGGGACTACTCCCCTTATATAACACTAATATGGGCTGTGACTAACAACTCTCAGCCATGAGACACTAGCCAATTCCTCTATCCACACACTCTCAAGAAACTGCCTCCTCTCTTTGGCAAAATGCCTAATATTTCCCATGGTACCCTTCACATCCCTTCACTAATTTCATTATCTAACAATTCCACATTGAGTGGATGGCGTCAGTATTATGTAATTGCTTAATTTTGGTTGAAAAGGTTAGTTGCATGATCATGGCTAAAGCTCTCAAATCCTGTTGTATTTCTTTTAGTCCACATCATTCCAAGATTTATCTTGTACAGATTCTTTGTTATTACAGAAATAAAATTATTTTATTCTTGCAGAGATTCTATATGGTGAAGCCTTGCCCAAAGGAAACGAAATGTGATGTGGAGGTTGGTATCCAAGATTCTATATTGCTTCTTCATAGTTCTTAATAAAATGTATTTGAACTGATACTTTCGCCATTCTCTTGGTTGTTTCTTTTACTTGTTTGTTCTTCACCGTCAAAGATTCTTGTTTGTGCTGTTGGGGTGGGCAGGACTGAAGCTTTTGTATTGCGATGTTAGATTGTTCATAAGTGATTTATCATCTTAATATGTTTTTGTGGGATAGGGATTAGCGATAATGAATTACTTATTTTGTCTCTTTTATTTTACTCCCTCTCTAGAAACAATCATGAACATCTCAGAATGAATGTGCAAGGGAACATCAGTTGTTTCGTTATCTAAGTGACCTTCCACTTTGTTCGTAAGTCTTCATAGTGTTTTTTAGCAACAACAACAAAATCACCACTTGTCAATGGGATTACATTTAATCATCCCTTTTCTATGTACAATTAGCAATTCAACACCTACAACCATTTTACCTTTAGAAGTAACAACATTTTTTTTTGGAAGTATGATGTAGAAATTTGAAATTTGACACCATGAAACTAGTAATTAGTGGAAAATCTACTCTTGGTGAATTTGCAAACATAGCTATTTGTGCAGTAGTGATAGACTTGTAGGAAAACATTGTCCTTTTGCTTGCTGCAATCTTTCTCACCTATTTCGGAGATTGAGTATAAATCATTTGCAGCTTAGTACATTTGCCATAAGGGACATGGAAGAGTATAGAAACTTCTGTGATCGTCCAAAAGATCAACGGCCTCCTCCTGATGAAGTCATTGGGGTAAGCCTGCCTATTTTCTTATCTCTTAACCGATGATATTTATTTTTGAAATAGAGTAGGATGTGTAGATTCTAAGTTTGGTACATCAATATATTCCGTATGTTTTAGTTTTAGCTTTCTTGATCTAGAGTATGGCTTTTGTAAGTATCTTAGTTTGCTAAATGGATTTTGAAAAAATTGTTTTGCGTCACGTGAAATATGTAAGACAGATGGTACCAAGCGAAAATTTGTCATTTAAATAGTTCATGTATGTAAAGTGTTGTCCACGAATGTATGAGGGCTGAGGGCTCAAACGTTGTGATCATGGGAACGGTATGCAGGATATTGCAGAGCACCTGGGTACAGTTTACCTCAAACGTTGTGATCGTGGGAAACGATGCTTGTATGAGGGCTCAACCCCACCCGGAGGTTTCCCTAACTCTTGGGTATGTACCCTGTACTCCTTAGCATTTCCTTCGATAATTTTACCTTTTTCAGATTCTCATGGCAGGCATATAACTAAGAAATTTATGCCAATATTTTTTTGACCTGAGCTTAAAGCATTCTATCGTTGACAGAACGGTGCGACATACTGTACAGCAGATATGGCTGTCTTGAAGAACAATGTGATACACGCCTGGGAGAGAGGCTATGACGACGATGGGAATCAAGTAAATCTACTCATTGTTACCAAATGATTGAAGGAACTTAGCTATTCAATCTGCTGTTGTCATTAAAAATTCATGTGGTTGCAACAGGTATGGGGAGTAAAGGAAGGTCCATACGAGTTCAAGCCTGCACCTGCCTCCAGTTTCAATGAGATGCTTCCGCCATTGCATTTGCCCCCTGTCTTGGCCATCGAGAAAAAAATAGATGGCCATTTTGTTTTGCAGGAATAGCAAACCGGGAGTCTGGTTCACAAGTAATGTACAAATGCAGATATATTTACATGTTTATCACTCGAATTTTGTCAATGTATAGCTACTAGGTTCTCCTTACCCAGTTGATCTTGTTGGAATAAACGCAGTGTTAATCGACATGGTTAGTAGAAACAGGGCTAGGTTTGCCACTCATGTTGCTCCTATTCGATTAGCTCTCGAATAGTCGTTGTTGAGATTGTTGTGGAAGGCAAAAAATCGATCAACAAAATCAGTTGATTCTCCTTGAAAAATAAACAAACTGGGCTTTACTTGTCTTCAGTAACAACTTTATTGGATACCAATGTGTTGATTTAGTGATGGGCTTTGATCGATCAAGAGCTCAACATACATCAACAGGTGCGGTGGTCGGAACACCAGGGCGTCAGTTGACCACACCGTTTGCATTTTCACTTTGACAGGAATGTCAATACTTAAACCATTTCGGAATGGTTCAACTGGAGAGGACTTGTGGGTAGTACTTAAAAGTCTCTGGATGACCGCTCTTTATTTATCACTTCAGCCGGATGACCGCTCTTTATTTATCACTTCAAGGAATGTCAATACGTATGTCTACACACCATACCATTTTCATCTTGATAGGATGAATATCTATGGTGACAAAGTCAAATATTTACATTGACGGGATGAATATCATGGTGACAAAATTAAATATTTAAAGAGGGGATGGAAGTAATAATTGGGGAGGGAGAGAATTAGTCAATTTTTATATAATTACTCCGTTTCCTTTTAAGTGACTTTTTCAAGTCGTGCACGTAGTTTTAGAACGATAAAAACTATATTAAATATTAATATTTTAATAATATTTTTTTAATAATATGATACTTATTACCAATAAGTATGAGATTATCGAAAAAAATATTTTAAAAAATTATTATTTCATATAGTTTTTCACGCCTTAAAAAACGTGCATGAATAGTAAAAAGTCAATTAAAAGGAAACGGAGTATTGGCTAAACGGAGGTTAAGTATGATAAAAATTAAATTAAATAAAATTTAAGTTTCAAGTGTAAATTTGGCCAATAGATTTATTTTCTTATTTCTTTCCTATTAAAAATAGGATAATTTATTGTATTTTATTTCTTTTTTTATCTTAGTCCAGTTCGATCGACTCAGTCGCTCTACATCTGGATCGGGTACTGTATTACCCATTTAAGGGATTGACCCTCCCACTCACAAGCGACTCCAAGTTTCCAAGAGGATTCGAACTTCGAACCTCTTGGCATGGGATGTAGCCCCACAACCACTACACCAACTTGTGATTGGTATTGTATTTCTTAACTAGAACATATTATATTTTTTGTAATCAACAAACCTTCCGAATATGTACTAGTTATTATATTATGTATAAGATTTGGAGCAAGTTATATTATATTAGATGTTTTGTTTAAACAAAAAATAAAAAATAAAAGGTGTTTTGTTATATTAAAAAAAAAAACACTATTGAATAAGGTACTCCCTCCGTCCAAAAATACATTGCCTTTTAGCATTTTGCACAAGTTTTAATAAAACACCTTACTTTTAAAAAAATATCATCATTGCACTAACTTTTTCATAAATTTTATTATTTTTTAACACCCACTACACATTTTAACCAATCAAATTATTTTAAAAATTCAACAACACACAAACCAATACAAATCATTACTACCTCCGTCCAAAAATATATTGCATTTACTATTCACGCACGCTTTTTTAAGAAGGTAAAAACTATATAAAATATTAACTTTTTTATTAATTTTTTTTAATAATTACAAACTTATTATAAGTTAATATTTTATATAGTTTTAACTCCTAAAAAAGCGTGCATGAATAGTATAAGTCCATGTATTTTTGGACGGAGGGAGTACAACTTTTTACCTAGAAAGCCTAAAAGACCATCTATTGTTGCACAAAAATTTGCATCTAAAAGTCCATTTATTGTAGGGGTGTGCATCGGTCTAAAACCGAGCCGAACCGGGCCGAACCGTACCGAACCGAAACCGAAAATCTTAAAATTTCAAAACTGAAAGCCGAACCGAAAGCATTAGGTTCGGTTCGGTTATTTGCCGGTTCGGTTTGTGTTCGGTTCGGTTTTAACATAGTTGAACCGAATTTCCATAAAAAGAAATTTTTTTAAAAAATTCTTTAAAAAAAATTCGATTTAACACAAACCGAACAAAAAATAAATAAATGTATTAGTGTATATATACGTGTGTATACACTGTATATATTAATATATGTGTATATATACACACTACACACACAAAAAAATATGTGTATTAGTGTATATATACACTGTGTAGTGTATATATATATATATATATATGTATTTATACACTTTATATATGTGTATATATAAAGTATACAAATATATGTATATAATTTATGTAGTGTATAAAAAGTTATATATATATATATATATATATATATATATATATATATATATATATATATATATATATTGGAATATTTAAAAAAATCGGTTTAACACAAACCGAACCGAAACCGAACACAAACCGAGCCGAAACCGAAAAATGAAAATTCTCGAACCGAAAAACTTCAGTTCGGTTTGGTTTGTGTTGGTTCGGCCCAAAAATTCGGTTTGGACCGAATCATGCACACCCCTAATGTATTGTTGGACGGAGGGAGTATCTTTTAGAGGAAAAAAACCCTTAAAATAAATATAATTACTAGTCTAAATATTACAGTAGGAATCAACATTACCCAAAAAAAATAAAAAAAATAATGAACACAATAAAAGGAATCGCTTGATCTGATTCGATCTTCTACATCCCGCTTTCGTCTATAGTGGGTCGTTTGTTCTGGGTTTTGGGCGATTTGTTTCCCCTTCCTCCCTCTGCGCTCCCTCTCATCCTGAGAAAATCCGATGTGAGTCTCGTCTCCCCGGGGGCGTTCATGTGCTCCTCCGCCGTCACCGGCCCTACTTTCTTCTCCATCGACCATCCCCTGTGCGTCTGAATCTTCGTCTCCGACGCCACTGTCTGATCTCTCACGGTGAGAGTTTGTGTGTCCCTTGTTTTGAGGTTTCCCTGTGGAAGATTAATCAGTGTGCTTCTTATTCCCTGTTGGGTTCTGTTCTCTCTGCCTCGGTTACTTGGTGTCGTAGCCGGCCGTCGATCTTCGGCTGCCCTCGGCTTCTCTACTGGCCCGACTTCTGTAAACCTTGGGCCCGAGGCCCTTTCAGTAAGGGTTGGAGTTTAAAAAAAAAAAAAAAACACTAAGGGCCTACAAACTGTGCTTTGGCCCAAGGCTTTGACTTTGGCCCGGGGCAGCCCGTAGTTGATACACAGGTGAAGAAAAAGAAATAATTCAATTAAAATCAATTTCCCGAAAGGGAATGCCTAAACTAGGGGTGGAAATGGGTCGGGTGATGGATGGGTGGACCCATTTTTTCACCCAACCCATCACAAAAAAATTTCACCCGACCCATCACCCACCCGTTTAAGGTTTCATCTATCACCCGACCCGTCGGGTGAATCGGGTGGGTCGGGTGATTAATCGGGTGATGGAATAAAAAAAATGAGTCACAAGACATACCTAAAAATCATTTATATTCGATAATTTTATAAACCGAGTCAACGTATAAATCTTACTAAATTAATAAAAAGACTTATTCATACATTATATCACTATCCTTAACTTACAAAATTAGTATTAGAAGTTTAATATCAAACTGAATGAGATGAATTCAACTCGGTTACTAGACTCAATATAAAAAAATGGTATAGAAAAACTATGTCTTTAGAAAACAGACTCATGTGTCATTTCTTTAATATCTTGATTTGGTAATTTCTTTAATATCTTAATTTGCATTAAGAGGATTATTGTTACGAGTCTCATGAGAAATTGGAAAAATATATTTTTGTTAATCATGTATTAATACAGTAAATGCTAACAAAGTTGTTGGAAAGAGCTAAATTGCATACACTCTATCGGTATATGCAAAACAAATAAAAGACATTTTATTATTTTAAAAAGACATGGAGTTAAATAATGCAAGTTTTTTTACACCTTTTTAACAAGAACACTTGGAAAATGGAGAAAGTAGAGGTAGAAAAGGAGAAATATGTTAGTTATGTTAAATTATACGTAGTATTATTTATATACTGACCTCTTTTTTTATAATAATCGGGTGGGCTAACGGGTGGTTAAGCGGGTCGGGTAATGGGTCGGGTGATAGGTCGGGTAATGGGTGGAAAATATATCACCCATCACCCGACCCATCACCCATTTCACCCGTTCATCACCCATCCGTCACCCGGATTTTTTCGGGTTTTCACCCTAATAATCGGGTCGGGTGAGTCGGTCACCCACGGGTGATTTCCAGCCCTAGGCTAAACCCACCTGAAAGGGTCCAATAAAAATCCTGTAAGGGTCTCGAATAAATCCCGAAAGGGTTTTTTGGTGCGTTCGACGAGGGTGGTTTTCGATCGCGGTTCCAGTTGTTCGTTGCGGTTCTGATTTGTGTTGGGGCTCTGGCGTCCGGTGTCGGGTCTGGCTGGGATTGTGGCGGTGTGCATCGAGGCGACTCCGTCTTCCGGAAATTTCCTTGGAGGTTCGTCTTCATCGCCTACAGGGACTCCTGATGTACCGCTGGTCAGCGGTGTCATTACTTGTGACGCTTGGCTCTGGATTTAGTCTACGTTGTCCTTAGCATTTTTGGATTAGGCTCGTTATGTTCGACTGTGTCGGTTTGTTTATCACTTTTTGTTTTGCACCGTTTTTTATTTTATGTTGTATGTTTGACGGCTAGCCGTCCGCCGACTTTGTCGGCCTCTCGAGGAGCCAGGTTTGTTTGGTCCTCGAATTATTTACTTATAAAAAAAAAAAAAAAAAGGAAAGTTTCCTTTCCTGCAGTCCTCTGTACTTGAGAAACAATCAAAATTCAGATCTAGTGAGGATTTAGTTTCCTTTCCCGCCATTAATGTGCTTATGGAACAAGCAAATTAAGATATAACGATATTAGGAGGATTTAATTTAGGAAAGAAACAATCCTATAAATCTCCTATTGTTGCCTCTTGTCGCCTCCATCAGAAATCAAATCTCCAATACACTTGTTCCCAGATTTAATTGCAATTCAAAGTAATCTCGATAGATCCATCAATCGATAGAAGTCAGTTGAGCAATCAGCAATGGCGACGATCCACGAATGGAGGTCGAGTACAACCCACGCCATCGAGTACAGACTCCTCAGCAGAGAGTACCGACGCCCGATCCCGGCCTTGCGGCAACCGCGTCCGTGCCGTCTTCTGGGGGCCTTCACCGCCGACGATAGAGGCATCCTCTTCGCCGCCCCCTGCTTCACTTGCTCCGGCTTCTGCTCGCCGGACCAATACTTCCAATTCTGCAAACAGCAGTTGATCTCCAGGCTCCGCTCCCGCTTCCCCGCCGTCCCGGGCAGCTGCGCTGAGCAAATCGCCGACAGTTTCAGGGAGATCGTCGAGTGCGCCAATGCCACCCACAGATGCCCCAGCCTCGGCCACAGCGTCACGTTTGCCTCCACGCACGTCGTCGCAATCCGCATGGGGGAGGCAGACAGGGCGGTGATCGAAGAGTCCTTCCAGCCGTTCCAGGAGGGCGACGTCAACCATTCCTGAGTTTCTTAACCTAAAGGAGATGGCGCTGTTGAGATATTGATGGATGTGAGAAATTTGTTATGTGAGCAATGCTTTATATTTGTCAGTTTTATTATATCTTACTTTGGTAATGATGTAGAGACATGAAGAAATTGAAGGTTAGATTTTGAATCATATAATAATCAATGACCTTGCCTTAATTGGTAGAGGGACATAACAACGACGTTCCTTACTTCATGTTCGACATCGTAACTGATCGATCGAGATTCGAGATAGTTAACAGTCAAATTGATTATTTGGCATGAAATGAACACATAGCAGTCGTCGACATATATAGTAAACTAGTGTAACCCGTCCCCAGCACCGGAAATTACTGAATTACAGTGTTTTTACACATTGTTTTTGATTTGGATGTAAAGTTGGTTGGTTGTTTCTATGTATAAAATTATGACTATATAGTAATGTTAAATGTGAGATGGTATTGACATAACCCCTTGAAATAAAATAAAAAAAAAAGACAAAGTTATAACATTCCATCCGCAGGTTAAGATGTAACAGAAACAACCCACAGAAACCAATCATCCGTGGACGGCATAGGTAGTCATCCTGAAGCCATATCACATTAGAAATCATAATTTAATCGTGCAATTTTGTCACTTAATTTCTTCGACATATATTTTTTTTGAATATTTCTGATCCAGACAGCTTCTTCGCCAAGTAGCAATTCTGGGAAAACATAGTAAAATTACTAATGTGTGTATGTATTATACTGCCTTTAATACTCCCAACAAAGATCGCCTGAAGAAACAACACTTAACTTGCGCTAATAACGTTGCTGTCCGAGAGCATCTGAGCCTGCTTCTTTGCAGAAGAGTTGCTCCCTAACTCCTGGTCGACGACATCTTCGAGCGATCCTCCCTCCTCCATTTTTCTCCTCTTTTTCGAGCTTCCTGATGGATCCTTCTTCGCATCCATCAAAGACACGAGCGTCTGTAGATGCTTCGGGCGCGAGCTACCTGTGCTTAAGGCAAGCTCCTGCCTTCGGCGATACTGACGGTATATCTGGGTGGAGTAAATGCAGAGAGCAATCAAGCAAGCTATCCCACAGATGAGAAAAAGCCCCAAAAAGCTCCTCAGGTGGAGTTGGCTTGACTCGATCTCTGTACTGTCCAGACTGCAAGTGCTTATTGTCAGCCACTTATCGTGTATCCGCTGAAGATCCCCATTCTCGGATAGCTTTAGAATTGCGGTTGACATGTCAGGAGCAAGAGGTGAATCCCGCGGAAATGCCTGGTACATATGTAAGGTTGTGAACTTGTGATGGGAAAAGCATATGTAAGGAAGAAATAGTAATAATGTATCTTACGAAGCCCCATCCACTTCTAGTGAATTCTTGACCGACAACCCGAAAGTTGCACTGACTTGAAAGGAACAGCTCAACATAAGGACGCTCATCAACTACAGCGTCAACCACACCATCTTGGAGAGCCTGTGCGTATTCGTCTGACGAATTAAGAGGAACAAGCCTTGATTCCGATATGTTGAGTTCCTGGCTCAAGTATTGTTCCGCAAAAGACCCTACTTGGTAGCCGATTTGATCATTGCCAGATTTTAAAGTATCGATTCCCTTGATATGAGAAGACAGTTGTTGCACTGTTAGGATTGATGTCAAGCTTGCAGTATAGCTGGAGGTTAGTATCAGAACCACAAACAACCATATCAGTAGCACCATTCGACCAAGAGGATTGACAGTGTTTTCTCCTATAGAAGGAACAAAGAAGCTGCCTGAGTAAGCATAGTAAGATGAAACTCAATCATCAAACATTTTGGGTGTTCACTTACTGTGGGAAAATGTTAAAGTAGAGAAGCTGAACCTGCAAAGTTCAGTTTAAAGAAGATTAAACAGAAGCCATACAGAAAAAAATTGCTTCAAGTGACATGTTTTCATTACTGTTCATTTCCTTGCCTTTTAATTAGTCAGACATGTATTAAGCCACCGTATTGTTAGGTTTGATTGATGATAAACATAGAACCACTTCCAACATAAGAATAATGGAAATAGTGAAATAAAATTCAGGCTCATATTTGGCACTTACCATAGAATTGTAATGAGTTGTTGGCTAGGTGTACCCCTGAACTCATCATTCAGCCTGTGCTCCAAAATCCACACAACGATTCCTATAGAAATAAAGGCAATGACAATCACTCCCCACATCATTGGAGTAAAGGGTCGGAGAAAAGCCCATGCTCCTGAATTTTGCTTTTTGAATGGAGCTACCACCACAAGCCCAGATGCAGCATAAGGCTGAGTAAAATCTACCATCTTTGTCCTACTCGTGACAATGGCAATATCGCCAATGGCAGCATCAAATTCCTGCAAGACAGATAAACTACTCAATATAGGTGAAACGAAATATCCATGTAGCACGACTCTTAGAAAGAGTAACTATGCTTTAAATTTACTTACACCTGTTGCCACCATATGCACAAGATCTGTATAGTTGGGATTCTTGAAACCATCCCCAAAGCCAACAAATTGGTATGGAACAGCATATGGCAACAAGTTGATAGCAGCTGTAAACACATCTATACAGAATCCCTTAAACATATCGTTAGTTCCTGGCGTTCTTGAAACAAACTCCTTAAAACTAACGCGAATGGGTACTCCAATTCTCAACAGTCTCCCGCTGTTGGGAAAAACCCACCCACGAGGCACTGTTGTTATCCCTCCAGGCCAAAAAACAGGGTAGAGTTGCTGGCTTGCATTTGAGCGATTGAGGGGCTTTTCATAAAGTGTCTCAGGTGGGACAGTAGACAATCTGGAATAATTACTCCAGTAGCCAATTTGGTGGTAGCCAGTACCAATGACATTGATGATATCATATGCAGGCTGAACCAATGATCTGCTTGAATCAAACTTTAGCTTGCCTGTTAAGCCAACGAAATCACTTTGCAAAATATTTGCTAGCAGATGTTTTCCACCATCAAAGATGTTAAGGGCTTCAAGTTGAAGGCCATTTCCTTGAAGAGAATGTATCTTGGAATCGTTTGAAAATGAGATAACGCCTCCTTCATTAAGATATTTGTCAAGAGCGTGAGCAACTAACCAGACGGAATCATAAGCATACAACCCATAAGAATTTAACCCAAAAGAACCATCAGTTAATTTTCTCCATCTCGCTGTAAAATTTTTCTTTATGTTGGAAGCGGGTGTGTGCTGACGTAGAACAAGGACTCCCTGCATTGAATCGATCTTATCAGAGGGAAGGGGAGAAGCGGAATCTAGCACAGAGGAGAGCCAATCAGTTGCTATCCAAACATACCCATTATCCATCATTCCAAGAAATTGTGCCACCTTAAAAACCAAGAAACCTGTATCTGCATTTACGTGAAGGACAATCACTCGAGGCTCAAGCACCGAGACCTTAACTAGTGTATCCATTATCTCACTCCAAGTGACGCCTGGACCTGGTCGAATTCTAGCTTTATAGGAAATCTTGCAACGATTCTCAGCAAGTGCATCATCCAAAGCGGAGACACCATTCCTGCCATAGTCATCATCAACCAAAATGGCAATAACTTGTTTCCAATTATAGTACTCAACAATTGCAGCAACTGCCTCCATTTGATACATATCACTGTGTGTGGTTCTGACAAAATAAGGGAATTCAAGCGGGGTAAGAGTTGGATCTGTAGCTGCAAATGACAAAACAGGAACTTGGAGTTCGCTTTCAACAATGGCGACTATATGAGCAATTACTGAGGACTGTGGGCCAATAATTGCTATAACATCAGTCTCCATGAATTGCAAAGCTGCATTGAGAAACAATTATAAAAAAAATATATTAAAAAAATGATTGTATCATTATCATGAATCTAGTGAAATTCAAATTGATCGTAAGACTGGGAAAATGAAAAGGAGAAAGCTGGTACCCTGAACCATGCCAACAAACGGATTATACTCAGAATTCCGCATTGTCAGGTTCAGTTTGGTGCCATTCAGAATGTTTGGATTGGAGTTTACATCATTGACGGCTTCTTGAATTGCAACCTTGGCAACCCTTCCAACCGTAGAGTTGAAGGTAAAGATTGCTCCAATGTTTACAACCGTTGGTCTGCTAACATTTTTACATTTAATCCGAAGTGTGGGAAAAGCCAGCCAGATGAGAAGCAACTGAAGGAGCAGAGAAAGCTTCATCTTAAATCACCAATCATCACACTCAATTTCCATAATTGAGCCCAATCAGCTGCTTCCTGCAACAATGGGATTACATGGAACTCCCATTACAAATCTATCTAGAAAGCGGAAGCACCGGTGTAAGGGAGGGAAAAAAAAGAAGAAACAATTGCAAACCACTAGATCAATCTGCATCAATAGGTTGGGGTAAGAAGACTAAAAATCATGATTCGGAACATAAAAAAGTTCAATTTACCTTTCATCATGCATTTTTCTTTTTCAATAATTTTCATGCAATGCACTCATTGAACACAAGTGTAAGCATCACAAAACCATGCTCTTTCACTGGTACAAGCAGGACATCAAGCATTAGATAGTCATCATCTTAGTGAATATCACTTATGCTTAATTCCATTATAATTAGTGATTACTCAATAATCAGCCATCAAACAAACATCAATAATCCCTCAGGTATTGACTGGCACACAGATATTGGTCATCTTACGGATGATGATCATTATAAAAATATTTGTCATGACTCAAAATATTGACCACAATGACCAGCATGGATATATAGGCCATGGCACAGATAACAACTCAAAAATTGACCAATATCAGACAGCATTCCAATAAATGGAAGTTGGAACAGAAGAATTTGTTGTCCCAAAGGCAATGATAGCAACACTCAATCTCAACCCTAACTTGCCTTTCGAAATGATAACTGATATTCCAACAATTTCCAAAAACACGGAGAGATAACTTCCCAAAAACAATTATAACATCTCGAGGTCTCTCTGTTATCCTCTAGCTAGTACACTCTAGCCCCTGGCACAAATTATTATTATTATGAGTACTAAAATCTTGTAATAGTCATCAAAACAATGGCCCTTGTTTTGTAGTACCCGTTTTCAAATGTCAAATGACACTTTCAGAGGGAATCTGAATTCAATCTTCCCATCTTTGGTTTGGACTTTGGAGTTTGGACCAAGAGGCCGTAAGCCCCATGTTATTCACATAGCTCAAACTTGGGAATTGGGAGCTGACATTAACGGCCACAAGATAGTCATCTTATTCTTACTCTCATTGGGAAATTCAAAGCAAGTGCAAGCACAGCTCACAGAAAGAAAGAAAGAAAGAAAGAAGGTAACCCAAATAAATCCTCCTTTGAGTAAAGAGTGTTGAAATTGAAACCCTAAAACATTGATTCAGGAAGAACAAACAGGAAAGAGGTGACAGAGAGAAGCTACTAACCCCCCTTGGAGAAAATCGAAACAACCAGTCAAACGAGCGACTAAGTCCTCTTCTGAAACCAGCTCCCAACCCAACTTGAGTATCTATGAAAGAGGCAAGAGCTTATACCGTACATACACGGTCAAACTTGGTCATGTGTTGTGGTACCTATGGATGACCATGATCCAACCATTTCTCTCTTTACCTTTGATTTTGTTATTGGAGGAAATAAAAATAGCCCTTCCAAAGTGTAAGAGACACACGTGACGTGACAGGATTCCGGAATCATATACTCTGCAACTGATTGATTGCTTCGACAAAGGTGCAAGGAATTTCTTCCCTCAATTATTCTACTGTGTTCTATTTCTATCTCCAATCCATCGAATATTCGTCATAGAAACTCACCAAAGAGGCTTGGCATCTCCATGAAATTGAAGCCCAAGCAAGAACCTGCAAGCATGAAACAACAAAATTTTAATTATGGAAATTAGTTCATAACAAACATTTTGGGGGGAAAACGTTCTTAATCCATCCAGAGGCGGAAATCACCAGAACTCAACGACAGGAAGAGGATGATGAAGGACAGTGCTGGAAGCAAAACCCTAATTCTAGGAGAACAACCCACAAATTAAACTGTAGAAGCATACCTCCTGAATTCAAACAATTCGTTGGCCTCCTGCTTTAGAAGTGCTAAATTCGTTGTCCTTGTCCCACCGGAAGTGGAGAGGAATCCTTGTCGACCTCCCTGAATCCTTTACAGCAAGCTGTGTACAAAAATAAAGGAAATCCAGTGAGAGAGTCCATTAAGAAAATATAAAAAAAATACCTGAAATCAAGAACAGAACATGAAATTCAAAATGAAAACCAAATCCAAAATCAGAAGAAAACAACAAAAGCAAAACAACAAGCTGCGGCAAACCAGAAAGAGTTCGTTACCTGAATTCGTTGCTGGATAAGAGCATGGAAGAGAAGAGCAAAGAGCAAGCTGGAGTAAGGAGAAAGAGAGCAGGCGAAAAGGAGAACGGAGTAAAGGCGGTAGAAACAGGAGAGCAGCAAAGAAGATGGAGAAGAGAGAGAAGGCGATGTGTGAATGAAAGGGAACCAGAGGAGGCAGCACTGAGTACTGACCACTGACCACGAGGGAGAGCGATGGAGTATTAATACTTTCCCAAAAAATAAAATAAAAAATAAAAATAAAAATAAAAGAAGAAGAAGAATCCAACAATGGAGTTTGGAGATATCATAATCAGATTGAAGAAGGCAAAAAAGGTATGGACCCTTCACTGCTCCGATTATCTGTTTCCTCTTCTTCTCGAACCTTCCCACTCTTCTTCCTCTCCAAATCTCCCCAATTCTTCAATCCCATCCCAAGCCAATCGGGGAGGATTAGAAATCTGTCGAAGCCAGGGAGCAGCTCCCGGAGTCGAGAAAATGACGTCGTTTTCGACGACAAGGTCTTCGAATCCGAGCGGCTGAAGCTCGACGCCGAAGCTCGGCAATCCATGGCGGAAGCTTCAGAGAGGGAGTCAGTCGACGACCCCAAGGCCTGGAAATGGGGGATTCGGAAGAGAATTTGGGATTTGATGGAGGCCAAGAACATCGCTCAGTTCCCTCGCCCCGTTCATCACCGAATCCCTAATTTCGTCGGAGCTCCGATTGCTGCTGACAAGGTTTGTTTAAATCTCTTACGAGTTCATCGCTTATATGAAATTAAATTTCCTTTCTTGTTTAAATCTCTTACGAGTTCATCACCGAATCCTCTCTTTGGGCGGTGAAGTTGGCTGAATTGGAAGAGTTTAGGACTGCTGAGTGTGTGAAGGTGAATCCGGATACGCCTCAGAAACAAGTCCGTTTCCTAACTCTCACTGGTTAGTCACTGAGATTTCAATCATTAGATGGATATGGATTGCTGAATTGAATTACCTTTTGAATTTCTGCAAAGGAGCAAATGAAATCGAGTATTAGACGTGCTTCACACAATTCAAACTGTGTGATCAATTGGGAAGGTCTCAAATTTTGGGGAAATCATGAGAGATTGATAAGTAATTTGTATCATTACGATGCCAAAACAGGTGGGAAGCAACTGCTAACTCCTCAGCCGCGTCTGAGGACTGGTTTCTTTTCGGTTCTTGAATCAAGTAAACTGAATGCCAGTACCATCAATGAGGCTTGCACTTCAGTGGGAGTAGCCAAATACGGAAGACCAATTGGGTTAGATGAAAAGATCAAGGTGGATTTGATTGTTATTGGTTCAGTTGCTGTTGATCCCAAGACCGGTGCTCGACTTGGAAAGGGTGAGGTAATTTCCTCTTGACAACCGCGGTGTATGATGTATGTTCAAGATGTCTGGTTCTGTTTAGAATAGCTTAGCTATAAATGTCGTGGAACTAATAACATTGTTGACGATAAACCGTTTGAAGTTCAGTGACAGTATGATATAGCTTTTCTCTGATATCTTTTGCCAATTTGGTTTTAAGCTACAGTGTTAGCTTGTGAAACATTTTTATAGAAGATGATTCGGGTCTCAGGATGCTTTCTGTTTGTTTTTTAGTAGATCAATGTTTTAAATTTATCGTAATTAAATGGAGTGCACATTCAAGGTTTAGATAAGATGGCGATTCAGAAAACGTCCATCATGAGAAGATCTTCATTTTGCTCAAGCTAAATGCACAAAAAGTCCCATCATTTAAGCACAATGTGAGAAGATCTTCCGACTTCTGTTGGCCGAATCCTAATACTCACCCAGCTTATGACTAGTGAGAGTTCCCAAGGATGTCTGAAGCATCACACTGTAGAAACAGGCAGTCAGAACTCAGATGCCTCACCCTCATGAAATTACACGCATCAGCATGTTTCTGAAGTTTCATTTTTCTATGTTCTATGAACTGGTGTAGTGGTGGTGTATGTTGTTCTTTAGAGATCATCAATTAGACTGAACTCTTGAGGACAAAAATACCAAATAATATCATGTTATTTCAAACTTTATAAATCTGCATTACATCTTCTACAGGGATTTGCAGAACTTGAATATGGGATGCTGCGTTACATGGGAGCCATTGATGACTCAACACCAATTGTCACCACTGGTAACTGCTTTTAGATGTTTTTTAGTCGCGGTACTTGTACAATGCTTTTATCATTGTAATTCCTAAATGCAAGAGCTGTTGTGAGGGCATCTAATGTTGCAGTGCATGATGAGCAACTGGTTGACGGATTCCCTGTAGAGAAGCTTCTCATCCATGATGTACCAGTCGACATTATCTGCACCCCAACACAGGTTATCTACACCAACACATCAATACCCAAACCGCAAGGTTGGTTACACATTTCTATGAATCAATTGGTTACTCATTTCCCAATTCTGTTATGCTTCCAACTTCACATGTTATGCCGTTGCAATATACGTGTAGGAATCTATTGGGAGAAATTGTCACCTGAGAAGCTGGGCCAGGTCCGGATACTAAGAGAGCTTAAAAGTAGGATCGAGAAAGAGACTGGACAGAAGCTTCCATGTGGCCCATCCGAGAAGCTCCCCCAGACTGCTCAAAGAAAACCACGTTCTCCGCGATCACCACAGAAAGGGGTAAGGTAAGATGTCAATCCTGATGGTATCATGTATGTGTTGGAGATGAATGAAGACCTTGCCATCTTTTTAGTTTTCAGCGGTATATGAATATACAATAAGTTGTCAAGTTGGATGCCTCAAGTGTTAACTGCATTGCCCACCAAAATATTTTGAATTTATACACAAGATGTAGGGCTACAAGGGTCCCTAAATTACATCTATGTTACTTACAGTAGTATCATTCACAAGATTTAACCCGTTGATCGAAACAAAGGTCCAATACAACAGCTACAAAAGATACATAGATCTGTCAAACAATGAGAACCGGTAGATGTATGGACACAGTCAGATGAATCTGCTCATAGGAACTCGTTCTTTCGGGTGACTAGTCCTTTCTATGGGGCATAACACCTGCGGCATAACTCCTCCAGCATCCTCTGCATCTCAGCCATCATAGAGGACATGTGGTGAATGTCCTTACGCATCTCCTGCTGGTGAACCCACATCTCATCTTGTCTCGTGGACAAGCGTTGAATCTGCTCTGCAAAGTCATTGTGACTCGACCCACCAGCTCCAGCGGTGCCAGAAGGCCCAACACCACCATAGTAACCCTCATGTTGTGCACTAGTCGTCTCAAAGTCCATCTCCTCCGTCCTAGCATCAACATCATCATTACCATCCCCATAGTAACCCTCCTGTTGTGAGCTAGTCTCAAAACCCACCTCCTCCGTCCTAGCATCAACATCATCACTCTCCCCCAAGGTAAAGAAATCCCTTTCTGTAGGACCACAGGGCATCGGTCGAGGTAACCGCAATTGCCGCAGTCCAGTAGGCCCAGACTTCCACACCCACACAGGATCCTGGCCCCCCAAAATATGGGCTCTCCGCAGCTGAGCTTCGTTGTAAACAAAGAACCCCTGCATCGCATCGGTGACTCCATCCATATCAATCAACTCCCTAGCAATGAGAGTGATCATCCCACCAAATCCAATCCGAACGGATTTCCTCAGCTCCACCACATCCCAACAGTGATATAGAAACATATCCACCCAGCTTGGAATATGCGGCACCCCTGGTGTCAAACACCATAGATACGTCAAGTCGGTCAATGAAACCTTGTTGATCTCTACCCGGCCGAAGAATGTGTTGGCCAAAACCTTGTGTGTCAACCTTAGTGCTGGATGAACAATAGAGTAGTTATTCTCACCCTTCGTGGGATCAAATACCTCACCAGTAGCAGCACGCCAAAAATCACAGGACCAAAGCTCAGGTCCAGCCACTCCATCGTTGGTGCATCTGGAATAATGCTTAAATAAATATTTTATAAAGGGTTTTAATTTTCACAATCTTATCCATATTAAAAATAAAAGGGAAAAATGATTTTAACTGTTTTTTGAGGGTTTCTTTCAATTAAGAAGGTGAGCGGGAGAGTGAGAGAAGAACACACGTTCCCATCATCATAAAAAGAGGATTTTTAGGTTTAAGAAGAGATAGCCATACGTCTTCTTCTTTCTACTTGGTTTTCAATGTGTTTGATGAATTCTAGAAATCGATTGATGGTTTTTACTAACAATTTAGAAGCGATCTTGTGTTAGTATTAACCAGTTGAATTAATCAATTGTTCTTCTGATTTTTGAGGTTCTTCTTCGACGGTTCGACGGTTGGGCTCTGCTCGATAAATTGGATCCGATGGAGGTGTGTGACATTGCCAACAATGAGGACCTCAATCCGGAGGCTGCTAATCTTGATTTCTTGTTCGGATTCGACAAGCCAGATCGAGATGTTTCGAATTGGCGAAGAAGACCATGTCGATTTAAATTAAAATTAAAGAGAAGAGAAGTGAAGATGGAGGTGCCTTGCACACCACCGTGAGGCTACGGATTAGCCGGCCGCTAACTTCTCCTAAAACGGAAGCTCCGATAAAATAGCCGCGGAGAAAGGCCGGCAGGTTCTCAGGATCTCGGCTCGGCGAAAACCGAATAGGTATGTGACTCGCCTGAGTAACTCCGGCGAGGAGGCGATGTACCAGTCTGGCGTCGTTAAACCGGCAATCGACAAGTCGCAGCCGATGGCTGAGTTCCTTGAAACGATGACGGCGTACTCGCCTAGGCTAGGCGGCGTTTGGTCCTTGCTCACCCTTCGTGGGTGCAGCAGGCGTTGGTGCTGCTGTCGCCTAGGCTGTCGACGACTCGACGGCAAGTCACTCCCATGGAAGATGCAGATGAACGGAGAGCTCCAATCTGGCTGCTATGGCGGCAGGGGCGTCACTGGGTCTCTTCGGGTTTAAGTCCGGGCTAAAGGTTAACCTAGAGGCATGGGCTTGGGCGGGCCTCGGGTCGCGCCTGGGCTAGGTCTCTGAAGGGTGTGGTTTTGGGCCTAATTTGTTTGGGCTTACTAATTAATTTCCTTTCTTTTGGCAAATTGGTTCAGGAAGTTGACCACACAAGGCCGAACCGTAGTACCTTGTGCAGAGATTGGAGGATGCTAGGCTCGGTTATGACGGTATCTTGTCCAAGGGTTGATGTAGTGGACATAGAGGCCCTAATTTTTTGGGTTTGAATGACAACAAATTGAGTGATTGGGTAAGTAAAAGAGCTCCCGCATTAAGGCGGTGAATTCACGATGTGCCAGCCTACCAGGTAGGGCTGTTACTTGAGCCGAGTAGCTCGAGCTCGGCTCCGGCTCGGCTCGGAAAAAGCTCGACTTGGACTCGCTCGAATTAAATATGAGCCAAGCTTGAGCAGAATTCTGAGCTCGAGCTCGGCTCGAGTAGCTCGTATAACTCATTTTATGGGTGAAATTACTGTTCTCCCCCTATTTTTTATTTAACCCCATGTAAATAGGTTTTATTTAACCCCTTGTAAATAGGGCGTATATCTCGTTTCGTAGGTGAAATTACAGTTATGTCCCTATGTTTTATTTTTGCTTTTCCTTTTGGACTCTATTCACTTTGAATCACAGATCTACATTTTGTGAGTAGCTCGAGCTCGACTCGAGAAAATGAGGCTCGAGCTCGGCTCATTTATAAACGAGCCGAGTTTGAACACCCACTACTCAAGCTCGTTAGCTCGTATATCAGCCCTACTGCCAGGTAAGTATACATCTTACATTCCTACCTAAGTGATAGCACATATATATAAATATATATACATATGTCGAACTCAGTTTAATTACCAAGTAGACTTTGTCTTGCTCGGTTGGTATATTTATATATATATATTGAGTTCAATGATATATTTATACGTAGTGGCTGGTCATTTGGATCCTATAGTGATGGTATATATATATATATATATATTTTGAGCTTAGTAGATTGTTTTGCTCAGTACTACTAAATGGGTAGTTATACATACATCCTAGTTTCATTTCGAACCACTTGATTTTTGAACTGGGTGATTGCAAATTGATGAAAATGTGCTATCATGATGATTTTGTATAACCCAAGTTTAACTTGTGTGGTTAATTTCATGATGCGACGTATGCGGAGAGGCATTGGGATGTTGGTAGCAAAATCATTTGCTATGATTGCTAGAGGCAGGAGTTAAAGAAGCTCAGGATGGTGATGAACCAGTCGAGTCTTTACTTTGGTCATACGAAGGATCTTCTTCTACCGATCGAGAACACTCGTATCGGCCTATTTTGTGAGATAAGTTTGATGGGCAATTTTTGCTTGACTTATTAGTTTTAACTACACAAAAATGCTTATATGTTGATTGATCTCATGTGCATTTGCAATATTAAATGATGATCATGATATGACTCTTTTGGTTTGTCTTGAAAGAAGGTTGCCTTGTGACATCTTTATGAATATTGATCTTTGGCATGACATTAGGACATATATAGGAAGTTGTTTCTTTGAGAGAATTCCATAAATGATCCTAATCTCTAACTTGGTTGTTGTTGATCAAAATATATGTGATATGTGCATAAACTTGCTAAATAACTTTTGGACCCGTATTGAGTGGACCACTAGATTGCTTGAGTTAACAAAGATTGATCTTTCTTTTTATAAACTCTAAAAGCAGATATGGTAAAGGTGTTATATCACATTAGATGATCTTTACATATACCAAGTTGCATGCATTGGCTAAGATCAAAGATGTAGGAAAAATTGTTCTTGATATTTACATATGAGGTATAAAACCAACTTGAATAGAACCAAAAATGCTTTAGATCCAATAGAGGTAGGAAGTAAGGTGCCACAAGAGAAGTTAGACAAAACCCCATATAAGGTGTGGAAATGACTTAAGAGTCTATTAGTGTATATGAGAAATGTGGGGGTGTTTGACTAAAGTGATTGTACTTTCCTTTAAACGAGATGATGTTGGATCTAATATGGTTGATTGTATATATACTTGTTGGTCATGATGAGAACAATTGCGTTGCTTACGTGCTTAGATGATATATACATGTGAATATCATGATGCTGAGTTTTGTAGCAATGTTTACTTTTAAGTAAAATCATAATAGTATTCTTATATGTGTGCTTATGTCTATATCTTTGTCTTTACTTGATTCAAATGATGAGAATGAATCTAATGAGGTTAGAGGAGTAATAGACATATAATTGAAACTAGATGTGAGTTTAAGTTTGAGACAACTTTGTTGGATGAACTCGTTGATATGACTGAAAGTGATTTACCTCTTATTTATGTTCTTAAGTTATAGAAAATGAACTTAGAACACATAAAGAGGTTATGAGTTCAACCTATACTAGTTTCTTTCAAAAGATGCTATAGATAGTAAAGTAGAATCTATTATGTGTATTCCTTCTTGGGAACTAGTTGACTTGCCTAGAGGTGTCAAAACCATTGTGTGTAAATGGATCTCTAAAATGAATTTTAGAACAGATGGTTCTATTATAAGGTTTAAGGCAAGACTAGTGGTTAAGGGATTCACACAAAATATGAAATTGATTTCTTTAATACATATTCTCTAATGATTATGATTGTCATTTACATTTATTATTTGCATTAACATTTAATTATAAATCAACAGTGCATCAATGGATGTTGAAATGTGGTTTAAATGACGATCTAGAGAAAGAGATATGTGGAACAGCCTACGGGCATGTGGTTCCAAGAAAAGAGAATTTTGTGTTCACTTAAGAAATCAATCTATGGCTTTAACCAAGCATATTTGAAATGTTATGAGAATTTTACCAAATTGTGTTGAAGTTTTGTTTTTGAGTATATAATGCATGTTTTTATACCAAGATGTATTACATTGGTTATGTGCATTTATATGTATATGAGATGTTAGTTTTTGGCACTAGCATGCATGTGATAAATGATTTGTTTCCTCTTGGTTTGAGATGAAAGATATGGGTGAAGTTGATCTGTTTCTAAGTGTTAAAGAAACTAGAAACGAGAAATTGCTTCATTCCGTTATGTAGAGAAATGTTGAGAAGGTTGGGTAACTTTATCGTTATGCCATTATGGTCGAACATTCTTATTATGATGATGTTATAGCTCCCCTTGTGGTTTTGTTTTGACATTATTTGGTGGTGCTATGTTGTGAAAATCATCAAAATTGTCATGTTTGCTAGATCGACTATAAAATATGAGATTATAGTTTTAGATTTAGCTGGACAAGACATTGAGTGGTTGAGAATGTTTCTGGCTCACTTACCTTTGTGGGGGGCATGAAGCTCTATCTAATTCTCTACATTGTGACTCACATTTGTTGTTTGTGCAGCTAGTAGCAATACATAGAATGGCAAGAAGAGACACACGTGGATTTGACATGAAGCTTTGAGACAGCTGATTGCAAATGGTGTCATCTATTTGGAGAATGTGAGGTCCGAGAGGAACTTGATGTTCTGTTGACAAAAAGGACGGAGCATGAGACTAGTTCTTGATTTGTCTAAGGGAATGAGACTCAAACTCATATGAGGAGAGATACACCACGTCTCATTCCCATGACATGTGTATTGAGAAAGGTTGAGTCATGTACTCTTAATGAGTCCATAGCCCAGAATTGGGTGGTCCTATTGAGGACTTGATGGATTCACTGAATAAGGAAGAGGATGAGCGTAATGCTCTTAATGGTTCCATAGCCCTAATAAGGGTGGTCTATGTGAGATAGACTTGATGGAGCTACCTACGAGAGTGTGAAGGGGTTGATCACCTTCTATGGAAGACTAGGGTGGTCTTTCTAGAGCACTCTTCAGCACCCAAGGTATGAGATGACCACATACATATTTGAGGATCTTATCGCGGAATCACCAGGATCGTGGTGAAGGTATGTGCTGTTGAGGTCAACTCGCGAGTCTGGAAGTTCAAGATTCGTTCACTTCTATGACAAGCGAGGCACTCAGCTTCACTATGTGTTTCGTTCAAGACTTGTTCACCAGCATTTAAGTATCTTCTCCATAAAAACCAGCTCAGAACGTTGTTTTCAAAGTTGTTTTAGAAAACCTTTTTTCTCGCACTTGTGGGGGATTGTTGGAATAATGCTTAAATAAATGTTTTATAAAGGGTTTTAATTTCCACAATCTTATCCATATTAAAAATAAAAGGGAAAAATGGTTTTAACTGTTTTTTGAGGGTTTCTCTCAATTAAGAAGGTGAGTGGGAGAGTGGGAGAAGAACACACGTTCCCATCATCATAAAAAGAGGATTTTTAGGTTTGAGAAGAGATAGACATACGTCTTCTTCTTTTTCCTCTTCTCTTGAGAAAAGTTCTGAGATCCTAGTGATTTCATCTCTTCGATTGCGAGTGCACGCTTTTGAAGAGCGCTGTGTAACCTTGGGGGGCGATGTCATGAAGCCGACTTGCACCGTGGTCGGGGCGAAATCGCTTCTAAGGCAGTGGGTTCGGATATATATACCACGCCACAGCCATTTGTGTTTTTGAGATAAGTTTTCTACTTGGTTTTCAATGTGTTTGATGAATTCTAGAAATCGATTGATGGTTTTTACTAACACATCAGTAACTCCAAAAATCAGCCCCAATCGCTCCTTGGTCAACCTGAAATCCTGACCCAACAAGCGGAACTCACACGCATCATGCCCAATCAGCAATGTGGCTAAAAACTCCTTGACTAGGCTAGGATAAGTGGGAGCATGGAGACCCACAAAGTTACCTAGTCCACCAAGTCGCAACAGCTCCATCGTACATTGCTCTAAACCCAACGTAACCAAAGTCTGTCTATCGAAAAACTTGGTTTGAAACCACTTTCCTTTATTCAACGCATCCCACTTATCTTTCTGAGCACTACTCAAACCTTCAGGCCTAGACATCCTCTGAATAACACTACAGCACCTCAAACAAGTAAGAAGGGGGAACTTACAACCGGACTGAAACCGACACTTGCTGCAGGAGAAGGCCGCGGGCGCGGCGCGGCTCGACGATCTTCTTCTTCCTTTCTGACGAAGCTCGCCCCTCCTTCAATGCTCGCGATCCGGCGTACCTTTTGTAGAGTGGGTAGTTCTTGGTTGGATGTTGTGGTTTTGTGAGGGTTATGATGGAGGTGGGTTTTGGGGGATTTGACGATGTTGGGTGGGTTTTAATGGTGAATGGTGATGAGAAAAACAGTGGGGATTGTAATGGAGATAAAGGGAAGGAGTATAGGATGAATTGTTTTGTGGGATGATAGGAGTGGGTAGAGAGTAGGGTTGTTATATGAACTGATCAAGCTCGGATCGGGATCGGCTCGAAAAAGCTCGCTCATTTATTTAAACAAGTCGAGCTTGAACAAATTTTTAAGCTCAGTTGAAAGCTCGGCTCGTTCAAATAAAGCTCGAATAGATTGAATTCTATGAAATTTCTAAAATTTCCTTTAAGTTAACAAGTTCTAACTAAGTGGAACTACTTAAAGCGCGAAAAAAGTTCGGCTCGAGCTCGTTTATTTCCTAAACAAGCCAAGCTTGTACAAAATAAAAGGCTCATTTAAAAATTAGTCTCGCATCGGCTCAAACTCGTTTAACAAACGAACCAAGCTTAAACATGTTAAGCTCGTTCGGCTCGAATAACACCCCTAGTAGAGCGTTATAGGATGGTTTGTGCAGCAGTGAAGGATAAGCTCTCATATTCTTCCACTTTATCAACTTCCAAGGTGGTATTAAATGCAAGTGTTTTTTTTTTCCAATGGCCTCATTATTTAATACTCTAGTTTTTAAATAAAATATATTTTGAATTGCAAGTAGAATTCAAAATAAATTGCAAGTTTCATGTGTATATTCAAAATTATCAAGTTTGATAATCCACTTTGATGTGTATGGTAATAACGTTATACAATTTATGGAAAAAAAAACAGTAATCACGTTATTGGAAATTAGAGAAGGGAGTAGCAGGCCTACCGCCTACCCGCAGGCTGCGACGTAGGCTTTTCCTAAGAAAGAAATCTCTTTTTTTTTAAATAAAATAATATAATTTCTGGTATTGGTAGAAAATACTTCACACGGATCCGGATTGTGGGTCGTTAGATTGATGTAAACGGATGATCAGGATGTGAATATATAATTGAAATTTAGGCGTTTTCTAGAATGTGAATATATAATTTTTTATTCTTACCAAATCATCACCCTAGATTACTAAAGCTGACCAAACTTTTTAATTTTTGCCAAATCAGCACCCTAAATCATTATAATAATCAATTAATACTAATTTAAGTCTTAGATGGTACATAGATATTAACCGAATGACTCCGTAACTTCGATTAAAATTTCAATTATATATGCCGTTATGTCCAATCTTTAGCTAGTAGATGGGGTTTAGGATTTAGAATTTAGGGTATTTTGATTGATTGAGGCAGTTTAATTTGATAAAATATTTATTTCAAATATTTAAACGCCATAGATACGTCAAGTCTGACAATGAAACCTTGTTGACCTCTACCCGGCCAAGAATGTGTTGGCCAAAACCTTGTGTGTCAACCTTAGTGCTGGATGAACAATAGAATAGTTATTCTCACCCTTGGTGGATCAAATATCTCACCAGTAGCAGCACGCCAAAAATCAACAGGCCGTTGGGTCCTGCTCAACCCCTCCGTCGGTGCTTCAGAAACTCCAAAAATCAACCCCAATCGTTGCTTAGACAACCTGAAATCCTGACCCAACAAGCGGAACTCACACGCATCATGCCCAATCTGCAATGTAGCTAAAAACTCCTTAACTAGGCTGGGGTAAGTGGGAGCATGGAGCCCCACAAAGTTACCTAGTCCACCAAGTCGCAACAACTCCATCGTACACTGCTCTAAACCCAACATAGTCAAAGTCTGTCTATCGAAAAACTTGGTTTGAAACCACTTTCCTTTATTCAACGCATCCCACTTAGCTTTCTGAGCACTACTCAAACCTTCAGGCATAGACATCCTCCGAATCACACTCCAGCAACTCAAACAAGTAAGAAGGGAGGAACTTACAATCGGACTGAAATCGACACTTGTTGCAGGAGAAGGCCGCGGGCGCGGCTCGACGATCTTGGCGTACCTTTTTGTGTAGAAAGGATGGCTATGGAGGATGGAGAAGGAGAGGCCGGCCTTCAAGATGTGGACAGTGGACGGAAGATTATGGGTGAAAGTGTGTGGATAGGGTTTATTTGAGGTCCCTTGTGGGGCCCCAAATCTTTGTTTCGGATTTTCTGCGGCACATGCATGACAATTGACAACTGACAAGACAAAAACAAGAGTACTCCGGGTAGCATATACTGTAAGACATAGCATCCTTGGAAAAGAAACCATAAGGCAAAACCCTAATTTTGTTTGGCAAAACCCTAATTGACAACTGACAAGACAAAAAGAAGAGTACTTCTAAGGGGCTTTTTCATTTTCAAAAATATTTTGACTTGAGAGATTAATTAAGATTCCAAAAGGCAAAACCCTAATTTTGTTTGGCAAAATCTCAATGTCATCACTTTTAGCTAATCAAATACAATAATCAATTTTAACTAGATCTGTCAAAACACAACTCGATCCGGTTGACCCGATTCAGAGGTTCGGAAATTTTGACCTGAAAATTTTTTCGACCCGAACCCGAAAACTTGAAAATTTTTCGGGTAATCTGGGTTTTGACCCGGTGACCTAATTAACCCGGTAATTTTGACCCGATTTACCGATTGACCCGATTGATTTATAATTATATATGATTGAATTTTTTATGAAGATTATAATTTATTACATTTTATAATTACAATCATTTGATCTTTCATTTTCAAATCAACTTTTATATTTATTTGTATTGTGTAATACTCCGTCCGATCGATAGTATTTGATTTTTTTATTTTTCAACACATTTTTTAAGAAGTTAAAAATTCTAAAAAATATTAAAATATTAAAACAATTCAATGCTTATTACTAATTGCATGAAATTATTTTTAAAAAATTATTTAAAATTTTGATATTTTAAAAATCAAATATTTTTTAGATCAGATATAGTATATAATTACAAGCACAAATTACGAGAAGTATTAAGTCATAGAATTGTTTTTTAATACTTTTCCGTCTCAAAATTTAAGTCATAGAATTTTTTTTTTAATGACTTAAATTTTGAGACGGAGTAGTATTAAAAATCAAATATTTTTTAGATCAGATATAGTATATTATATTTGATTTTTAAAAATCAAATATTTTTTAAATCAGATATAGTATATTTGATTTTTATAAATTTGATACTAACTACGAGAAGTATTAAAAATTAAATATTTTAGATCAGATATAGTATATAATTACAAGCATTGAAACTTATGAAAAATGTCTTTAATTTTATAATTTTAAAATTATTGCAAAATTATCAAATCATGATTTTTTTAATTTAAAAAGAAAAACATTAACAAACCCGAAATGACCCGAAACCTGGTCAAATCCGGGTTCGAGTCAACCCGAATATACCCGGAATCCGTTTTACCCGAGATCCGAAGTAATTCGACCCGAACCCGACCCGAATAACCCGTTTGATAGGTCTAATCTTAACCCCTTCCCACTCCACAACCACATCACATCTTCCCCGAGCCGTTGCCAGCCACCATTGTCGCATCTCTGTTGCTTCCACACTGGCTAAGACCGAGCCCTCTCATGGAGAAAATCAAACGCTTTGAAGCTACACCTAGCCACCACCCCTTTCCAAATCGAAAGAACAAATCTCATACAAAGAATTTTACTTCCGCCCATATCCCATGATTATAAGCAATTAAACCAATTCAAATCATCGACTCTATAAGTGGGATATTCGATGTCAAAATTGACAGACGTTGTGGAAGTGGGATGGAAAATTGAGGGAATTGGTATCAAGGGGCGACGAGTTCAACACTATGCCAAACAGACACTCAAGAGACGGATAAAAGTCATCGTCTGAGAGCATAAACCGTCGCCTGAGCATTGAAGAGACGAACGTCCGTCGCCTGAAGGTTTGTCGCATGGACGTCGTCCCTTCAGTTAGTGGGCGACGGAATGACGAAGTTCGTCGCTTCAGTTACATCGAAGCGACGAACTATTGTCGTCTCTTGGGCATAACATTGACCTTCCGGGAAGGCTCTCTCTCGTGACCAAGCGACAGCCTCCTCCGTCGTTTCAGTTATAAAATTCTCAGGCGACAAACTCTTTGTTCGTCTCTTGGATGTGTTTTGTAAATTTTGATTTGTGCTGACGCAACGAAACATAGTTCCCTTTCTCCGTCTGTCGCTCCAGATCTATCCCCCATTTGACTTGTGGGTTGACCAAACTTAGGCGACGGTACGAAATACTCAGGCGACGGGAGCACTTTGGTTCGTCGCCAAAAATGTCTTCAAGGGACGGACAAAGTCCTCCTCTGTCGCTCCAGAGCTATCCCCCATTTGACCTGTGGGTTGACCAAACTCAGGCGACGGGATGATATAGTCCGTCGCTAGAAACACATTGGAGCGACGAGATTTGACCTGTTCGTCGCCTGAGTGTCTGTCTGGCGTAGTGCAAAGAGAAACCCTAAATTCAAAAACCTTTAAGAGATATCTACCATTAAATCCTTAATTCTCTTAAAATCGACATAAAATTGAGCATCCAATTAGGATTAGGTTGATAACGATGAATGCATTTTTTTAGGTTTTGCCTAGATGGAAAAGTACTTGTGTGTAATTTAGAGTATTTTGTCTTGTCAATAGGCGTTTTGATGTCTTGTCTATAGTCTCACTCAATCACGAGAGCTATTATCCAGATTTGAATAGATAAATATATAAATGGTTGGCTAAAAAGTCGGGATACAAAATAAGTAAGATCAAACCACGAGTCTTGGCGTGTTTGGCAACGGGATGGGGGTAGGTGGAATGGGATGGATTTTGTGGGGTGGACGGGATGGGGATGGAAACCCGGGTGGGACCGGGTGGAATTTTTAAGCCAGTTTAATCCCGTTCGTGTTTGGTTGAAGTTTAAAGTTCATGGGATGGGGGTTAATGGAAAAGACACCTTTGCCCCCACTTTGTGACATGAAATGACAAAAATACCCCTCAAACATACCCCTGATGTCAAGCCCAAGCCCTTTCCTCTTCAGTTCGACATTTTCAAACTGCCAAATCTGTCGACGTTGGCGGCGAGCTCTACCCCGGAAGCCTCCGACGCGTCACCTCCCTCCCCCTGCGGTACAGACGCCGCTGATAACCTCGGTCTCCATGTAAGTCATCTACCCCTATATGTGTGGTGTCTTCACTGATGTCAGAAATCGAATTCGTGTGTCCCCTATTTTCTCTAGTCGGAGACTGAATTGGGGGAATTTGATGAATTTCTGTGTTGATGGGATTTGGGAAATTCATTAATTGAAGATTCGAGCCCCTTATTGGGGTTACTAGCGAGGTAGGGGAAGTCGATTGGGGTCGAGGATTTTTGGGGAATTAGGGTTCCGGAATTGGAGATGCACATAGTGACTCTCCTCGGCCCCTACTAACGTCGTTAGGCCTTGGCAAATGATATGTTGTGTACTTGAACTGATTTTCGATTGGTTGCCACGAAACTGGCATTGGGGGATTAGGATGTTGATGGAGAGAATCGATGAGTTCAATTAGGTGTTTATTTCTATGTGTTTATAATCACGATTATTTCCGTTGTGTAGTAGGTGATGTTATAAACGAAGATGACCTTGATGTTCATGTTCATGTTCTGCTTTATGTGGTTGTTCTTGTTGGGGTTGTTGTTGTTGGTGTTGTTGTTGTTGTTGATGTCGTTGTTATACAAAGTTGTTGTGTTCATCCATGTTGCTGTTCATGTTGTTGTTCTTGATGGTGTTGTTGTTGTTGTTGTTCATGTTGTGCTGTTCATTCATGTGCTTGCCTTTGTCGTCCTTCCAATGTTCCCTTACACAACCCACATGATTCATTCGAAATCCGCGATCCTCATGAACTGATTGTAGCTGAGAGTATGGATTCCTCTTCCAATTCGAAGGGGAAAGGAAAACGCAAGGCTAAGAAATCAACGGTTACGAGTACTGACACCAACAACTACGTACCCCCCGCCTTTTACTGGTCTCTGGAATTGTCAAAGAAGTTGATGCTTGTGCTCCTGGACTATCAGCGGAAAAATGGAAAGGACCAGTCCTTCAAATGGGGGCCCATCAATACCGCATTTGAGGCGGCGACTGGGAAGAGGTGCAACCAGTACACTCCTAAGAACCGAACTCGTGACATGAAGGGCATATACCTATTGTGGAATAAGTTGAAAAAAGGGGAGACTGGCCTAGGATGGGATGAGGCGACTGGAACCATAAGTGCACCGGACGAATGGTGGGATAAAAAAATTGCGGTATGTGCTCGTCTTCCCTTCCCCTTATGTCAATTCAAAGAGATCCCGTTGGGTACGTCGTCACCTCGTCATTCATTTGCGCAGGAGGATAGCAACTTTAGTAGGTTCCGGAAGAAGGGAATCCCTCCGGAACTGGACGAGCTGTTCCACCAGGTGTTCGGCGGCACAGTTGCCACCGGCGAGTTCTGCGTAGCCCCCTCCATGAACCCGGCTATCCGTGCTGCGCAGGTGGCGTAGGAGGCCATCAATGGGCAAGCCAATCAGCAAGAGGACGATGATGATGACACCGAGTCAAGGGGTGACCCTAAGGAGTCCCAATTTGAGGGTGTTGAGCAGGAGTTCGACGAACTTTTCAACACCCCTCGCAACGATGCTGCAACGCTCTCCATGCAAGACTTTGTGCAGGGCATTGTGGACGACGATGAATCCCCCCCTCAAGTGGCTCAAGGGGCACCAGCTGCCGGTCCGTCACAGCCGTCTACGGGTAAGCGTCCGGTTGGTTCTGAGACTACCTCCTCCCGGCGGAGCTCAAAGCGCAACGTCCGCGTGTCGGAGGGGAGTAGACTGTTCGCACGCAGCGTCGGGGTCATCAAAGGCAGCACCCGAGAGATCATTGACGCTATGCACAAGGACGAGGTGTCGTCGAATGCCCCCCAAGACACAACGAAAGCAGTGTTGGATGTGGTGCGGTCGATGGTTGCAGAGGGTCTTGTGGCCGAAGGTGATCCCATTTGGTGCTTCAGCTTAGTTGTCATCAGAGACAGCACGCGACGTGATGTCTTTGTTCAGCTTGACAACAACGTCGCCAGGCTGAAGTGGCTTAGGTGGTTGTATTCGACGAACGACGGGCAGCAGCCGAGCGCCATACACCTTGACTGACCCTCCACAAGTATCCCCGGACCAACGTTTTTTTCAATGTGAGAAGTGAGCATCTCAATAAGGACCCAGTTTATTCCACATGTTTATGTTTGTCATTACATTTGTGTTCGTGTGTTATCGCATTTGAAGGGCAGGTTAAGGCCTTCATATATACGTTTATGTGTGCTACATACATTGTTCTGTGATGCCTACATTGTTGTTTGCGATGTAATAACCGTTTCAATGTAGTGGACAATTTTTTCCCTTGCAATTTGTTTCTTCCCAATGTATGGTTGCAATAACATAACCCATGTGTATGGATATGGTTGGTTCTAAGATCTGAGCTCATACGACTACGTCCATGCAGGCGGATGGAAACGCTGATTGAACGTCGTCGTCGACAAGGCAAGGGCGCAGCTGGATTCATCGCCATCCTCCTCAAGTGGCTCCCATATGCCCACCACTACTTTACCCATGTGCACAAGGTTCCCCAGTTCATTGGGGAGTTTACAGGGGCACGATGGGTTGACGAAATCCTTACCCACCGTTCACATACAAGAAGCGTCAACGCATTCAGAATGGAAAAGGGAGCATTCATTCGACTTTGTGAGATGCTCCAACATCAGTACGGTCTGCGCGGATCAATCCAAATGTCTGTGATGGAGAAGGTTGCCATCTTCGTCAATACCATGGCTTGGGGCTCCAGTCAGCGCAATTCTTGCGAGCGTTTCCAACGCTCAAGCAGTACAATTTCGGAGTCCATAACCAATGTGCTTGATGCCATATGCGGGGGGAGCTGCAACGGGTACCGCGGTCTTGCGGGGGACTTGATCAGGCCCAGAGACCCTCGTTTCAGAGACATTCCTGAGCAGATTGCCAACGACAACAGGTACTGGCCATACTTCAAGGGTGCAATTGGGGCTATCGACGGAACGCATATTGAGGCCGCCCTTCCTAAAGAAGAACAGCAAAGGTTCCGTTGCAGGAAGGGGACAACAACGTTCAACGTCATGGTCGTCTGCGACTTCGACCTTCGCTTCACATTCGTATCCGCTGGATGGGAGGGTAGCGCACATGATGCACGTGTCTTTGATCACGCAGTGAAGACGCCTGCGCTGAGGTTCCCACATCCACCAGCAGGGAAGTACTACCTATGCGACAAGGGGTATGGTCTCCGAAATGGCTACATGATCCCGTACTCGACGACGAAGTACCACAGACCTCAGTTCGTCGCATCCCAACCGAAAAACGAAAAGGAAGCATTCAACAAGTCACACTCATCCCTCCGAGGCGCGATCGAGAAGTCCTTTGGTGTGTTGAAGATGAAGTTCAGGATCCTCCGTGGTCTCCCCAAGTATCCGATACGGAAGCAGATTGCGATCATCATTGCGTGCTTCGCCCTTCACAACTACACCCGGGATGCCCGCAATGCGTCGGGCTCAGACTCAGAAGACGATGAAAGGTTCGTCGAGCCCCCGCTGGACACTAATGCACCATCCGACGGGGACGGTGACGAAGACGCCTACGACGCGGGAGAGGAGGTTGGCCACGAGGACGATGACCCCTTCGTCCCCGTGGACGACGCCGCGGGGGCAAGCCAAGAGATCAAGGCGCTTAGGGACGAAATTGCTCACCAGATTTGGAACGACTGTCGCGTTAGATAGAAAGCACGCTCGATGTCCGATGGGTAGACGAGGACATCATTTTTTGTGTAGTCAGCTGGCTTGTAGTGTGTGCATGGGGTCGGCAAATTTCATTCCGGTGGTAACATTTTGTGGAAGTTTTTGGTGTTGGATGTTGTGGTTGACCACATCCTTTCAGATGTTCTAGGTACGTCTTGTGATGCTTCAATTGTACACCGTAAGCCATACTCTGAATTGGACGTCATCAATTCAACTGATTATAAAAGACATACAACTTGAGAGAATGGTGAGTATAGTTGCGTACATATTATAAACAACGACATACAACTGATTATAAACAACGACATAGGGGTTGAGCGATTGGTGCTTACATTTGCATACATATTATAAACAACGACATACAACTGATTATAAACAACGACATAGGGGTTGAGCGATTGGTGCTTACATTTGCGTACATATTATAAATTACAACGATGATGGTTCTACATACAAAGGCCCAAAATGCACCATAGCAAAATGGGTGCCACAACACTCGGCATACAAAAAGCTTTACCCATATGCCAAGGTTGCAATGTTGGTTACTGCTGCCTTACATCCGCGACCCCGAACTGCACAAAATGGGGGTCGTCAACCACAAAGGTTTGTCTTGAATTACATGTTCCCAGCTACGTCAACCATAAACTGAACATAAAGCAAAAGTCTAGAGAAACAACAAGCACAAAAGATTAACAGAAGATCTTCATAACAGCTCCACGACTACGGCCTGTGGACCAGCGGCGCAATGACGATGAGGAGCACGAGGATAATCCACCCAAGCAGCCTGGTCATGTGGGAGAGGCGACAAGCGCGGAGCTACTCCCCAGCGTGGTGCACCCAGCGCTCAGACATGAATGTGCTCAGCTCAGCAATCCTCTGGACCATGGTGTCGTTAGTGACACCAAGATTGACGTTCAGGGCCCTGGTCTCCTGCAGCTCATCGTTGCGCGCATTCAGCAGGTGCTCCCTGCGAGCGTCCTGTGCCAGGAGGTCCCGGACTTGGGCGCACAGCTCCCTAACCTCGTCACGGTACATGGCCCAAAGCGCGTTATCCGGCCTCCTCAACATCCTGGGGGTCGCGGGTGTCCGACTGCGCCTCGTCCTCGTCATCTCGAGTGCGACAAAGACGACTGGAGGCGCCATAGTCATAGTCACTGTGGAGCCAATAGTACGCTCTGGGGTCCCCACTTGCGTAGCTACGGTCGCTATCCGAGTCGATGTCGGAGAGAACCTCGGTGTCCGAATATGGGTACATGCTTCATGTGGAAATATCAAGTGTTAGTGCTTAGGTAACCATAACAACGACAACAACGCAGTGAAGAAGAGATGGACATTCACGGTGTCATAATAATGTGTGAAGAAGAATGAGAGTATATATGTGTACAATTGGATATATCAAAACAACAAGCACGTTCAAAGGGCATATATGATTGTCAAAGTAGTTGAAAGAAGCTAAATAAAAACATGCAAGACTTGCGAATATACCAATTGCCACCCAAAACACCCTAACTGAACTCAAGAGTAATTCACAGCCGAATGATTCCCCAAAAAAATTAAATTTAAAATCAATGCAGTGCACATAGTCTTGCATATATGCACATATAAATTATACATAGGGGAGGGAAACATTCAAACATGAAAGAAAGGAGATACCTAACAGAAAGCAAACTGAAAAGACAAACCAAACATGTCCGGGTTTCATGATAATTATTAGGGAATGAGTACTTGTTAATGCAGTGATAGAATCAGTTAAGAAGCAACACCATATCCCTACAGAAGATGTAAGGGTGGAGATTCTTTCAAAGTTCAATCCTTCCAACTAGCAACCATTGCTAAGAGGTTAGAAGGTTTTATTCTTCGGTAGATGTATGCTGATCCCTAATCCTATAATAATTGCCTACAATGATCAGCCTTCTTCAAAGACCATAAATGGACATAATCAAATAATCTAAACAGCATTGATATTGTGACAAAGAAACCATATCAATGTTTGTGAAAAAGAAATCATTTTCAAATCAAGAAAACCTAATCTGGATCCCTTCTCTAATCAGCATTCCAACAACCATCCAAAGTTATGGTGTGATATTTGCAAAAAAAAAAAAACATAATCTATAAGAAAGCAAGAGGAGGACAAATATCGTAATGTCACACATTTTCTGAGATTGACCGACAACATAATGTGAAAGAAAGCAATAGGAGGAACAACAATCAGTTAAGAAGCAACACCATATCCCTAGAGTCTCTCCTATATCAGTTACGAAGCAACAAAAATATGTGGAGGACCAACAATATCATATTCATATCAGTTAACAAGCTAGAAATTATCCCTTGAGTCTCTTCTAAAGCATTTCAGAAGCAACAATAAACTAAGAAGGAACAACAAGTTAATGTCACACATTTTCTGAGACTCAACAACAACAGAATGTAAAAGACACCAACATGATTCACAACAATGAACTCAGGAGCAACACCATATCCCTATAGTCTCTCCTATATCAGTTAAGAAGCAAAAACAATCTCTAGAGGACCAACAATATCATATTCACATCAGTTAAGAAGCCAGAAAACTCAGGAGGACCAACAACACCATATCCCTATTGAACAACAAGATAAGCTCCTAAATTAGTTAACAAACAACAACATATATGAGTAAACTCAGGAGGAACAACAAGTTCATGGCACACATTTTCTGAGATTCAACAACAACATATAATGTTAAAGAAAGCAACATGATGAACAACAACATAATCTGAAACATAAAGCTGAAGCAATTTCTAAAAGATTAAACAACAAGATAAGCTCCTAAATTAGTTAACAAGCAACAACATATATGAGTAAACTCAGGAGGAACAACAAGTTCATGGCACACATTTTCTGAGATTCAACAACAACATATAATGTTAAAGAAAACAACATGATGAACAACAACATAATCTCAAACATAAAGCTGAAGCAATTTCTAAGATTGAACAACAACATAAGCTCCTAAATTAGTTAACAAGCAACAACATATGAGTAAACATGGTAACTCAAATCGAAGGTTGTGACGATATGAAGACCCTAAACTCCAAAAAACCCCAGCCATGGAAGCCAAAAATCCTCTCTGACAATCGGAACCCTAATCTGACAATTGTTACCCAAGAACCTTTTTAACTTTTTCATCGTTTTTTCATGGAAAACTGAGAGTAATAACCCAAAACATGCAATTAACTCGATGGAAAACCCTAGCTTTCAATCGATTTCGGGAGAGATGTTGAAAACCGGCGACAAATTCCCCATTTCAAAAAAAAAACCTAGCTTTTAATCGAAATGACGAAGAATATTCAAGAACACAAACGATGGAATCCAAAAAAACAACACAGGCTTACCTGGAGGTGCAGATCGACAACAATGGAGGCTCGAAAGTCGTCTTCTTCGCCGCTGTTCCACGAAGCGTCCCTGGTAAGAGTGAAAAGAGAGAGGAATGTGAGATTGATGTAAAAAATTTTCGAATTTATGGAGGAGAGAGGGAAGGGCAGATTTGGTACTCTTCGGGTTCCCATCCCCCAAATCCTCCTTCCAGGAGATGCGTCGCGCATCCCGTCTCATCCCCCGCATCCCCGCTTTCCCATCCTCTTCCACCCCCACGCATCCCTCGCCAAACACGCAGGCGCGGTTCCCGAGAACCCACCCCCACCCGCGGCATCTCTTCCCATCCCCTATCAAACACGCCCTACCACTAAAGTCTCATCACCACTAAAGTCCTACCACTAAAGTCTCATCACCACAAAAGGAGACCCGTACACCGGCTTCCATACTACGGAGTATTCCACAAAAAATTACAGTAATTAATTACCATCAAATAAATCCACTCAATGTTGCACCACACTACACGGCAAAGTCACACCAAAGTCAAACAATGAACCCAAAGCAAATTCAAAAGCGGCAAAAGTATAGCAGCTACTGACTGCTGTAGTAATGAACAACATCAGTGAAAAAGTAAACGTAATTAATGTATGTAATTTAGATTGTATTTTAAGATTTTTTTTTCAAATATATTATACGGAGTAATAAGTATGTAGAAGTTAAATATATTTTTAAATTTTTTTTAATGTTAATTTAGAGGTGAAATATTTATATGGGACAGGGTGGGTTTTAGGGCGGGAACATGGGGCAGAGGATTTGCTCCGTGTAATTACCCTCAACTAATTTAAACTGGTAACTTTAATCTTTAAACCCTTGATTAATTATTTTTCTATCTTCCAACTAATATAAACCCCTTAGGCCATGTTTATCGGTGGAGATTAGAATTCGGGTTATTTGGTCGGGTTTGGGTCGATCATATATATTCGGTTCGGGTCATTGATAAGTCGGGATAACTCGGGTAAAATTTCTGTATCAGGCTTGGTCGGGTCGGGTTCGATCAAAAATTCTAAATGAATCTTAGATTGGTCGGGTTTCGATCTGAATCGGGTTGGACTCGTTCGGGTTTTCGGTCAAATTGGGTCGGGCTCGAAATTATTACGGAGTAATACTTATATTAGTTTTTATTTATTTACTTACTTCAAACTTTTAACATTATATTTTTAACTTTTTATAAATAATTATTTAAACTAAATTAATATATCCATACATTTCACTATTTTTCTACTAGTAATTATTACGAAAATACTCCACCTACCGTATTAATTACCAGTAGAGACCAATTTTTTTTGAGGAAAAGTAGAGACCAATTCATACAGGAGACAAGTAATACTCCGTATTTATCACATACTTTTATTTTCCCAACACAAATTAAGCAATTAAAGTAATTAAAAAAGGTGTTACTATTCACACGGTTATTATGTCGCATAATACACTGCCATCCGCAAACTCGCAATCCACGGTTGCAATTTTTTTATATAAATTTCCGCAACACAATCCGCGGTTGCGATTGTTTTTTTTAAATAAAATTCATATTACCGTATATTACGCTAATCACTATCCTAAATTAGGTTACGTTAATCAATTTGTCTTCTAAACACGTAGGGTATTTATAGAGATCGTCGGCGAATATTCTAGGAAATAAAATATACTTATATCCAAATATATCTATGTTCAAATATTTTTAAAACGCGATATCTTCAAATATCCTTATCGCATATCCAAAATTGATATCAACGGGATATCGTCAAATATCGTTAATATTTATCTGTAATTTGATTTAGGATAAGGATTAACATAGTATATGATAATCTGAATTTTATTTTTAAAAAAAAACAATCGTGACTGCGGATTGCGCGGTTGCAGAAATTTAAAAAAAAAATCCAACTGCGGATTGCAAGTTTGCGGATTTCCGCAAACTCGCAATCTGCGGTTGTGGAAATTTAAAAAAAATTGCAACCACGCATTCATCCTACGCTAAATCCGCAAACTCGCAATCTGCGGTTGTGGAAATTTAAAAAAAATTGCAACCACGCATTCAGCCTACGCAATTTCGAAGCCCATCCATGTATCCGACGAGATTTTCATCGTACATATAGCAAAACCGTTAATAAAAGTTGAAAGATGTGGACTACCACCATGGTATACTAAACATTTTCCGGAAAAGTAGACTTTGGGGAGCAGCAACAACACACATCCATCAGCACCGAGGGCCCACGCGCCAGCAACAACTCCACAACACGCGCCACGACGTCCGACCTCAATCCATCTCACCACACCCGCTCGTACAACAACCAGACAACCGACCAGTGGCGGACGAGGGGGGGGGGGGGCGGCCGCCGCACCCTCCGGCGACAGAACTTCTTAGTATTTTGAAAAAAAAAAAAAGTGAAAGAGAACACAAACCTTGTCTAGCTTATTAGTTGGTAAAAGGAGGGAAGGAAATTTAAGTTAAACTAAGAGGTCATGGGATCAAATCTCATTCCTTTCCCATTTTGCACTATTTTTTATTCCTACTATAAATGTCATTTTTAAATCAAATTTTATATTTTTCTTTTAATATTTTCATAAGATAATTCATTATGTTATAAATATATTTTTAAAAAATCTCCAAATTTTTATTCATATGAAATTTTTTTACTATCAATGTCATATTTAAACCACAATCTATGAGGTTTTTTGTCATACTTTTCAAATCCTATCATTCTTTTTATTTACCAATGAAAAATTATTTTAAAAATTTATAATTTTCTTTCAATATTAAAAAACAATCTTAATCAAGTACACATATATAAATTATTGTATAATTTTTTTAATAAAATATCATATTTATATACCATAATTTAGGTTTTTTATGCAATATATTTTTAGAAAATTTTTTTATTATATATACCGAGAAAAAAAAAATCCCACCGAAAAATTCCGCCCCCCTCAGACAATTCATGCGGCCGCCACTGCAGCCGACTACCCAGCAACAACCCGTCGAGAACCACCGCCCATGGTTGACGGCACCGCCGAAGTCCCACAAACACCACCAGTCCCACCACCACCACTCGTAACATGTTCAGCCCACTCTAAAAGATCGTACGAGCCCAGCGGCGAGGATGAGGGCGAGACCCAGAGCACCAGAACCACAAGAACTGTGACGCCCCAGTAGCGAGAACCCGGACACACCACCGCTACACCGCACCAGCAGCACCAAGAAACTAGACTCACTACACCAGACCCCCTTGGACTACCATGAGTTCAGCCCCATACCTTTAAGAGAGATCCCAAGAGAAGAAGAGCAACAGGGAGTCCGACACTCAGACCACCGGACAGAGCAGCAATCACGCACCACCAATGAGTCACCCACTGCGAAGACGATCACCCATTGAGAGCACGACTCGGATTCGAACACATGAACACCCATTAACCCTCGCCAAACCCATGTGAGGACGAAAGGGAAGTTATGAATTGGGTGACTTTTCCCAAGTCAGTCTTTGCCTTAATTCGATGATAAAATGACTATTGAATATTAAAAAAGATTTTGGTGTTAAATTAGTATTTAAAACTGTACCGATCAAAGGCGGAACTATTTAGAGGCGAGAGGTGGTCCTGACCCCAACAAGAAAAATAGTAATTTATGTGTTTTTAGAAAAATTAGGGATTAATTTTTGCAGTTTTAGAGGTATTGGCCCCCTCATTTACTCAAACTCCTCGTCTCCCAAGCAACATGGCCGCTACTACTTTCAAGCAATTCGCCCACTTCTCTCACTCTCCAAGACGACTTCATCTTCAATTTCACAATTTGGCATCTCTGTTGTTCTAGCTCATAAATTGCGAATTGGAATACCGCAATCGCCAGGCACGGGCCAGTCTTGAGTGTTCTTCATTTCTCCTCTCCAGCCCATTCGTCGCCCTAATGCCCTATGCCATTGTCAGGATGCCGACCCCTTGATCTGTCTTCGACTGTAGTCGTTCCCCTCTTTACTCATTAGTCACCCTCACCCAAATTGAAGGTAATCTTTGAAATTGATGGATCTTTGAAATCGATTTCCGAATTGAGTTTCTTAATGAAATCATTGATCTTTGAAATTTCATTATATTAGAAAAGAAACATGTAAAGTGACGGAAATTTGAGCAGGAATTCGTTGAATTCATATATAGTTTGGTTGCTGATTGTTATCTTCCGGATTGAATTCATTAAATGTAAGCAGAAATTTATAAATTTGGTTTTGCAATTATTTGAGATGGAAATACAGTCTGACCGTTGATACTAATTAAATTGACAAATCCCAGCAATGTGAGAAGGAAATGCATGTATAGGAGTATATATTGATTTTGAGTAAGGAATAATATTTAGTTTTTGCAATTGATTGAGTTGGGAATTAAGGAAATATTCCATTGATCAATATTGAGGTATTGGAGTATAAGAGTATTGATTGCCATTGATTTTACATTTCATTAAGTTTATATGTTCCATTTTCCATGTTAATTTTATTATCATTGCGTTCATATTCCATTGGATGTGTTCCGCTAATCGAGTTTCGATTCACCCCTTCAATCTCTTTTTTATTTTCCTTATAGTAGTTTTTGACCCCTTTAATCGGTAGATCCCGTTCTTAATCTCTAATCAAAATTATTTTTTTCTTGTAGTAATGTTCGACCCCCTCATTGTTGAGCTTGAGATTCCGCCACTGGTACCGATGGACAAAATGATATTTTTTCTGGCCGGAATTTCAATTTTCATGCGCGTAACTCCTACGCGTATATTGAACCCTTTTTGTTGAGCTTGGACCGATTTAATTATAATAAAATTATAATTATAATATTATACAAAAAAAAATTGGTAGAATATTTTAAAAGAGTAATTTACATAATGTTTTAAAATTTTATAAACATTTTCAAATATAAATTAAGATAATAATTATAAGCTATCTTTATTAGTGTTATTTTAAAATAAATAAAATAGTACCTAAAATGTAATCGAACTCTTAAATTCAAATTTTAAATGTATTTATAATCAAATATAAGCTTAAGAATATTAAAATATAATATATTTAATGATAATAGATTAATGAAAATAGAGGAAAGGGTGGTTATTGTAAATGAAGACCATTTAAAGGGTGATTTTCTGTAATATTGAATTTAGTGAGTGGTTAAGTGAAAACTCCTTTATTTAATGGATGATTTTCTATAATTTTTCCAAATAAGATAGGAGGGGTAATGATTAGAGAAATATAGGGGATATGGTTACCCCTTTTCAAATGAGTGATTGAAATAAGGATAAACAAAACCAATTTTGTATTAAAAGTTGAAAGGAGAGGGTAATGATTAAATTTTTTTAACAATATATCTAAACTATAAATAGATTATATTTATTTCATTTCCTTTTACCTTTTCGAAATTTAAACCAAATGAGCCATAGAAGAAAAGGATAAGAAAAAAGGGATATAAAGGACACTTGAGAAGATAATATTACATGTATAGCAAAAGATATCATTTCCAATTGTGCAAACTTGTATATTAACCGTTTACAAGATTCAATCTCCAACCACACCCTATTGATCCAGATACAGAACGACTGAGTCGATCGAACTGAACTAACATCCAAAAAAAAATTCAATCTCCAAAAATACATAGTAATCCAGGAAGGAAGAATGCTTGTTAATTCTCAAACCATGCCCCAAAAGACTTGAACCTTATTTAGCAATTAGGCTTTAAGTTGTATATAACAAGATTGATTTTTGTATTGACTATTACATGATTTTTTGTTACCATAATTCATAATAGCTTTTTTCATTCGCTCGTTCATGGCAGAAACACTTGCATAAATGACATTGACAATTAGTTAGCTATGGAATAAGCACAATGGCATTATGAAGATGTCAACAAAAACCATCCAAACGAGCTAAGTTTAAATTCTAGTCATCTTTCGTCATAGAATTCTAAACCATTCTTTGAAGTGATTAAGTTCTCTATCACACAATACTTCAATTTGCAATCTTTTTACACCACACCTTGGATATTCACAAATTGAGGAATCACAAATTCACATGCCATATGCTTGGATATACAAGTAGCTCAGATTTCTAACTTCCATATATTAAACTATAAGATATGAATAGAACTCGAAAGAGAAGTTGTCAAGTTGGATGCCTCAAGTGTTAATTGCATTGCCCACCAAAATATTTCAGATTTATACACAAGATGTAGGGTTACAAGGGTCCCTAAATTACATCTATGTTACTTTGTGTATATGAAGATTCACAAGATTTTACCCGTTGACAATTGATGCAAGCAAAGGTCCAATACAACAGCTACAAAAGATACATAGATCTGTCAAACAATGAGAACTGGTAGATGTATGGACACAATCAGATGAATCTGCTCATAGGAACTCGTCCTTTCGGGTGACTAGTCGTTTCTATGGGGCATAACACCTGTGGCATTGTCATTCCTACTGATACGATGATCTCTGGTACATCAAAGAATGAAAAAATAAATGAAGTATTAGTTTTGGAAAGAGATATAATTTCACACTTGTGCGACAAAAGATATAGTTGGGGGCGAAATGAAATGATAGTAGCAGCCTAGCAGGGAAAAATACTTGTAAGTTGTAACAGAGTAGGTAGACTCGTGGAAGACATTCATTATAAATAAGATAGCTGAACTGGATTAAAATAAAAAACTAGTACCTATGCCTTCTCGAATTGACAAATTTGGTCGGATGATCTCATCAGACCTCACCAAGAATACATCACCAATGTATAAGTGATTTGTGGGAACATAAACACTACACAACTCCTCATCTCCATCTTCGCTCTGCAACCATGGAAAAGATTAAAACATGAATGGATGATGATGAGCTCTCATGAATCTATGCTGAAAATTGAAATGTCACATGAATCTGGCAGTCTTTCTCCTACGCGGATGTTGAAATATATTCAAAATTGTAATAATCACTTTCACGGAGAAATTAGAGTTTGGGAGAACTCAACAATCATATTTCTTAATCAGAAAAGAATTATCACAGAGCTTCACCATGTATATTGCCAGGTGAACAAGAAAAGATTATTCAGGGTGTGCTGCTTAACATGTTCACGTTGTAAGGTTCACATGTTAGCAATTATCACCTAATCAATTTTCTTATTTGGACTTGTCAACTACCTTTTCCTAAGATCATATCATTACTGAGTACATTATACGCATGTCTTACGAAATACACCCCATTTTTCTTTCTGAATTACAAAAACACGCTATTTTGGCATGCAACACGGATTACCTGAAGAACAACTGATGATGTGATAAAACCAAATGCATATTCACCAATACGAGGATGACGAATGATAGCAACCTCCTTAAAAGCAGTCGTCTTTTGGTCTGCAGGAGAACATGGTATTGCTTAATTAACCTCACAATAATACTCGGGTTTGATTTTAAGAGGTGGACACAGACAGCACCTTAGTCAATCATAAAACAGTATAATCTGCAACACAAATTAAGATGTGGATGTGGGCATTTGAATAAATAACAGAAAAATATAACAGAAACTGAATACATTTATTCATTAGATAGTAACTTGTAGAATGACCAAATCCATTTATTTCCTTTCTCTTGAAAAATTACACCAAATGGATGCTGTGGAATCTTGTATTCGTCTATTCTCTTAACCTCTTTGATTAACATGGTAACTTACATATCATAAATGTATAGAGAACACTGGAGACACTGGGTGATAGCTGTATTATTTTGATAAAACAAAGAAATGCAGGCAATACCTGGGGATATAGCAGCACTTATTTGCTTGGAGGCAGAATATACATGCTTCATAAAGGGCAATCGCTTTATAAACCATTCTCCAATGTAGAAAACAGTGGCACCCAGCCATGATGAAGCAAACGCCCCAACTAAAAATATGAATACAATCGATGTCACAAACCCAAAACCTGCAAAGTAGTAGCCATAATATCAGTGATAGCTCATAAAAACTTAGCTGTTTTGTGAAACAAATACAATGCCTACCAAACATTGATTATGGAGATGCAAGATAAATTTACTGAAATCTATTTGAAGAAAGCACAGCAACGAAATAGAGCAGAACTCAGACACTAATATTAACCTACAAATCTCTGCAGATATTTAACTTAACTGTTCCAGGCAAGTTCCTTTTGGAATATCTGATAATTGTCGCACAAGGGGTTCAGTTTTCAGACAAAATATGGTATGATGATATGGTCATTAGTATCCAGGGAGAGAATAGAAGGGCTTATATTACTGAAACATAGACATGACCACTAAATATTGAAATGTTTACCCTCACTGGCTCAAATTTGAAACACAAGGAAATATTTACAAACTGGACATATATGATGGGAATAAAACCACTTTGATTCCTTCAGATGTGAAAAATCCACGATTTCCTGAAAACAATGCCTAATTGGCTGCAAAAAACATTTTGAAAGCTTATTTCCTAATTTAAGATAAACAAAGAGCTAAGGTTGACATACACTATAAACTCTAGGAAGGATCTCTATTACTAATCTCATTTGTTTACCTTGTCTGGAATAGTAAAGTCCAAGTACTAAAAGCAGGAAACCTGAAAAATGGCCCTTATTGACATGAGAAATACAGGGGTAAACAATGAAGAGTATGGTCGAAATATTAGGCATAAGGAGAGTACTATGTCACCAATGAAGAGTATGGCCTATGAGTTTGGGATCTTTTGTTGAAAGTCATTACCGGCTCCTAAATTCTTGGAAAAGAGGATACAGGACAATAAGTTGTCTCATCTTTTGAAATGCAAAGTTGATATAAAATCAATGTTCTAAAAAATGGGTGAATATAAAATAAAATACATGTCAAATTGACGTCAAAAAAAGCCATCTCATTTGGTAAAATCTTTTATATTAGGTGAATGTTTTACATCAAATTTCTCCTTGCTCCAACTTATGTTACAAGCTTCGTTGCGAAGAAAGCTCACTGTGTCAAGCTTGATAGTGAGGTTTTCAGTTTGAACACATGGTATACTCATAATATAAGAATAGAACCTTTCCTAATTCATGTCATGGAGGCTTTCAACCTCCTCAAAATTGCAAAAAAAAAAGCGCTAAAAAGTTTTTGGTGACCCAATACCCGCAAATCAAGGGTAAATAACTGAAACATTGACATTTTAATTCGATAGAATATCTTTTGCAGGTCAACGAATTTAGAAAGCTATGATATCCAGTGCTGAGACACTCACCAAATATGTCAATACCAATCCTTGCATAAATTGGGCTGAAGAGTCCATCGAAAAACTGAACAAACCACCATGTGACAAAGAATGTGACAGCGACTGGAAACAGAACCACACTACAATTGCAGATCAAATGTAGTCATCAAACCAAGAAAGGGAAAACTAGAGACACATTTATTAAATGAACTTCGGATAAACAAGAAACTATTATTCCAAAATCATACCAGCCTGTCATGAATTTCTTTGAAACCCAACTCTGAAGAACAGCATAGCAAGCCTGTTGATGCAGGGTAATTTACAATTTAAAAAGTTGAAGAGAAACGTGTGAAACTTCACATACAAGACAATCACACACATGCATGACATTATGTATTATATGTGGCTATGGACCTGAGACATCATATCTGCAATGGTATATTATATACACATATCAGTTTTTGTTTTGCTGAATAAAGGGGCATGAACAAGACAAAAAGAAGAGTAAAATATAAGCAGTCTAGCATCCCTGGAAAACAAAAATCCACATTTAGAGGAAAAGGATAAGAAAAAAGGGACACAAAGGACACTTAAGAAGATAACATTACATGTATAACAAAAGATATCATTTCCAATTGGGTAAATTGCAACAAAAAGGTGTAAAGTATTTATCAATAAAAGAATATGCAAACTTGTATATAACTGTCTACAAGATTCAATCTCCAAAACTACCTAGTAATCCCAGAAGGAAGAATGCTTGTTAATTCTCAAACCATACCCCAAAAGACTTGAACCTTATTTAGCAATTAGGTTATAAGTTATAACAGATTGATTTTTGTATTGACTATTACATGATTTTTTGTTACCATAACTCATAATAGCTTTTTTCACTTGCTCGTTCATGGCAGAAACACTTGCATGAATGACAATTAGTTACCTATGGAATAAGCACAATGACATTATGAAGATGTCAACAAAAACCATTCAAATGAACTAAGTTTAAATTCTAAACCATTCTTTGAAATGGTAGCCCCTTGAGTTTCTTTCCCTTTTCATTGTGCTTAGAATTACCATATTAGCCAAAGATGCTCTGACAAACTATCAAACAATTCACTCAGCAGATTAACTTATTCAAATCTCTATTATCAATACGATATGCTGAATGCTTAAGTTCTCTAACTATCACACATTACTTCAATTTGCAATCTTCCTTACACCACACCTTGGTCAATATCAATAGTCCTTCTTAAAGCACCTAAGTATCTACTACAAAAACATATCCTTTATTCACCAAAAGGACCAAATGCCTTTATTTCAAGTGGATCACTTATATATGCACTGCTAAAGTGCTAATCCCGACCATATGAAGATCCATTGTGGTCTAGGCTCTATAATAGAAGGATTTTCTACATTTCATGTGAAAAAGCCAAATAAACAATGAAATGAACAATAAGTTAATGAAGGACATTAGTGCATTTCTTCATTCTTGTGTTACTAGAAATGCATGAATTGACAGCTTGATCTACTTGCTGTCTTCCAACATTTTGAAGAGGATGAAAAACTCAAACTTACAGCGTCCCAGGCATCAGTAGAGAAGTTATACTCTTTTGATGGATAAACCATAGCTGAGCATGAAAGTAATTTTTTTTAACTTCAGGGATTGAGGGATGAAGTAGCTGGGATCTCTAAAATAAAACACCCCGACTCCATGAAGAAAGAGCACAATGAATTGATCAATTCCAATCTCAACAGCATGGATCAATAATAGCGCAAAGCCCCAAGTTCAATATATTCAGCAAGTATCATATGATACTACTACTTTGTCGCATCCCATAAACCAAGGCTAATATTCCACTCTTTTATCCGCCATAGTTCTGTAAATCATACTTTGGCAGTACAGGCTTGCCATAAACATCCATTAGTGCACTAGAAAACACTATTTCAAGTTGCCACTCATCATTGTAATCTTATAATTAGTCAGGCCAGTAGGATCGAGTGTTCTGATGTTGTGCAAGATTCTGCATATAGAGAAATACTAGCGTTACAGACTCAAGGAAATAAATTGGAGTTAAACGCTTCATAAGAATCCCCTTCATCTCGTACATCCCAACTGATTGAAATTGAACGCATCACTGTTCAGTATCTGAGCTATGATACAGGCCCTGGTTTCATGCCGTCATGAAATGTTCACATGAGTTGCAGAATTATCAATTGAGCACCCCTACAATTTAGTTCAATTAAACGCAGTGAATTCCGAAAGACAAAGCAGCAGCTGATATGGAAACCGAATCCAATTCAAACACAGCTCAATACACAAAGTCCAATTCAACAATAGGAAAGCATTCGCCAGCGTTTTATTCACTTTGATTCTGATTTTAGTCTCAATTTCACTGAAGAAAGAAATTGCAAGCGTAGTTCACGCTAATTCGCTCAAATTAGCGAACTTAAGGAGAAGTTCTGAGAGTAAAGATAGAGGAGGGACTGAGGGAGAGAGAGACCTTGCGAGTGGAGGAATCTGGAGAAGGAGGCGGCCTTTGAGGATCCTCATCATCAACCGGATCACCGGCACAGTGGATGCCCATAGTTAACGGTCTGGAAGTGGATTCTTTATCGTCCGCCATTGATTCGCCAAAATTCGATCTTCAGCGCAGGAGAGAGAGAGGGGGGAGCAAAGTCGTCGGACACGAACAACAAATCTCGTTGGGCTACTTCTTCGATCTAGTTGCCGTCTACGTCAAGCGATTAGACATTCCAAGGAAAATAATAAAAATGTACTACTGTATTTATTGAGAAATTCTTTTGATAATTTAATTAGGTTATTAGCATCTTAGGCTTCGTTTGGATGACAGATTTATAATGCAATTATGCATTATTGATCATTATTTTACACAATGCATTAATGAGTTTTAAAAGAATTTAATTATATTGAATAATTATTCCTTTTTTGACTCTTCATCTCCCCTCTTATTTCTGCCCCCTCATCTCCTCCTATCTCCCTCCCTAGTCTCAATCTCAATCTATATCCTACACAAGAGTTTTCTGATTCACCTCTCCCCAATCTCCACCATCAATCTACTTATCAAAAAAATCTCCACCATCAATCTACTTATCTTACTCAAATCAAAATAAAAGAGGGGATACTCCAAATCCAATTAGCTAGATCTGACTCGGATCGTGGGATGATTGATGAGGGCATATGGCTGTGTGGGGAAGAAACGGGCCGCCGTGGGTGGAAGTTAATAGAGGTGGCGATGTTGAGGCAAGGAAGGGTGTCGGTGGGGTGAGGCGGTCATGGAGGCGGTGGAAACCGGAGCGAAGGAGACGTCGGTCGAACAGAGGCGATAAGCCGAGGCGCTCTCTAATTTCAGGCAGAGGCCTAGAGGAGTGGTGAGGGAGGAGGGCGGAGGCGCTAAGGGTGGTTGTTGCTTCCGGGGCGAGGCCAGGGAGAGGTCAGGGGTGGTGTGAGAGGTTGTATGGTGAAAGAAGAGGAGGAAGAAAGGGAGAGGGGAAGGGAAAGAACTTAGCAATTTCTCTAATTTCATCTGAATTCAAAGGGGCAAAATTGAAACATTATAATCACAGATTAATGGATGCGGGTGCCCTCCTTGGCTCCATGTTCAATCACAGATTTGAGATGCGAAGGGGATGAACATAACTGATGAAATATAAAATATGATTTATTTTTATTATGCCAAACGTGTTATGAGATTATCTTCTACTCCCTCCGTTCCAAAATAGATGGTCTTTTACTTTTTGGCACGCTTTTTAAGGAGCGGAAAACTCTATAAAATATTATTTTTTTGATTAAAATTTTTATACTATTTTATACTTATTACTAATAAGTATCTAATTATATAAAAAAAATTAATTAAAAAATAATATTTCATAGAGTTTTTCACTCCTTAAAAAGCGTGTCGAAAAGTAAAAGACCATGTATTTTGGAACGGAGGGAGTATTATTATATTAGGTATGGATAAACACTAGTAAACCTAATTCCTTGTGTAAACTCCTATATAAAGGGTCCTGAAGACCCCCAATAATACATCAATTCATTCTCTACTTTTCCTCTCTACTCTCTTTATTATAACACGTTATCAGCACGGAGGAAAAAGGTATAATAACGATCGAATCGATCTCGATCCCTTCTCTTCTTCTAAACCCTTCTAACCTACCTAGTTGATTCAACATGTTCCCCTATACATGTATGATGATGGCTTCGGTAGCATATATCTTTTTACACACTTATTCGTTTCGTTGTTCTATTTATTTATAGTTATCCCCTGAAGTGGATATAAACCAATTTCGACCCTGAAGTGTTGAATTAATAAAAATTTTCATATCCCCTGAAGTGGATATAAACCAATTTCGACCCTGAAGCGTTGAATTAATCAAAATTTTCATATCCCCTGAAGTGGATATAAACCAATTTCGACCCTGAAGTGTTAAATTAATCAAAATTTTCATATCCACGGAAGTGGATATAAACTAATTTCGATCCCGAAGTATCGAATTAATCTACCGTATCCCCCGAAGTGGATATTTTTTTTTAGTGCAGTTATATTATATTTATTATATCGATTACTCGGTTGATCACTATTTGCATTTTGAAACAAATTGAATTGATAACCTCTACATACGACAAATTGTTAATTAATTAGTTGGCAATCGAATTGAATACCTGTTTGATACTGCATGCAAACATTCTGTTGTTTTAACTTTCTTTACAAATCGATGGATACAATATACGGAGTATTTCATATCGGCATTCGGATTTTTTTTACAAATTGGATTTTATTTCTTTAGGATTAAATTATATACATTACGGCAATTGCTAAATTACAATCGATTGGGTACCCGTATAAATGCAAACATTTAATTGCGCCAATTTTTGTTTTCAAACAAATTGTACATCTATATACATACGGTATTTTTTTATTGGATCATATAGATATATACCGTAATCCATACATACATTTGTAATTTTTATTTTATTTTTCTTTATAGATGTCGAATCTCACAAGATTGGAGTTTATCGCACTTGATGTTTCCGGAAGAAACTATCTAACATGGGTGTTAGATGCGGAACTCCACCTGGATAGCCAGAATTTGAAAAATACGATCATTGAAAAATCAGACTCATCCCCGCAGGATAAGGCCAAGGCAATGATCATGCTCCGTCACCATCTTCATGAGAGCCTGAAAGCTCAATACTTGACTGTGAAGGATCCCTCCGAGCTCTGGAAGAGTTTGAAGGATCGCTTCAAACATCAGAAAACGGTAATTCTACCCAAGGCGAGGTATGAATGGTCTCAATTGAGACTTCAGGATTTCAAGAGTGTCTCTGATTACAACTCTGCAATGTATCGAATTACTTCCACATTGGAACTTTGTGGAGAAACTATAACTGATGATCAAATGCTAGAGAAAACATACTCCACATTTCATGCAACTAACTTGGTACTCCAGCAGCAGTACAGGGAGAAAGGGTACAAGACTTATCCAGCACTCATATCTTGCTTACTTTTAGCTGAAGAGAACAATCAGCTGCTCATGAATAACCACCAAAGTCGGCCCACTGGTTCAGCACCACCTCCTGACCAGTCTCAAATGCCTGAAGCAAATGCTACCTCCTCCAGAAGAGGTGGTGGCCGAGGTCGAGGTCATGGGCAAGGTCGCGGTCGTGGTCGTGGTCGTCATGGACAAGACCAAGGAAACCACCATACATGGGTCAATCCTGATATCCAGAAGAATGTCGGGAATGAACCCAAGAAGCAAGAGAAAGCTGCACCGAAAGGAGATAGTCCATGCCATAGATGTGGAGCCCCTGGCCATTGGTCTCGTACCTTTCGTACGTCCAACCACCTCGTGACATTATATTAAAACTCCTTGAAGGCCAAGGGAAAAGGAGTAGAGACAAACTTTGTTGATGCTGATTTCTTCGAGGGACTTCAGGATACCCATCTCGAGGTCACCGATTTCTTACAGCAAAGTGAAGATGGCAATTTTTTGCCTGCCGTTAACTCAAATGCGCTTGCTCTCCAGGGAGATGCCGACTATTTCATCAATTGAATTTATATCTTTTCAGTTTAGCATTCAATTTCTTTCAGGATTGCTTTGAACTATTTTCGGATTAGGTTTGCTTGTTTTGCTAGGTTTTTGAACTATTTCGGACTGGTTTTTGGTTGTTTGGTTAAGTTTTTGAACTTTTGCATGCTTATTTATTACATTTGGTATTGTCTTATTTATATATGCTTGCTTGCTTTTATATAGAATGGCTCAATCAAATGGAATCTTCAATGGTGGAGAACTATGCCTCATTGACAGTGCCACTACTCACACTATTTTGAAAAACCCGAAGTTTTTCTCAAGCCTGCAAATGACAAAAACCAGTGTGAATACTATCTCTGGAATGAGCAACCTCATAGAAGGCTCCGGAAGAGCATCTATCTTGTTACCTGAAGGAACAATGATACAAATCAAGAATGCTCTATATTCAAGCAAATCTCAGAGAAATTTGCTAAGTTTCAAAGACATACGAGAAAATGGTTATCATATTGAAACTAGCAACGAACATGGCATTGAATACATGTGTTTTTTGTCTCATGAGACTGGACAGAAGCAAGTCCTAGAAAAGATGAGAATGCATACATCTGGTTTATATGGCACAATAATTTGCCCCATTGAATCATATAATGTTTCTAACCAGAAGTTAGCTAACATCACCAAATTTTCTTTGTGGCATGATAGACTCGGTCACCCAGGTGAAACAATGATGCGCAGGATCATTGAAAATTCACACGGACACCCACTTAAGGACCTAAAGATCCTATCAAAGGGTGACTTGACATGCACGGCTTGTTCACTTGGCAAACATGCAAACGGAGTCTTAACTTGTTAAATTGGCCGTACTAACATGCAAACGTGCAAACGGAGTCTTAACTTGTTAAATTGGCCGTACTAACACATCTGTAAAATTAATTAGGTTATTAGCATCTTAATTCCCCCTTCCTCTTTCCCGTTCATTCTCTCCAAGACTCCAATCTCCATCTCGATTTCCAAATCTCCAATCCATCCCCTCATCTCTCGATTTCTGTCTTGATCTCGATCAATTCCGTGAATTCGTTGATCGGTTTCGGTGCCTTTTTGTATTTCCATCTCTCCATATGGTGGAAATTTCGAGCTCTTCGGATATCTCGAAGATCTCCCGACTTGTTCTTGCCTCCGGATTCCTTTCTTTGGTCCTATTGAGTTGTAAGAGTTTGGGATGAGTCCTTTCCTGGTGGTTTTCTTGGTCGAATTTTGATCGACGAGGTGCCTATGTCAAATTAGGGTTTCGATTCAAGCTTGATTTGTGTTGGCTGGATAGCGATCTCAGTTTCCTGATTCTGGTGATAATTTGTCTCCGTTAATTCCAATTTCAACTCCAGTCTCAGAGATGTCCGGCCGGGGCCGAATTCGGATCTTGCTCCAATCAGTTCGGTTCGCAAGTCACGCAGCCTTTTGGTGCTCTATTTGGTTTCGCTTCGGTTGGTCGCCGCCGTGCGCTTAGGCAGACCTGGTTGCCCTCCGGTGACAAGGGCCTTGAAAGGTATGCATAATGCATTCCCCTTTGATGGTTTGAATTGAAGTCTATGTTTTTATGTATGCAGCTGAATTCAATTTTTGTTTACAGTGTTAGGTTGTATAACAAAGTGTTGAATTTCAGTGATGGTTAGTTTTAGTTTTTTATGAGGATTGAGGATGTTTATGTTGGAGTCTATATCTGTGCACTTAAACCATGCTAGGGAGATTTAATGTAATTCCCATCTCTTTCAATCATAACTTATCTCTGGTGAAATTCAAGGTATATTACTGTAAGATGCAAGCTATTCTCTCTATGATTGCAGATCATTCTTTATTTGGAACTCTATGTAAGATATATGTCCTTCTGATGCCATCAATATTGCTGTAAGATGCAAAGTATATTACTTTGCACACATTTTCATTTAGATTGGATTAAGGAGAATCTATAGAATTGTTATGTCCCTAATAGGGACTGTGAGAATTTGATAGGGAAAGAAGGGAGATTAGGGAGAAAGATTATGGATAAGGAAGAAGATAAAGTTTAGGGATAAGAGAGAATTTGATAATTGATGCCTGGATTGCACACTCTGTAGAGAAGCTACTGTCATAGTTTCTGGTTGCTTATTTTTCAGAGGTTGATTAATTCATTCGAAAATCTAACGAATGGGTCTTGATGATCTTTGGAGAGGGTTGTGCTTCAACAGCTTTGTTTAACCGATGTTGCAAGTGAAAAGGAGGGTGACAGTGCTCCAGACTTCAGAGCTGCAAATGAGACCAAGTGCTGAAGTATGTTGCAGCTGTGTAGTGTGGGGTGTTGTGTGCTTGTCAAAAGAAAGTTGCAAGGTATTCTCTCTGTGATTGCAGATCATTCTTTATTTGGTATCAAATGAGTAGTGCTGCAGGGAAGACACCAGCTCCTGGACAAGCTGTTTACTCCGCTTCTAGCTTCTAAATTTGCTCTGAATGGGTACTTTCATAGCTTAAGATCAGAGGTAAAGATAAATATGCCCTGGACCCAATTTTAAAGTATATTGCTGTAAAGACTAATAACATCGAAGAATGTTTGTAATTTTTTGAAATTGCTTAATTGAATCAATCTATGGGGTTGTTTGCATATTAAAGTATTATTCTAACTGTTTGCTTTTCTTATTTATTTGGTTAACCAATAATTTCAATTGCTTAACCTTATTGTTACAATCATCTACACTAATTTGGAATCTGTCACAAGTGCAAAGATTAAGGGCATTTGCAAAGCTAACCCATTAATAGGTTGATTTGCAAAAATCAAGGTGATTTAGTGTCATTCCTACAAAGATCAACTTTGTGAATCATGCATGATTAATAGATGCCTTGGAAAGTTAGAATTTAAGAAGTTAGGGGATCTTCGGTTGTATTTTGTATTTGACCATCTTTCATTGGAAAGTTGGATTTAAGATGGAGACATAAGCCCCTAAACTCCCCCGATATGTACCCCTGACCTTTATTTGACCATCTTTCATCGGAAAGTTGATGACATGTTATAATAGGTGTTTTTACGTATACAACCAATTTTAATGTCATAGCTTCAAAGACCTTGTGTTTTTACATGTGCAATAAGGTGACAATATTTTGATTCCACGTTTTTAAGCTCCTATGTATTCAATTATATAAAAATGTCACCATAAACAATTGCGATTAATGAAGTGTAATAACAAATGTCATCAATGAATAAAAGTTGTCAATTGCGATTAAAAAAGTGGCATCAAACGATTTGATTAAAAAAGTGGTATCAAATAATTATATTGGAAAAATGGCATCAAAACACTACTTTGAAAAAGTTGCATCACATTAAAGAAAAAAATGTCATCAAAACACAACTTTGAAAAATAAGGAATCACAGTAAAAAAAAATATCATAAAAAATTAACATTAAAAAGTGTCATCAGTAGTCAACAGCAAAAAAAATGGAATCAATGGTCAACATGGCATCACAGTAAACAAAAAGATGACATCAAAGTTTGAAAAAAGTGTCATTAAAATTAGTGTCATCAAACAATTTCATTATGTAAGTGTCATCAAAGCGAAAATAAAATATAATAAAAAAAATGGCATCAAAATGAGAAAAATGGCATCTCAAAATATGTCACCACTTTATAATAATAATAATAATAATAATAATAATAATAATAAAATAAAAATAAAACTGAATAAGTTGGTCAACGTTGACCGATCAATGGTCAAACAGTTGACCATTGACCAATACTACTCCATTTGAGAAGGTGCTAGCTTACCTAATTAAATTAGTTTGGGTGCTAATCATCTAACTGAAAGTTCAAAATATGCTAGTTAGCAAAATCACTCGTATTTATTTACTCCATATTTTGTCCAATTGTCTTTTTCTAGATCCTAAAATAAATAGACTTGGGGCTCGTTTGGTTAAATATAGGAATTCCAATTCCCGGGAACTTAATTTCTGGGAAATACAATTCCCATAAATTTTATTTCTCGGGAAGTATGAAAATGTGTTTGTTTGCAAATAAATTCCCAGGAACTCAATTGCTGCATTTTGTTTGGTTGAACACACATATTTGATAGCAATTGGTTTTAAATTACCTTTATAATCTTTATATATAAATAAATTCATTTTATTATGTGGATAAATTAGATATTTTCTTTATAAAAAAATAAAAAACAATAAAAGATTGAGGGAAGAAAAGGGGAAAGTAGATCTTATCCACCCCTTATGATAAGTTGAATTCCCCCTTTTCATGGGAATTCCAATTCCTATGAATTCTAATTCCTACGTTTTTTGGTTTTCAAAATTTATACCAAACACGTATATTGTAAATCAATTTCCAGGAATTTATACTTCCCGGGAAGTTAAAGTGTAACCAAACGAAGCCTTGCTCCATTCGGGGTGGCTCACTGGTGGAGAGTAAGGGGATGACAGGAGGTCTCGAATCCGATCTCTATCTACGCCCCTTTCTTTGGATTAAAATCTAAGGTTTGTCTTGTGTCTTTCTAGTGGGTTGAGCAGGTCGGCGCAAGCCGGTTTACCTGGTGCGTGGCTCTTGCCGGCTGAGTTACGTGCCCCGGGGTTGTCCCCCAAATGTGGGTTCCTCGTCATAAAAAAAAATACATAGACTTGTACGAGTAGCATTTTGTACAAGTTTTAATAAAACACTTCAGTTTAAAAAAAACATTTTAACAAAACACTCACTACACACTTAAAAAAAAACATCATTATTGCATTATTTTTTTCATAAATTTTATTATTTTTTAACATCCACTGCACATTTTAACAAATCAAATGATTTTAAAAAGCCAACAACATACAAATCAATACAAATCATTACAATTTCCTACCTAGAAAATATAAAAATTAATCTATTATTGGACAAAAATTCACTTCTAAAGACCAATATATTATTGGACGGAGGGAGTAATACATTACTGGCCTTCCTAAATCGAGCAACATCCAACAGGTGAGCCAATGTGATCGAAATCGCCAACAAAAGAGCCTCAAAATGGAAAATCAACTTGTTTCCCAGGCCAAACTCCAGCACAATACGAAAGAAAAAGAGAAAATAGATAAGATGGTACTCCCTCCGTTCCATAATACATGGTCTTTTGGTTTTCAGCACGTTTTTTAAGGAGCGGAAAACTCTATAAAATATTATTTTTTTAATTAATTTTTTTATATAATTTGATACTTGTTAGTAACAAGTATCAAATTATATTAAAAAATTAATTAAAAAAATAATATTTTATAGAGCTTTTCGTTCCTTAAAAAACGTGCTGAAAATTAAAAGGACATGTATTGTGGAACGGAGGTAGTATTTGGCTAATTAACCCAATTTTGAAGTATTTAAATTTATTGTATGTTCAGATTATATGATGATGTATTAGTTATAATATAATTATTTTATTTCGATTACTTGGTTAAATTGTTGTTTTTATCTCGTTTTTTTATGAGATTTTTATTTTTATAACCAAATGTTCATATAAAATAAGGTAAAACAATTGTATAAAAATAAGGCAAAATTATAGAAAACCACCCGTTAAATATACGAGTGTGCAATTAACCACCCGTTAAAATCGAATTTACAGAAAACCACCCATTAAAAGGATCCCGTCAACAAGTTACCACCCATATCCAACCTGGCGTTAAGTTCCCGTTTAATAAAGGTATAAGGACAGAAATGCCCTTAGAAAATTAAAGAAAACTAAAGGAGAAGTAGACCCAAAAGGATTCGGAGACAAGAGGAGACAACAGGAGACGACGATCGATCACGTACAATCTCTCCTCTAAATCCCTCTGAATCGTGCGATCGAGTGAAGAATTCGGAGACAAGAGGAGACAACTGGCGATTTTCATCACAGAATCAAAGTCCTGCTTGTGTATTGCACCTAAGAAGGTTGGTATTTAATTTAGGGTTTCGCTTCTACAAATTTGGGGGTTTTCTCGATTGTACATAACAATGGTGCGGAAAGATGCTTTCTTTTGGTGTTTTAATATCTTGGTGCTTGTTTTAATAACCTAAAACCTGAATTCATATATCTCAAATGAAGTAAAATAAACCAATGCATATTTGAGTTATCGATTGTACATATTTGAGTTTGTACGTGATCGATCCGGTAGAAGGTTAGTATCTATTTTGGGTATTGCTTGGTCTATGATAATCCGGTTGAAGGTTAGTATCTATTTTGAGTTTTAATTTTGGGTTTTGATCTGAGTCCCTGAATAGAAGGTTAGTATCTATGTTTGGAAGTTAGGAAATGCAACAGACAACTTCATCTCACGGTGGGAGTGCAAGTGGCAAACGAGGCTTTCAATCGTGCACTTTCACTAAAAGATGGAACACTGCAGCAAAAGATAAGAACCTAAAACATGTCCAGTAAACTATTGATTGGTGTCCAGTAGGAAACCATATGATGGACAATTAATTTTTACTATTGGCATGGCCACAATTAAGGCGACAAGCTTGAATAAGAAGACGTTAAGAGACCAATTTAAACCTAAAACATGTCGAGTAAACTATCGATTGGTGTCCAGTAGGAAACCATATGATGGACGCTTAATTTTTACTATTGGCATGGCCACAATTAAGGCGACAAGCTTGAATAAGAAGACGTTAAGAGACCAATTTAAACCAAGTTGAAGGTTCTAAATTGAACTAAGTATTGTATATACGAACTGTCTTCATACATCGGATCTGCTCCAAACAAATCCTTTATATGAGCAATTTGCTCCATTCAACAACAATAGAAGCAATCAATTAATTATGAGTTCTGAACTTCTGATTACATAGTATTAAGTCTCTCAAAGATATATGATTCAAGAAATAGCAAAAGATATTAATGGACAAAAAGCAATGAAATATGAAATTCTATGGGGAATTAAAAACGGGCAATTGATTAACAATCAATGAAATTAACCAATTCCATTGGAGATTAAGATTGCTTTGAGTTGTTTACACAAAACTGAACAAAGAATATTGAAATTTGTTGTGCATCAACCGTGATATATTATATGGGAGATTAAGTTGCATATATGTACAAACGCTGAGGCAGGAATGCTTTACATGACACGAGAATTGCTTTAAATGACACGTGATTTTTTTTACTTGATAGGTAAATTTTTTTACATGACATGAGAATTATTTTACTTGACATGATCATACGATGTGCATGACATGAGATCATAAAAATTATGATAGTTTAAAAATAAGAGGCTGAAGATCTCTTAGCTTGCGATGCCAAGATCAATTGAGATACTGTCCATAGAAATGTTTTGACTGTAATTTAGAGAATACACAAAAGAAATACATGTATCTCAGAAATTTATCGACATATATATGTTGTCTTTTCTCTGCAGTGGATGCCGATTAAAGAGTTTGCAGCCCAACCTATTGTTGAGAAACATGGTGTTTTCAAGCTAATAGTTAAACTATGTGTGGCCAAGTTGGAGAATAAATATACTGGATACAAACCGATACCCACTTCGTCTTCGCGCGACAAAATGAGCTACCTTTACATAAATCCAATCGAATTAGATTTTTCAAGTTGCTCAGATCTGTCTTGAAGAAGTGCTCGTCTTGCATGCTCTGGTCAGTACACTTCCCACTAAAAATTCTGCTACATCATTTGGCTCTGCAAGTCTCATTTGAAGAGGGTTTTTAACCTGAAATTCATCTTCCTTGTGTGTTGAATTCATCATAAGATGTGTTTTTAACATATCAGGTAATATGCTTGACACGTCACCTACGTCACTTGACATGACAGTAATGCAATCAATTAAAGATAAAACCAACTAAAATGTCACAAGATGTCACAAGATGCAATATTGTTATAAAGAAAAGTACATAAAACCAGCTGAGTGAAATTATGAGCTGCCACAAAAATGTCACCAAAATCTATTTCTACTCAAACCTTGAACCAGTTTACACGAGGTTGACACTTTTTCTATTTCATTTGAGCTATTACCTGAAGCATGAAGAAATTGATTCAGTACACCACTAAAAAATTTCAACTCAAAACTACAATCGGGAGCCTCCTGTGGAATTCAAATTTCTTCAAAGCAGAATCTTACACATCACAATCTGTCAGGCTTTTTGGGTTCATCCAGATCACCAGTTATCACTACTAGAATTGTGTTCATAGACATCAGATCTTTAAAATCAGTCAGAAAAACGCATGATGTTAAAAATATTTATAACACCAGTTTAAAAGTTATTGATGTTATTAAAATTATAAACATCGATTTACCTTTTTGGATGATGTTAAAATTTTGTTTTAAAAAAAAAATTTAAGCGCTCAGAATACATTGGTTAAAATTTAAAGCGGCAAAATAACCCAGCTACCAATCACTTAACGAAAAACATAGTCATTCAGATTTTTTTGGGGGAAAGAACCCAAAGCCAATCACTTGGTTAGAATTTTACTGTGTTCGCTATATACACCCCAAATCATGCACGTTCTTAAGGACGTGCATGGTTAAAAGGGGTTAATTAATTTTTTTTAAATGCTAATTAGTCAGAAGGTTGTACGTCGTTAAAGACGTGCATTTTTTACCTTTGAATTTGCGATGTATTTATCAACACCCAAATTTTACTAAAGTAAAAGCGGTAAAAGGAAGCGCTAATTTGAAATTTAGATTGTTTCCCTAAAAAAATGTAGTATCTGAACACTTATCCAAATACCCTCACCCCAACTCTAATTCCCCCTTCACATTCAGATCCACCGACATCTCTCTCTCTCAACAGTCTATGGCGATAGCCGATTGAAGAACCCTAAACCCCGTTCGTCTGTATCGATTCCTCCTTCGTCAACCGTGTCTACGTCTTCTTCTCGCCGATCTTTCTGATTTCGAAGAATTTGGGGTACATTGCAGGCGATCAAGGTTGGAGGTGGGTGTGATTTGGGAAGGAGGGAGATGGCGGAGAGGATGATGGTGAGGAAGGAGGAGTCAAGGAAGAGGGAGGTGGAGGAGGAGCGACGGAGGAGAACGGAGATGGTGCGGAGTTCGAGGCGGGTGTTGAGGATGGCGCCGGACATGGGCAGGAAGACGACATCGCGGGGCTAGACGCCGAGGAGGTAGCGGAGGGAGGAGGCTAGGCGGAGGCGCTTCGCTTCTGCTCTCCTTCTCTAGACGCTGCAAGGTACTTCACTTCTTCTCTCTTTCAATTCTCTTGTTCCCCTTCTCCTCAATTCAGATCTAGGGTTTTCGTTTTGGTTAATTATTTTTCGATCTAGAGTTTAAAATTTCGATCTTGAATTTTCGTTTTAGGTTGTGTTATTAAGATGCATCTGTTGTGTTCAATTTCGATCTTGAGTTTTCATCTGCTTCAACTATTGGATTTCTCAGTTTTTATCTAGCATTTGATATTGCTAATACTACTGGAATTCAATATATTATTGCTTAGTTATGAAAAGATACCTCTTGCTCTTGAGGCTGCAATCAATTACTGAAAGGTGTCTAAGTTTTTGTGCTTTACATACTGAATTCAATTACTGCTTTTGATCCTGTAGGTTTCCATTTTGGCTGGGACGGTTGCTTGTCTAGACAGAGATGCTCCCCATTATAAGAAGTATGTGGTTTTGTTGTTTGAAGTATTATGAGCGTTCATGTTAAAAAAAGAGGGGAAAATGCTATCTTGGACTTTCATATGGAGCTTCCAGATTACTCATTTCCTCTTTGAGTTGACTATTGTAATTTTTCCTTTGGAAGAGTAAGCAGTTAATGATGATTTTATTCCCAATTATCATGTATATGCTTACTTTTGTTTCGTTGTCAAAATGTGCTTCAACTTTTGCTTATTGGGTCATTTGTTCATGACATTTTCATTTTAAAAATGGCTTTTAGTTGAGTCAGTGAATGATTATGCACTTGCTTTTGTGGAAAATGTGGTCAGTGTATTATGATATAGACCTCATATGGGTTTCTTTTGACTAGTCTGAAACATATATCTTTAAATAAGTTCTCCTTGATTATGAACTAGAAGCAACTTGTCTTGTTTGTACTTTGGAATTTCAAATGATTATGTCAGTTCTTTTTTGCATTACTCTTTGAACAAAGGTATATTGATAAAATTATTAACAAGGTTAATTTGATGCAGGGATATGGCTACAATGACTTCAATACATTTTATTTGCAAGTAAGAGGATTTGTTTCATTGGGTTCTTATGGTTCTCAAACATCCTTACACTTTTTTAATTATACTTTTAGTACTTATGCAGATGAATGGTTTGGTAAGTGTGCTGAATCTTGTTTCTTTTTAACTTGTTGTTTAATCTTTTGGGCAGCATTGTGAACTAAAGCTGGATCAAGTGGTTCCCTTGTTATTAATTGGCAAGGGAGGGTCGTGGCCTTAAATGCTAGGAGTAAGACATCAAGTGTGTTTGCATTTTTCTTGCCCTTGGATTTATGATGGGAATAAATTTCACCTATTACATATTATTATGTGGTACAAAGACACTCAATGTTCTTAGATTTGACCATCTGGAGTTTCTGACAGCTTGATCTTGCCCCATCAGATAATTTGACATAAGCTGACCATTTCATTCTTCTTTCTAGTCTATTTATTTGGTTTTGTTGTCTTTTGTTTCCAAATCCATTATTGATAACAATTATTTGTTTGCAAGATTGTAATATGTCCTGATATTGGAGGGCAGCAAGCTATTGCAGTTGCAGATAAAGCAATAATTGCTTTGCAGAAGTGTCTAAATCACTTTTTTGGAAGTTTGGACATTGTCAATTCTAGAGAGGTAAGTAATATGCATAACAACGGTGTTGTTGGATTTTAATTTAAACTGGTTGACACTAATCAACCAGTCTTATGTATCTAATTAAAAGGTGCGAGGAAAAAAGTAAATTAAGAGCTTATTTTTCATCACTAAATGAAGTTATCGGCCACTGGACATTGACAATGGGAAAAGGTTTAATTGCTTGTTAATGCACCTTATTTCTTTAGTGGATTCCTGGTCCTATTATAGGAACATTTTGGACAATAAAAAAAGAGGATTTAGGAATGGTTGAACAAATAAATTTTACTGATGTGTGTGTGATGCAACTATTTTTAATGCTGTCATAATTTTTCGTAATTCATTTATCTTGAACTTTGATTTGATTTGTTCCTTTCAGGGTAGTATAGCATTTGTTGTTTTCCATCAGCACGTTCATTCATTGCGGACAAAAAGGTGCAAGGATTTTAAGTTCTATACACCAGCTCAAGTACTTTATTTTCAAAAGATATTATGTCAAGCTTAGAATCTGACTATTGATGCATTTTGTTTTGTATTTAGCCTTGTTGTCATCTTGTATTCGAATCTATGGTCATTATTTAATGTATTGGTTATGGGCTTTTGCATTGTTTAGTTTTCTATTTGCAAAAACAATGTCACAACTCACAATATAGATTATTAGGTGTATTTGATGAAACACATCGAACTTGAGAGCGAAAAGCGATGTCTACGTTTGTAAATACGTCAACCATTACAGTGCAAATCGATTTCAAAACCCACCATATATAAAAATTATAACAAAAATAGATGTGTATATGTAACAATTACATTGTTAAAAATATATAAAATGATGTTACAAATAATCAAAACATCATTTTCAAAGAAAAAACTGATGTAAAATATATAAATAACATTGATTTTAAAAATATTCAATATCGTATACCACATTTATATAAAATAATATCACAAATTACAAATGGAAAAAGAGTATTCACACATTGAATAATACATAACCGATGTGTGTAGGTAAGACATCAGGTTTATTAAAAAATAGCGATGTTAATTTGAAATTTTGTATTACCCTACATACTTTCAAATGGCTAGAAATGAAAAATAATGATGGTTTAACATTAGATGGATCAATAAAAAAGTAATTATATCCATGTATTTAAGTCATTATTAAAAAGAAAAACGATGTTATAAATTATTAAAGACATCGGTTATAAACTGATGTGGTAAAGTTGGGATCTTTAACGCCTCCCACTAACACGTCGAATTTTTTTTTGATTAACATCGGTTTATACCCGATGTCTATGAACATAATTCTAATAGTGGATGCAGCTAAAACTAATCAAGGGACTTTAATCATGTTTAATGCATTAATCGGTTATCTTCATTTGTACCATTCAATAAGCAACCACTGCCGCAGGAAACATAAGGCACACCTCAGAGCCTGTATGACAAAAGCTTATCAATTTATCTCATGTCCTTCAGCCTAAATAAATGCAACTATACAATGTTTCTATCGAAACTATCATTCTTCAACGTCTAGATTTGGTTTAAGCCATTTCAAAACAAAAAAATAAATAAATTTGGTTTAAGCTGAAAAAAAATAAATAAATTTGGTTTGCGCTGTTGGAAGAGTAATTTGGATGCCGATTATCAGTACTGTGTGGTTTCCTAATTTATTTTCAAATTCTTATTCAGAATCCTTTTTCTGTGCTTTTAGAGCTTCAACTACAATTTAGTACTTCAATATAGATCGATACGTTGCTGTGTATTGTTCTGTTTAGCTTCAGTGGGCTAGTTCTTGGTCTCAAACAACCAACTTACCAACCTGTTGGTTTGCAAATTTACAAAGTACCTATAATTGATACTGAAATTCTTTATTTAAAGTACTTAATGTAGAGTGTTTTTTCAGATGCATATCTAGATCTTGAGTCATAGAAGTTGGATTCAGTATTCACATCCTTTATCACCGTTGAGGTTAGAACTTGTATCTAAAGAGCTCCTGACTTCCTGTCAAATTGGATGGGTTAAAGATAGTGAACTACTCTTTATCAATGATTAGTGAAGCATGAATTGGTTGGCGTGCAGATATATTGAAATTTTCATTTAGTGTTAAAAATTGTATGGCAAGCAGATATACTGAAACTGTCATATTCTGTTTATAGCATGTACCAAGGATAAATAGTCAGATACCAACAATTGATGATGCAAAGTCAGATCATGAACGTCTGCTAGACAGGTCTATCTATTTCTTTTAACTTACTTAGTAATTCCTTTGATGATGCAGAGTCAGATACCAACAATTAATGATTTGCATCCGGTCTAGTTTATTTGTCTTCCTTTGAAAAAAAACCCTGCAAAACTGAAAATCTTAACAAACACTGAAAGTAGAAGCAGCACAAAGTCGCTTTTAAGCTTAACAAGACCCTTAGTTTTCAATTTATTGGTAAGGGGTTGTTTAAACATGTTTAGGAACTAGGGTAGAGGCAGAGGTAACTTTTACTTGTATGCTTAGTTTTCACTAGAATCATGAGAGGTTTAATAGTTCAGTTTTCACTCATATGCTTTACTTTCTGGGAAATTGCAGCCTTCAAAAGATTGTGAGAGTTGAATTGCTGCCACGTTCTATTTGCAATCTTCTCAACATGCAGACTTTGGTACTTGATGGTTTTTGTAAGTTGCTATCTCTATTTATACTATGCGTGTTCTTACTTGGATGGTTTATTGTAAACTATGATCTCTGAATCAGACAACCTCAGTTTGAAATTTATAATGTTGTGACCTTAATTTCCTTTCCATTTAAAACTCGTGTAATTCATTGCATAGATAGTTTACATATTCAATGGGACAAGAGGTAGTCATCTGAATAGTTTAATTTTGGCCCGGTGAATCTCACCTCAGCAGGAACTGGAGCTTCCGGTACTGAATCTGCTAGTTGGTTGCATTCTGGTCACAGTAGAGTCTTTAAGAAGGTAAGTAGCCTTAATCATCGCACTGCACTTGAACTGCATGTAGAGAGCTGACTAGATATGCTCAACCTACACTATTTTCTAGGGCTACTGAGATTTTAGATCTGCTTGGTGACATGGTGTTGAAGCGCATTAAAAAAGGGCTAAATTTTCAGAGGATGGCATACCAATTTGCTCTTTACGTGGTTCATATCTTAACTACCCTGTCTGTATCACTTTATTAGTTGTTTGTTTCTTTTTATATACTTCTCTTTATCATTTGTTTGTTCTCTTATCTTCAGTCGATTTCTCTTTAATATTCTGGTTCCTAGGTCCTTCATCTATTTCAACATGTCTAGGTTTATGATGCTTTAATTTCAATCAATTCTCAAATGATAGGATTTGTTAATCGTTGCAATTTAAGATTTTCAAGTGATTACTTGTCTGATTTTCTATTTATTGGGGAACAAGGGGCTTTTGAGCTACTGAAATTGTACCTTTAAGCGAATGAACCTTTAACACTGAGTGATGACTGAGCTACTGAAAAATGTAGGAACTAGGAATATTCATTTCCTTTTATGTTAACCTTATTTTTCAATATTACCCCATTAGTTCCCAGTTTGTTTGACACTTTAGAACACATCAGCTGTGTTTCACGTCTAATGTTTAAACCTAAAAGTGAGTATTTGTATGGATAGAATCATGGAATGGATATTTTTATTTTTGTTTCAGGCACTTGACAGTTAGGTTAGCCCTGCTTTGGAGGATCCGTTTGACTGACGCAACACTTGCTGAAGAATTACTTGAGGAAAAATACTTTCCATAAGGTTTTAAACCATGAAATTTGTCTTCCATCTAAGAAATCAAATTTTATATATCCTCTTTCTTGTGAAGAAGCATAACAGAGGATTGATAATTCTGTGTGGTTGACTTGAACAAGCTATTCCTGTGCGAATTAATGCCAGGTTTTGATCAGGAAGCTGCAGTTGTTGTGATGGCAAGATTGTGTTCTTACAAGATGGAAATGGAGGTAATTATTTGTTTTGAGCTCTCACGGACACTTCACTCCATTTCTTCATATAGCTTTTTGTGAGTTGATTCAATGCCAAGAATTGCTAGTAGAGGAGTAAGGTCTTTGCTCTAAAAGAACTTTTACCAAAATTCAAAGTTACTTTTTCTCCCTTATATATGTTGAGTGTGATGCAATTTTTTAAGTAGAAGTTCATGTCCCAGTAGTTGCTAGTGCAATCGCATTTAGAGGATTTATTATTCCTTTTCACATTTTCACCCATCTTTAAGTGTTCTCTGACTCTTAGTTTAGACAACATCTCCCTTTTTATCTCCCTTCATATGTATGTGTTAGTTTTCTTTGCACTGTAGTAAATTATGCTAATATTTTATTTAAGCCTATTAGCTCAAATGGTAGAGCAATGTGCTTAAGCACAAAGATGAGGGTTCAAATCCCACATAGGCTACTATAATAATTAGAAGAAAAAAAACTATAAATATTTCATTTAACATCGGCTAAAACCTGAGGTTAATCAAAATAAAAAATCGATGTCTATGTGGATGATGTTAAAAATAAAAGCGGTATAACATCGGTCAAAGCACGATGTCTTTGTTCTCTTAAAACATCAGTTATATTTTTATGATCGATGTTATAACATAACAAAGACACCGGATTTAAAAATATAAACGATGTTATAATATACAAAGACATCGGGTTATAGCCGATGTTAAAAAGTTTTGACTTTTTACATCACCCACATAGACATCGATTTTTTTTTGAAAGACATCGGCTATTACTCGTTGTTAAATCACATATTTCTAGTAGTGATATTGCATTTTAAGGGGTTAGTTTACTTGTTTGCTCATTCGGTACTTAAGTGCGGAATCTACACAAGTTTAGCGAGTAATTGCAGATTTCGGAGTCGATGTAGTGAGGAGGTCATTCATGGGAGTCATATGGATTATATCATCATATGGAGACAAGGAACGAGCTAGAGAAGCAATTTGGAATGCACATGGAAGAGGCAAAGGGCATACAAGAGTGAAAAACAACACCCGTGGCCAGAGGAACAAGGCAAGACAGAAAATCGCACCTGCGGCCACCAAAATCGCACCTGCTGCCAAAATTCTAGGGTTCACTGCAGCAGCCGCACCTGCGGTTTGGTCGCAGCCTGGTCGCGGTTTTCTTGGGCCGGTTCAGCGCCGATTTTCTATGCTTCTTAAGTTGGGCCTATCTTTGGGAAACACTTTCTAGGTTTTTATGACGGTATTCTTAGGTATTTAAGGACTGAAATTAGTTATTTTGAGTTATCTTTGATCCTTTGAAGAATTGAGAGATGATGTTTTAGAAGCATGAGCAACTAAACTCATCTTGTTTTGCCTACGATCAATACTTGGTTTTGTTGAATTGTGAGTTTGAAATTCTAGTTGTTTTCTATTATCTACTATAACTTCTTTGGGCTTTAATTGTTTATGGTGTTGATTCTATCTTGATTCACGACCTCGTTAGAATTGCATCATTGCTAGGGTTTTGATTCATACGTTTTTGAAACCTAATCCAAAGTAGCGAATACAATTGAGTGGATCTCATGGAAAAGCTGGATTGTATAAGAAGTTGACTATAGGTTAAATGTTAGTTCTTTAGGGAATTAATTTTGCTTATAAGCTTCAATTATCTTGAGAATTAGTGCTATTCATAGGGTTAAACCTTAATCCGTGTTAAGATTACCTAGGAATAAAGGATTATTAGGACTCATAGGATTAATAATCTATTTAAATCAAAATAAGAGTGGAGATAGAAAAGATACAACTAGAAGAAAGGACTATGATCAAGTAGACGAACCAAAGTTGAGAATCGTAGGTGAAACATCTCAATCATCATTGTTTACAACCATCACCATTATTTACTTCTTCAATTCGTTTCGCATTTATATCTCTACAAACCCCTTGTTACTCTTGTTGGTGATTATAACGCATAAAGTAACGGTAGTTCCATGTGGATCGACTCCAGACTTACTAGCTATACTAGTTGGTAAGTTTGGATATTCTTTTGATAGGAATCTGGCGATTTTGTCCTGTCAGCAGGCTTGTTTGAGGGTCTAAGGTAGAGTTTGCACAACAATTACCTTGGAAGATGATGTCGTGGACATGGAATTATGCCAGCAAGCTGTAAGAAAGTAACACAAATTAGGGAGCTTAACCGAGAGAGAGAGAATGAGTGTGCCCACCTGACAAAGGGAACAAGCTCTTCCCCACAAGTAGAGTGGGCAGAGGACATACCTGTGAGGAACTCTAGAAGGAACACTCTAAAGTTGTACACATCAAAGGAATAAGTTGATTTCCTTGTGTCGGTCACCTTTGGTGCTTTGTAGCCAGCAACACGTGAAATGGGTGGGGATATGGGGCTCATAATTGTGGCCAATCTAAAATCAGCAACACTTCCCTGCTGTTGAGAGTTGGGGAAGATGTTTGAAGACCGGATGTTGCCATGTACAAGCTTTCCACTGTTGGCTTCATGGATGTGAGTGATGCCTCTGGTTGCACCGATGACTATTCTCAGCCGGGTTTCCCAGTCCAGAGGGACTCTGTCCTCTCCTCTATTGCCTATAAACAACAAATTCAATTCATTGTTGACAGCAATACAAATTCAGAACACATTAGAAAGTTAAATCTTTGTAGGTGAAACTAGTTTTTCATCACCATCTTATATTCTTATCACAAATAGCCTCTTCTGGTAGCAAGGAAAGTAGAAAACAAGCATTCTTTATGACATTTGAAACCTATGAGATGTTGCATGAGCTAAATGTAATATCTCAAGGCAATGATGCAAAGCTTTCAAATGATTGGAGAACTTAGATAAACAAATAATCAACCAGAAGTCACAGATAAATTAAAAGCACTGATGACAAGTAACTAGCTGCAAAATAGTATATAGGAAATAGAAAAATTAACATGACTGAAAATTTTAAGATAAGCTTAAAATTTGATTTACTGAAACCAGCATAGACTATTGAACAATGTATTATGCCAAAATAGAAGAAGCGTGAAAGTAAAAGAAGCATACCATGTAACCACCATCAACTTCTCATCTTTTGAGTAGTAATAAGCTCTAAGAGTGACCACATTCTTGTGCCTTATACTTCCAATTACACCCATCTGCTACTCAAACTCCCTTTTTCCAGCACTTACATCTTTAATGTCATGTAAAACTGAATAAGTGTCATGTAAAACGGAATAGGCGGCAGGTAAAATCTAATGAATTGAAGCAGCCTGATGCATTCCCATACTTCTTACAAGAAACATCCAGATTCAAGAACAAGCTTGACAGAGAAAAGGTTACATCAAACAGATGAGGATACAAGTCCACTGGTTTTTCAAGTCATTGTTTAGCCTTCCAATTGCTCAATTTTGAAAACCATCGAGTTAATTTCCACATCAAGACATCAATCAAGGGTTAATTTAAACCTAAAACACCAAAACACAAAGAACAAACAAACGAATTAGAGGAAGAAGATGATGATACCTAGATAACAGTTGCATCCTCACAAGCATCATTGTCAATCACAACTTTTCAGCCGCACAACAATCGAACAGTTAATTAGAACTTGTAAATTCATCACATTCTAATTTTCAAACCCTAAAAATACTTTGTTTAAAATCAAAGCCAGTAAATCGAAAGGGGGAAGTGAAATTGAGAGAGGGGAAGGAGAAATTAGTGAACCCACGAACCTCCGAGCGCGGCTGCAAAGTTTCGCCTCCTCCTACGTCCTCCTTTTGCTCGCAGCTTGCAACGCCGACATCGCCTCCCATGGACCTCCGAGCACGGCACGGCCCCTCCGGCGACATCAACAGTCTCATGCCTTCCATTCAAATCTCGCCGGAGGCGCTGATGGCTTCAATTTCGCTCGATCCCCTTCCTTCTCCCTCCTTTCTCGCCCGCCCTCCTTCAATTTCTCGCGTTGATTCTGCTACCAAGGCTACTCTCTTCCTCCTTGTCCTTCTTGTGGACTCAATCCCCTCCAATCTCAACCTCTCTCTCTTTGATTTTTCTGCCATGATTTGGGGCGAGAGAGAGGCAAAGGAAACCGGTTGCTCCAGGTAAAGATTACAACATGGGGTGCAATTTTTTAAGGGAAGAGGGTTAGCCCTTGCAAATAGTTTCGAATAGTGGGCTATGGACGCAAACCCATCCGATTTAGAGTTATTTACTACCATTCACTCATAATTAAAATACAATAGAATCCAAACACACCCTAAAAAATGATTCTAGTTATTCTTTCCTAATATGTGATTATTGTACGGAGTATTAATTATTGGGCATTACCTCCTTCATTTCTAAACTTTTCCGGTGTTTTTTAAAACTTTGATTGAGTCCACATTTGTTTTAATCTATATCTATATCTATATAAACTCTTAATTTAGAAGAGTTAAAGCTGACATGTCAACCTTAGAGTGATTTTAGTCATTCTAGCCAATCATAATTTTTCATTTTCTCTTTAATTTCCCTTTAATTCCCCTTTCATATCTTTTTACTTTAATTCCTCTTTATTTTCTTTCATTTTTTCTATACGAGACATCCTAACTGGATCTTAGGGTTGTTCGTTTGGCCGTCTCCTTCCTCGCATGGCCATCACATTCACCTTCCTCCGCCTAGGCCATCTCATTCACCTTCCTCCGCGCCATGGTTGTTCTCTTTCTCCGTTTGGTCGTCTTCTTCTCCGCCTGGCCATCTCATTCTCCTTCCTCCGCCTGGCCATCTCCATGACTCCATCTACTTCTTCGCCTCCTCCTCCTCCTCCTCTCTCTCTCTCTCTCTCTCTCTCCCTCCCTCCCTCCTTCTACAATGCCCATCTCCTTCTCCAATTTTCATCAGCTTAGCCGAATTCGTCCCATCTTTCTGAAGAGCCGGTTGATCATCTGTTGGAACATGATGCAAAATAAGACCGAATTCGTCCCACCTTTCTGAAGAGCTCGATTGATCATCTGTTGGAACATGATGCAAAATAAGACCTTCAAGTAACTTCTCTCTCACAAAGTGACAATCCAAGTCAATGTGCTTGGTTCTTTCACAAAACACCGAGTTCTGAGCTATATGAATAGCAACCTGATTATCACATTTAACTGGAATAGGCATGATTGAAGTGACTACCAACTGATACAATAGACGAGTGAGCCAAGAAAGTTCAGAACATACACGTCTTAAGGAACGATATTCTGTTAGCAGACGACAATGAAATTGTTGTCTGTTTCTTAGATTTCCAAGAAATCAAGCTTCCACCAAAGAATATCACATATCCACTAACACTCCTATGAGTTAGAGGACATGAAGCCCAATCTGAATCACAGTAGGCTAGCAAATCAGATGCAAAAGATCTGTTGAGCAATAAAGATCGATCAATAGTGCCCTTCAAATATCTAAGAGTTCGTTTGGCAGCATTCATGTGGCAAAGAGCAGGTTTTTGCATAAATTGGCTAAGGTGTTGGACTTGTCGGGGCGGGTATTTGAAATGAAATTGAGTTTACCAACAAGCTGTCGATAAACAGTTGGATTGGGAAGAAGGTCTGTGTCTGTGTGAAAGAGTTTGGTATTGAGTTCAATAGGACTAATAGATGGTGAGGCATTGCTATAATCAAACTCAGTAATGGTGTCTTTGATAAATTGCCTTTGGCTCATAACCATGCTAGCAAATGTAAAGATAAATTCAATACCAAGGAAATAGTGAAGTTGGCCTAGATCTTTGATCTTGAATGTATCATGTAAGAAGACCTATAAATCCTCCATTTTAGCAGTATTATCACCAGTAATAATAACATCATCAACATAAACAACAACATATGTAGAATGAACTGAAGTCTTCTTAACAAACAAGCTATATTCATTGAGTGATTGAACATACTGACGATGTTTAAGAGCCTGAGAAAGTTTGTTATACCATTGCTTTGAAACCTGTTTAAGCCCATAAAGAGATTTTTGAAGTCTGCAAACCTTTCCATGTTCAACTAGCAGACCTTGAGGAGCTTTCATGTACACTTCTTCATGCAAATCTCCATGGAGAAAAGCATTATTAACATCTAACTGCATAATAGGCCACTGATTTTTGACAGCAACTGAAACAAGGGCTCGAACTGTTGTTAGTTTCACAACAGGGGAAAAGGTTTCAGTGTAATCAATTCCTTCCTTTTGTGTGAAACCCCTGACTACTAACCGTGCTTTGTACCTTTCTATGGAGCCATCAGCCTTGTGTTTCACCTTGAAAACCCATTTGCAACTGATTGGTTTCTTGCCCTTTGGGAGGGATACAATATCCCAAGTGTGATTGTTGTCCAGAGCCGCAAATTCATCTGCCATGGTGACAAGAGGAAAACTTGTCGTTGTTCTTGCCAAAGAATACTCAAACTCACAACTAGTATAGTGTGTAAGCAAGAGATCGATCCACATGGAAATCTATTAAATTCAAGTCTAATTCTAATCGCTAGTAAGAAGATGGGGGTTTTTGGGTGTGAAAAAGGTCCGCCTTTTAACAAAACGGAAGCAAGCAAACAAAGTAAATTGGTTTTAGAATTCAGTGGAGAGAAATAGGTTCACCTACAATTTATCACTTCGATTGATGAATTCGATCCTTGTTTCAGCCTCTAGTTCTTGTCTTTTCCTATCAATGTCCTTGTCCAGATCTTATGTAAATTACTAGTCCTACGAGTCCTAGCAACCCTTATCTCTAGATAACCCTAACACGGTTAAGATTTAACCTAGAGATAGCATTAAGAATATGAATTAACCAAGGTACATGCAATATCAAGCTACGAGTCGATATTTAACATATATTCAACTTCATACACATCCAATAACCCTAACACGGTTAAGATTTAAACTAGAGATAGCATTAAGGTTCGCTACGAGGAATGTACAAAACCCTAGCAATTGAATGAATCTACTCTAACTAGTTGATCAGGCCAGAGAGAATAAAACACATTCAAGCAATTAAGCACAAAGAAGTCAAAACATTGCAATAGGAATAAGAACTAGATTAAGAAACTCAAAATTCAACAATCAAAGATCCAAACTGTAGGCGAAACCTTGAGAGTTTAGTTGCTCATGCTCAACGGCGCTCTCAACAATTGAATAAAGTGCATAAGGTTAATGAAAGAATAACTAGAAAAGCCTTAAATAGTGTTTAGAAAGTCGGCCCAAAATATCTTAATAAAACCCTAAGTAAAATCCGGAATCGACGTTCAGTCTCTGCACGGGCCGGGGGGCGGCTAGGCCAGGCCAGGCCGCGGGGCGGCCGGCGATCAGCGAAGTGCTCCGTTTCTCCCTTCGAGCCGCGAGGCGGCCAGCGATGCTGCCGGGCAGCCTGTGATTCTTCCGAGCTGCTTCTTCTTTGTTTCCTTCAGCAGCTTCTATGTATCTTCCTTAGCTTATTTTTGCTCTTTTCAAATCCATTTCACCTCCAATCTACTTTACCTGAAATAAACCACAAAATCATGTAGATTCCGCCTCTTCTAACTCAACAAGTGATAATACAAATTCAACTAAATAAATGCAATATTCACAACTAAACTATGCTAAATACAATCTATTATGCAATACTAAATATGCTCTATCAAATTCCCCCACACTTGAACCTTTGCTTGTCCTCAAGAAATAGAAAACTCAACTCTGCAGCCCCACAGAATAGCAATTCATGTATCCACACCTCAATATTCTTTAAGTGCATGAAAACTAGCAAACACAAAAGATTAATAACATCATAGCACATAATTGGAATAATCAATGAAATCAGGCAACCATATCCATTCTAGACCTCACAAAGGAGATGTGTGTCACTCTCGCTCAAGTGTTTAGGTTTAAATGTTTACGCTCAAAACTCAATCTTAAAAAACTTAGCTACAAGAGCCTTGCACCAGTGTTCTAAATCTCCACCGTTGGTGACTCTACACACAACAAAAATCATGAGGTCTTTCAATTGGGTTGTAATGGGGCCAAGGTAGAACATATAAGGTATGGAACAATTTTGGTCATGTGGTGCTCATAATCCGGGAACTAAAGAAGCTACCAAATCATAAAACCACTGATAAACTTCTCATACCATATCACTTATAATGCCAAACAACACCAATCTCAAGCATAAAACTTTAGAAACCATAATCAACTCATTCCTTTATTTTATTTTATTTTTCTTTTCTTCTTTCTTTTCTCTTTTTTTTTTTTTTCAATCATTCATGCTATATCAAATGATTTTCCTTGACTTTTACCCCTAAGTGAATTTTATCCTCTTTAGGTCCCAAGTAATAAATATGCTAGCAAGAATCAAACATCTCATAAATACACCTCCAACATACAATCCACCACTACAAACCATCATCCACACTATAGATATTCACCAACTATTCCTAAATTCCCGGATGGGGTCAGGCTATCATTGGCTATGGAAAAATCTTGTGGAGCTATAAAAGAATAGGCAATTAGGCTCAAACTGGTTTCAAGCAGAGAATAATATGTAAGGTGGGAATAGAGTCAAATAGGGCTAATAAAGGTGCCTCAATCATGTTTAAGTCATGTGCAAAAATCATAATATGCAGCCTTGAACAAGATATCTCAATGCAAGTCAAAGAAGAAGTAATTGAAGAGAGTACACACAACAAGCAAGAGGACTCAATAAAGTGTAGTCCTGAATAGGCCAAAATAAGCTCACCAGGTCATGTCTAGAACTTCAAGATCACCCGAAAATTCAAGATTTTATGTGCTCAATTACTAATCAATCATGCCTACCAAATAGTATAGAAAACATATATCAAAGGCTTCAACAATCCAAGCACATCATGGGGCATAAATCTCAATAGAAAATATAGAGGACAAATGGCATCCATATGGGGAAATAAGACCTATTCCTAATAATGCAAGAACTAAAACCGTTTTTTTTCATTTTTTTTATTTTAGAATAAGAAATAATGGTAGAAACTGACTATGCATACAACCAATAGAAATAAACATGTAAACTTAAAACATAAAATGCAGTGCAACTTAGAACCAAAATACAGAGAGAACAAAAACATCAATGCAGAAAAGAGAACAAAAATATCAAAAGAAAAATAAAAGGGAAAAGAAAAGAAACAACTGACATGCTCACTGCTGAGGTGGTGGAGGCGGCGGATATGGTGGGAACTGTGGATAGGCGAATCGATAGAAGTCCTCTTGCCTCTGCCATATCTGCTCCTGCATCCGTCGAATCGCCGCCTGGCTCTCAGAGACCTCCTCCAGGTGGGAAGTCAAGCCACGTACATCACGACGAATGTCGCTGACCTCCACGTACAACTGCTGGTTGTTGTCCCACATCACGTCCTGGCGCTGGGACATCCGCTGCTGGTTCTCCCACATTGCGTCCTGACGACGCGACATCATCTGCTGATGCTCCCACATAGTGTTCTGCTGGAGATATAAATCGGCCATCTGCTGCTCCACCGTGTAGCCTGGACCAACACCAGTTGTGCCAAAAGGTCCAGCTCCACTAACTCCAAAATTCGTCTAAACTCTGGGAACATCCTCAACATCTTCCTGCTCAGCATCAGGAACCTCCTCCTCCTCCTCATCATCATCCTGATCCATCTCATCTCCCATATAAAAATCAGCAGATGTAGGGCCAAAAGGGAGATGACAGGGCAATCTCAACTGGATCCTCCCCTGATGGCCTGCATTATAGTTGTTATTGTATTGATTGGGATTAGCATAGTTACCATACCTGGGTCGCTGAGGAATAAAGTTCCCCATGGCATTCAGCTCTACATGTGGCTCCTGCAGCATTGGACAAGTGTCCGTCGGGTGATAAAGATCAGCGCAAATGCCACATGCCTTAAGTTGTTGTGGGGTTCCTTGTAGCATGAACCTTTTCATCATATCATTCAATTCAGCCACATCGCTATGTAAAGCGGAAGTTGAGGAGTCAACGACGAGTACCCTTCTAGCATGAAGTCCCAAGTAGCATTGGGTGTTTTGTTCAAGATGTTGCCTCCACAGGCACAGTTCACCGTCTTGCGCTCCTCGTCAAGCAATCCATTGAATAGAAAGAGCACTAAATCCTTCTTTGAAAAACCATGGTGAGGGCAACTAGAGCAAAGCTTCTTAAAGCGCTCAAAGTACTCATAGAGTGTCTCTGTAGCCTGCTGGTCAATGCTGTTGATCTCCTTTTTCAGACTGTTCAGCTTGGTTGCAGGAAAGTACTTTTCCAGAAAGAGACGCTTCAACTGTATCCATGTTGTTGCACCACCTGGTGGCAAGTAGTAGAACCACTCATTAGCAGTGTCCTTCAGCGAAAAGAGGAATGCCCTTAACTTGATTTGCTCCTCTGTGACGTTGCCTGGTTTCATCCCCACCACGACAGTATGGAACTCAGATAAGTGCTTGTGGGGGTCCTCACCACTCAACCCATGGAATTTGGGTAAGAGATGAACCACTCCAGACTTTAGCTCAAAATTGACACCTTCATCAAGTTCAGGGAACACGATAGCCAATGGTTGTTGGGCTAAGTTTGGTGTAGTGAGCTCCTTCAGCGTTTGATTATCATCGTTAGCAGCCATCTCTATACTCTCTTCTTCTCCTTGATCGAAAGGTAACTCGCGAAAGTGATCACGAGCTTCTCGCCTCAATCTAGAGAGAGTCCTCTCAATCTCCGAATCTAAAGACAATAAAGATGAGTTAGTAGCACGAGTGTGGACCGTATAGGTGGTCCACACCAAAATTAGCAATTAAAACAACACAAGAATTCAATAAGAAGTTCCCCGGCAACGGCGCCAAATTTGACAAGGGCAAAACCTGTCGTTGTTCTTGCCAAAGAATACTGAAACTCACAACTAGTATAGTGTGTAAGCAAGAGATCGATCCACAGGGAAATCTATTAAATTCAAGTCTAATTCTAATCGCTAGTAAGAAGATGGGGGTTTTTGGGTGTGAAAAAGGTCCGCCTTTTAACAAAGCAGAAGCAAGCAAACAAAGTAAATTGGTTTTAGAATTCAATGGAGAGAAATAGGTTCACCTACAATTTATCACTTCGATTGATGAATTCGATCCTTGTTTCAACCTCTAGTTATTGTCTTTTCCTATCAATGTCCTTATCCAGATCTTATGTAAATTACTAGTCCTACGAGTCCTAGCAACCCTTATCTCTAGATAACCCTAACAAGGTTAAGATTTAACCTAGAGATAGCATTAAGAATATGAATTAACCAAGGTACATGCAATATCAAGCTACGAGTCGATATTTAACATATATTCAACTTCCTACACATCCAATTAGTCCTAGGAGTCCTAAAGGGATATGATTGCCACTTGGGATAAGGTTCGCTATGAGGAATCTACAAAACCCTAGCAATTGAATGAATCTACTCTAACTAGTTGATCAGGCCAGAGAGAATAAAACACATTCAAGCAATTAAGCACAAAGAAGTCAAAACATTGCAATAGGAATAAGAACTAGATTAAGAAACTCAAAATTCAACAATCAAAGATCCAAACTGTAGGCGAAACCTTAAGAGTTTAGTTGCTCATGCTCAACGGCGCTCTCAACAATTGAATAAAGTGCATAAGGTTAATGAAAGAATAACTAGAAAAGCCTTAAATAGTGTTTAGAAAGTCGGCCCAAAATATCTTAATAAAACCCTAAGTAAAATCCGGAATCGACGTTCAGTCTCTACACGGGCCGCGGGGCGGCCAGGCCAGGCCGTGGGGCGGCCGACGATCAGCGAAGTGCTCCGTTTCTCCCTTCGAGCCGTGGGGCGGCCAGCGATGCTGCGGGGCGGCCTGCGATTCTTCCGAGGTGCTTCTTCTTTGTTTCCTTCAGCAGCTTCTATGTATCTTCCTTAGCTTATTTTTGCTCTTTTCAAATCCATTTCACCTCCAATCTACTTTACCTGAAATAAACCATAAAATCATGTAGATTCCGCCTCTTCTAACTCAACAAGTGATAATGAAAATTCAACTAAATAAATGCAATACTCACAACTAAACTATGCTAAATGCAATCTATTATGCAATACTAAATATGCTCTATCACATGGCTTTCTGCCAAACCTCAAAGTGGAAGGCACGAGCATAAGAGGAAGGTTCAGTTGTAGGTTTAAAAAGAGAAGTGTTTTTGGTTTGGAAATCAACGGTGGATGTGAGAGTATGACAACATTTTGCAGTGGCATGACTACAAACATAGTCTTGAAGGTAGGCAGTGGTAGTATGAGTTCTTGTGGATCTTCTAGGAGGTGGAATGGGGATGGGAGAATGATGAGGAGCAGGAGGTTGTAATGGTGGATATATGTCAACAAAGCAAGGAGGTTGTGGTGAAAATAAAGGGGAATTTGGGGATGGTTGGGTATAGAGAAAATATGCTCATGAAACACGACATCTCTGCTGGTATGAATTGAATGATTATCCAAAGAAAGGACCTTGTAGGCTTTCTTACCAAATGGATAACCAGTGAACATACATGGGATTGCTCGTGCCTAGAACTTATGCCTTCCTTGAACAAGGGTAGACATGAAACATAAACAACCAAAGGCCTTGAAATGATCAAACATAGGAGCAGCTAGGCGTGGCCACGGGTCGGACCCGACGGGTCGAACCCGTCGACCCGCCGGGTCAAGGGTCGGGGAAGGGCGACCCAAACCCTAACCCGGGAATTCTACGGGTTGGCGGGTTCGGGTCGACCCGTTGACCTGCCAGATTCCCAAATTAAAAAAAATTTATTTTTTTTAATATTTTTGATTAAAATATTTTTTAAAAAAATGATAGGTAAAGACTTTTTTTACATATCACTTTTTATATCCATTTCATTTTAATATGAAGTGGAAAAAAACATGAGAAATTTTATATTTTTATAAAACTTCATTCATCCACTACAATATAAATGTATGGATATAAAACTTCTCAAACTTTACTTCATTTCATTATAAGAAATATAAGAAATAAAGCTTAAAGTGAAGAGTGAGGGTTCAGGGAGGATGGAGTACACATGTATATACATCCATCCCTTCTCATTCTAACTCTCAACTTTCAATGTGGGACAAGACTTTTGTCCCACATTGAAAGTTGAGAGAATAGGGGATCTCTTCCAAATCTATAAAAAGGGAAGGGTGATAGTGCTTTTAACCTACATTGCACATTGCAAACTAGTTTATGTTTATATATTATGAATTATTCTAATAATAATATACATAATAATTATTATAAACATAAAAAAAATATTTTTTTCAAAAAAAAAAAATTGGGATGGCGGGTTGACCCGCCAGGTCATCTGGTTCAAAACCCCTGACCCTAACCCTAACCCGCAACCCGCCCCCACCCGTTGACCCGTTGACCCGGACCCGCCGGGTCATTGACCCGTACGACCCGTCGGGTCACGGGTTGACCCGTAACCCGTGGCCACCCCTAGGAGCAGCACCATGGAGCACCTTAAAAGGACTCTTGTTTTTCAAAATTATGCTAGGAAGCCGATTGATAATATAGACAACAGTGAGAGCACATTCACCCCAATACTTCATAGGTAAGTGAGACTGATATAACAAAGCTCTAGCAACCTCTAGGACGTGTTTATACTTCCTCTCAATAACTCCTTTCTGTTGAGGGGTAGCTACAAAAGATGTTTGGTGAAATCGAGATATTCCATGGAACCTTTTAGATTGGACTTTACACTAGACCCAACCTGCGAGATAGCCCTCGCAACTGACTTTAAGTCAATCCGCACCACGTGAGATGCACATTTTAATTATAACAATTTTAATATTTAACACTAGGTGATCATAATAACGACATTAAATGAACAAGGACGTACATGCACGGATATTTCAAAGGATCTTAATATCACATGCTATTAATTTGCATGAAGGAAACAAACAGAATTTCATGCAATTCGGAAGATGAAAATGGGCAATTTTTACTTATCTCGAGTTATAAAACAAATAACACATTTAATACACATATCACTATCATTAAATTAATAATTGCCCATTAATTTATACTCATGCCAATTTATGAATAGGACGATAAATTACATCAAGCAGACAGATATGCAATTTATCGAAATTGGCAAGGAAATTAGCCACAGGGCCGCATTCGACACCGAAGAATTAAAAAGGCACGTCAAGAGAATCACGAAACAAGCAAAGGGTGTTGAACGAAATCACTTGCCTTAACCTTTGACGATTGGTTGACGACAAAAAGACGAGCTTTTAATACCTATTGAATCCAACAGAAAAAGGAATATTTAATATTAATATTTTATATCATTAACTTTAGTTAACTCAATTTGGAATTGAATTAATTCTATAAAGTTAAAAATCTATACCAATATGAATTCCTCGGAGAGCGGGATCCGACGTGGGTGCTCTAAGAATGCTTGGTGTCACTGAAACGGGCAATAATCGAATAGTTTAGAAACATCGGCCGCCTAACTTAATAAATATTTAAATTAGAGCCAGAAATGATATTAGGATAAAAATAAGGGAAATTTCTGCTAGTCTTTGTAAAGAGATTAAAACCTATGTTTGCTTTCTCTTTGAAATCACGAACAGAGGCAGAGGGACGAAGAGGCTCGATCGGCGTGGCTCTTCCTCCTCCGGCTTCGATGGGCTACCGGTGAAGGAGACGATCGGGGTGGAGGCTCGGCGGGCGATCTCCGGGAAGTGACTGCAGTGGGTGCGGCGGCGGTGGATCCTCGGCGGCAACAGGCCGAAGGCTTCGGCTCTCGTCTCCTGGCAAGGGCTGCGCTGCGGTGGCTAGGCCGCGGTTGGAGGCGAGTGCGGTGGTCAGGCGGTGATTGGTTCGTGGCTCACGTCGCCGGCGATGGCTCAGGGGAGGTCGGGGACGGTCGCGGGTTGTGATGAACGGGGATTCCACAGGAGAATCGAAAGAGGACGGTGATGGCGGTTGTGGTTGAATTGGTTTTGGGATGTGAAAACCCTAAGATTTGCCGTGTGTATATAATGCTGAATTATGCAAGATAAAATGGATTTTTTTATTCTTTAATACGGATTAAGGGAAGATGATAGAATTTAAGAAAAATAAATAAAAGAAACGGATAAATATGGAGATAAAGGAATGAATATTATTTAATTTAATTTCATAAATTAAATAATTAGGGTATTTAGAGGATTTGTATAATTAAATTTATCATATATTATTTCTCTTTAGAATAATTTAATTATTCTAATTCATACCATATATCCTGTGACCAAATTCACAAGCTATACTATAGTTTACGATAATATAGATCTATTTAATTAAATAAAAATAAGAAATAGCCCAAAAATAATTTGGGGTATTTCATACTATGTCATTAGTCTCCATGGAAGACGAATTGTGAAGATTGAATTTGTTGAAGAATCGAGTGTGTGGAAGAGAAAATCAATCAAGAATCAGAGATGTGCTCTGATACCATGTCAGTTTTGTGTGAATGAACAAAACAAAGAAACCTCCATCTATATATACTTTTAAAAATTGTGTCCCAAGGCTCCTTAATGGCTCTCATTAAAGACATTTTCTTTTTTGATCCTTTTCTTTTCCTTTAATTTTATTAATGTATTCATAAATGGTTTATTATATACTCTTACTAACTTATGGAAATTAATTATATTTTCCTAAATTTCTATGCTCAATAATAATGACCCCATTCACATCATTTTAAATCCCAATATATTTATGAAATTCATATCATCCAAATAACAAATATTCATATAAAAATCAATTAATCCTTAATCGTTTATATCTATATCTATCAACACATCTTTACGATCCCAATCTATGGATTTTTTTCGTTGAAACTGAGTATTAAAAGCCTATTTTATCGATATATTTTATTTGTTTTAGAATCCTTAATGGATTTTAACATAATTAATAAATAAATTTTAATTTTCGCCTAATAATTTCTAAAATGTAATTATATAAGTAATAAAACATATAATTATTTCATGAGAAAAATTGAGGCACATGTTTTTTTTTTGCCTTTATTGGGGGAGTGTCCACCATATTTCTATAATTAACTTTTTGTCCATCTCAATTTTTCTGGACAAAATTGCCCCTAGATCTAAACCTAATCTCAGATATTTCTCGCTCTCTTCCTCGCGCTTCAGCAAGACCTTGGCGGCACCTCATCCTTCTCTCGCTCTCTTCCCCGCCCTTCATTCCTCCTCTCTTTCGGCCTGCTGAACCATCAATGGTGGAACCTCATCCTTCTCTCGCTCTCGTTCCTCCTCTCTGGAGGCAAGCTTATGCCCTACTGCACCATCATCGCGCCGAAGGAGCAAACTCCGATTCAATGGTGGAACTCCGAGGCATCCTTCTTGAATCTAATTAGGGAATCCGATGCTCATGGGAGAGAGTTCGCCGAGGAGGTGCGACTGCGATTCAATGGTGGAACTCCAGATCCATGATCGTCATCACCAGCGGCAGCCTCCGCTCCCGATTTCAGCGGCTGCTGCGACCTCGACGACGAATTTGTTCCTTGTCTGTGCGTTTGGGATGACGACGGATCTGTTCCCCGACCTTGACGGCGACCTGCGACCTTGATTATGTCCCCGAAAGAGTGCTGCTGGGATCGAAGGCTCCGATTGAAGGCATCCGCGCGTCTCCAATAGATCCATGGTTTTTTTTGGAAGGGGAAACTGGAGACTAAGTCTCCAATAGATCCATGGCTTTGCAGTGCTGCTGGGATCGAAACACCTTAGATCCAAGCTTTACGGTGCTGCGATTTGCTGCACATTTCTTCTCCGGGCAAAAGCAGGCACCGGGTGACAATATTGTAAGAGTCGGCCATGGCTGGGGTTTATAATTGCTGAAATTTGACTATACAAACAAAAAATGAATCCTCAGTTTGTTTCTTTTCGGATCAATTTGTTTTCAATTGTGCCTTGATTGCCTTCGCCTTGGATGGAGGCGATTTGATTTCGTCGATAAAGATCTCTTCCTCCCGCTCTTGCTGAAATCTCTTAGTTTATTGAAATCTCTTAATTTGTGATGAAATCTCTTAATTGTTGCTGAAATTGTATGTTGGCTGCTGATTGAAAGTCTTGGAAGTAATATACTTCCAGTCATAGGCAAAATAAATCTTGGTGGGGAGATTAATGGTTGCTTAGTTGCATTTTATCAACGAAAGTGTAAGGAGGCATGACTAAATAACCAGTTCAGCAGTGTCAGCAATAATCATTTCAGCGGTGTCAGCAATAACCATTTCAGCATCAACAACGTTTATGAAACCCTAGTTTCAGCATCAACAACGTTGCCGAAATGGAAGGACTACAAAGTTGACTTTGTTTGCAAAGGAATTCATGAATGGAAGGACTACAAAGTTGCAAAGGAGTTAATGAATACGAAACTCAGGAATTTCAGATTTTAAAGGTTTGGTGTTCTTATCTCTTTCCATTCAATACCATCGTCATTGAGGATATGCCTGGAGCCCCCCGATCATTCAAGCTATTATCTCTCTCCGTTTTTTGTTTTTGGATCTTAGTTGGTGTTGTGATGAATTCCTCTAGTTTCTTTGATGTTATAATCTTTGTTTGACGTGAATTGCTACCAGTGGCGTTTAAGACATAGTTGATGCAAGTATTTTGTCGAGAGATTACCCTCCTTTTCATCTTCATTCAAACTGAGAACATAAGTGGGATTGTCGAATTGTTATTTGCTGATTTTTAATGCTTGGATTTCGTATTTGAATGGTTCAAATTGGTATAAATCCCTAATCTGTACCAGCTTTAATATTTCAAATTTATATGTAGTTCGTTTCGTTTGGATTTGTATATTCCAAAATTGGTCGATTTATAAGTAGTTTTACGATTCTTTGTAATCTTTTGAATGGTTGATTTTGTGTGTTTTAATGGGATTTAAGAGGTATTCAGGGAAAAAGTCGAATTATTCATATGTATGAACTGGTTTTGTACTTCAAGAATGGTTTTTCTTTTTTACGTTGGCGGTCATATGAATGAAAAATGCATCGATACTATCGAAAATGCATCGATGCTATTGAATAATCACGTGATACCATAAAAAAAACTTGCGATGCCATCGAATAATTTTTAGTTATTTGTTAAAATGACATTAGTAACCGAATAATACTGTAACATCATCGAATAATCCAGCTATACCATCGAATAATCAAGCAATACAATTGAATAATCAAGCGATACCATTGAATAATTTTTAGTTAAAAAATCAAGGTGTTTTCAGGGTGTTGGACGATTAGAATAATCCATCAATACCATCGCATAATCCAGTGATACCATCGAATAATTTAAAGAAATTTTTTTTAGTTAACCGAATAATAATACTTAGAACCATCGAATAATTCATCGATACCATCGAAAAATCCGGCGATAACATCGAATAAATTTTAGCTATTTGTTAAGATGACATAAGTAACCGAATAATACTGTAACCATCGAATAATCCATCGATATCATTGAATAATCAATCGATAATTTAAAGAAATTTTTTTTAGTTAACTGAATAATAATACTTAGGACCATCGAATAATTCATCGATACCATCGAAAAATCCGGCGATAACATCGAATAATCCATCGATATCATTGAATAATCAATCGATACCATCAAATAATCAGACGATACCATCAAATGATTTTTATTTTTTTTTAAAATGACGTAAGTAATCAAATAATATTATTACACCATCGAATAATCAAGCGATACCGTCAAATTTTTTTTACAATTCAACATATATATAATATATCCCTTAGGGTTTCAAACAATTACAAAAAATCTAAAATATATTTTCAAGCAAAAAGAAAACAAAAAAAAAAGCTTAAAATCAGGCATTGAGGCATAACCACCCAAATCGGGCCCAGTAAGTCATAATCACCCAAATTCATCCGTTCCAATTTGGAAATTCCCACTCACGTGCTTCTCTTCGGAAGGTAAGGCAATTAAGAGCGTGACCCTACCATTTCCATTATTAAAAAAAAAGGAAAAACTGTCTAGTTACTACCCTTTCCTCTTATTAATTAATAATAGGGGTAGATTGGGTATTATGAACTTTTAAAACATTTAGCAAAAGAGGAAATTAAAGCCGACATTTAAAAAAAGGGTTATATAAAAATGGGCATTTGACCAAATTATTTCTTTTATATATATAGGATGGGACCGAAACATGATTCACTATTTTCTTTAAAAAAATTCCATTGAGACCGAAATTTACGAGATTTGTACCCACCCCTACAATTTTATACATTTCTACATGTCGTCATTGTTCCATTAATTATTAGAAGTATGTATATCTTAATTGTCATGTTGTCAAATTGTACCACTTTCCTAATTGTCATGTTGTCAAATTGTGCCATCAATTATTAGAAGTAAATAAATAAAATGTAAATATACTTTGTATATTGTTTGAGAAAATTGTATAATTTAATAAACTGTGACATGTTAGAACTTAGAAGTGTGTAATTTACTTTTTGATAACAATTGATATTACTTATAGATAGATATAGTTAGATCTATAAGTAGATGTAGATAAAGGATCAATTGTGAGTTTTAATTACTATATATACTATTACAATTAAAGAAGCATGATAGATTACCACATTCAACTTATCAAAAATTCAAAATGAATCAATTTTGCAAAGAGCTTTTTTTTAAAGCGGGAAGCTATATTAGGAACCGAGATGCCGCCTTCTAGCAGTACTGATAGAGTGAATATTGCATGATTAGTATACAATTGCACGTGTATTCATTACATTTGTGGAATTGGAATCTACGCGGTTTTAATGATTGATATTTGCAAGATAAGTAGATTTGTTGGTGTTTGTGGGTAGAGTCTCACTCCCACATTGAAAAACAAGTTGAAAATCAAACTAAGATATAAGGAATGGGAAAGCCCCTACATAATGGCTTAAGCTTTTGTGTAAAGTGGTGGATCCCGACTTTATAAACAAAAATAAAATAAATCCGACACGACTCCCGATTTGATACGATCCGACCGGAGTTTCTCAGAATCTCACATGGTATCAGAGCAGGTCCGAGTCAGGTCGGTTTTCCTGGATTCGAGGTAGGCGATTGAGATGTCGAAACCCGTAGTAAAAACCAAAAAACCGGACGAGCTATAAAGAGATTGAGAGTCTCGGTCCGGAAGAAGAAGAAAAAAAAATTGTTCAAGCGTCAATCCAATCCAGGCGGGTTGTACTTGAGGGGGCGTGTTGGGGTTTGTGGGTAGAGTCCCACATTGAAAAACAAGGTGAAAACCAAACCAAGATATAAGGAAGGGGAAAGCCCCTACACAATGGCTTAAGCTTTTGTGTAAAGTGGTGGATCCCGACTTTATAAACAAAAATAAAATAAACCCGAAACAACTCCCGATTTGATACGGCCCGAGAATCTCAGATATTCGAGGTGGTTCAAGGTATAAATGGAGGCTAAAGGAGGTCAAGAAGGCATGATGAAGAGGTATGGAAAGTGTTAGATAGATTGCCCTTTGCCATATCTTATACTCAGGTGCGCGCTCCATTTGACATCATTCATGGTGATCTATGGACATCTCCTATTATCAGTCATGATGGTTTCCGCTATGCACTTGTTCTAGTTGATGCATTATCTCATTATTTTTGGGTGTTTCCCCTAAAGTGCAAATCTGAAGTTGTTCCACACCTTATGATCTTCCATAGCTTCGTCCGCACCCAATTCAACCTCCCCATTAAATCCTTTCAATGTGACATGGGCAGTGAGTTTAACAACAATGCCCTTACATCCTTCTTCGCTACTCATGGCATTCAATTCCGCTTCTCTTGTCCGCACACCTCCTCCCAGAATGGGAAAGCCGAATGGAGCATTTGCACCCTTACCACTTACATGATGACTCTCCTTATCCATGGGCATGTCCCCTTGTAGTATTGGCCATATGCTATTGAATCGGCATGCTATCTTATTAACATCACTCCTTCCACAACCATCCAGAATTGGTGCCCTGTTGAGATATTATTCCGAGTCACTCCTAAATACGACCACCTCCGTGTGTTTGGCTGCCGGTGTTACCCCAACCAAAGCATCTGTTGCCCTTCATAAACTTGCTCCTCGATCCACACCTTGTGTTTTCCTCGGCTACCCCTCCAATCATAGAGGGTATAGGTGTTTTGATCCCATTACCAAATGTGTCATCTTCTCTCGCCATGTCACCTTTGATGAGATCACATTCCTTTTTTCTAGTCCCCCTACATCCCTAAACACCCCGCCCCCTTCTGATGACTACCCTACACCCCACCTTCTTCATCAACTATATCCCTCTTCCTCTCCGAATGCTATTACATCTCTAGCCCGCTCACCCAACCCACCCCGACCGCAACCTATCCTGCTACCTCCTGCCCCCGTTCAGCCCCCTGTGGCCCCTGTCCCATCACCTCAAGCCTCTGTCCCATCAGCTGCAGCCCTTACCCTGCCGCCTAACCCCACACAACCAGTCAACCAGATCCAAAATCGGAGCATGAGTGCATCTCTCGCCCCAAACAGATTTTTGACCTCTCAGTTTCTCACCTATCACCCATCCCTACCTTCTACAAAACAACCTCTTTAGACCCAAATTGGAATGCTGCCATGCTCGATGAGTACAAGGCTCTTATTAGCAACAACACTTGGGTCTTGGTTCCTCGGCCTCCTAGGGCCAACATTGTATGGTGCATGTGGCTCTTTCGGCACAAGTTTCGCTATGACGGATCTCTTAAGCACTATAAGGTGCGACTGATCGCCAATGGGAACTCTCAGCAAGTGGGGGTCGATTGTGATGACACTTTTAGTCCGGGTGTCAAACCAGCTACCATCCATACTGTCTTGCATCTCGCTGTCTTCAAGGATTGGCCTATTCATCAGCTTGATGTCAAGAACACATTTCTTCATGGTCATTTGCATGAGACAGTGTAAATGTTCCAGCCGCCTGGTTTTGCTGACATGACCAAACCCGGCCATGTTTGTCTCTTGCAGAAGTCTTCGTATAGCCTTAAACATGCACCTCGAGCATGGTATCTTCGCTTTGCTACTTACCTGCACATCCTTGGCTTCGTCAGTAGCAAGAGCGACTCCTCCTTGTTTGTCTTTCGACGAGGTAATCAGATTGCTTATTTGTTGTTGTATGTTGATGATATCATCCTTACTGCATCTTCAGAGACTCTTTGGGCTGCCATTATTACTCAACTCAGCAAGGAGTTTGCTATGTCTAATCTCGGGCCTCTCAGCTTCTTTTTGGGAGTCCCTACATCTCGATCTGCATCTGGTTTGTTTATCTCACAGGAGAAATATGCCAAGGAGATTATTTCCAAGGCTAACATGACTAACTGTAAGACTGTTGCAACACCTGTTGAGACCACTGCCAAACTGGCCCAAGCTGCGGGTCCGCCTGTGTCTGATCCGACTTTGTACCGTAGCCTTGCCGGTGCGTTACAATACTTGACATTTACTTGTCCTGATATTAGTTATGATGTTCAGCAAGTCTGTCTATTCATGCATGACCCCAGAGAGTCTCACTTTGCTGCTCTTAAGCGCATTATCAGGTATGTTCAGGATACTACTTCTCTTGGCATCACTATTACCCCACCAGCTTCACCTCTCTCCATGGTTGCTTACACGGACGCTGATTGGGCTGGTTGTCCGGACACCAGACGGTCTACGTCAGGATATTGTGTGTTCATCAACGACACTCCCGTCTCTTAGTCTTCTAAGCGGCAACATGTGGTTTCTCGGTCTAGTGCTGAAGCAGAATATCGCGGTGTTGCCAATGTTTTCGCTGAGTGTGCCTGGCTTCATGATAAGGCATATTCCAATAGGAATTATAGATTAGTTTAGGTGCATTTTATTGTCATATATTCATGTTTTAGTGTTAATTAGATTAACGCTTGTTTTGTGGAAAAGTTCAGAATCTATGCTATTTCGATGGTTTTATATAGATTCGTAGATCCGAGGCAAAGAACACGAGGAACGGAGCTAAGGAAGGCTAAGGCGAGAATTGGCAGAGCTAAAGGAAGAAGTCCCGAAAATCATGGAACAACCTAAGGAGCAACGGAGCACAAAATCGATAATGGGTTTTGGCTCCCTTTAAAATAACATATATATATGTGAATGTAACGGCCTGGAATTATGATTTTCGGGTTATGTTTCAAGGGATGAAACCCCTTGTTCGGATCTTGCAATCCAGGTACGGGTCGAGGTTTCAAACTCATTTTTATGGTCAGTAATAAAGAGGGATTTCGAACCCTGAAAATATCGTAGGGTCGTTGGGTACCCTTAACCTGTCCTAGGGACTAACTCGCGAAATTCATTTCAAACGGAAGCAAGACGGAAGCAAAATTAAGATACAAAGCACCACGGCAGAGCCGGGTCAAAACCAAAACATAAGTGGATGATTACCATTTATAATGAGTTAGAGATTTAGCCAGGTTCTTCGATTCGCAAAAAGGGAACCCCGTCATATAGACATCGAGCAATCAAAATCTGCAGAAAATACCTTAAAAAAAAAGAACGGGGAAAGGAGTCAGATCGAGCCACTCATGCGGGACCGACAGTCCTCGCCGAGGCCATATAGTATGTGCTATACCTAATAAAGATTCTCTAATGCAGTACGAAGTCAAACACACTAGCATGCTCCTAGTTATAATAATGTGTAAAAATACTGTAAAGGGCCCAAGACAATGCCAAGTGGCATATCCCTCTCCTACCTCTACCCCATTCCGATAGGGCGGAGACTGGCCAGCTCGTGAATGCATTCCATCATAATCGGGCGGCACGCATGCCTAACCCGCTCCACAATAAAGCCCGCAGGCATCTCATAATATAAGGAAGTTCATGGCTCGATTGACTCAGGGTACCCGATGAGGCTGGGCTACCCTATGACCCTAGCAAAGACTCTAGGACTATCACAGATAACGGCCGTTCTGTTTCAAACGCATAAAGTAAGCAGATGCTTATTCAATTAGTGCAACCTAAACAGGATACTACATGGCATGCTTTTATGCATATGCAACACCTAACATAAAATGCAACAACAAGCATGAATGTCCAACCTGAGTAAGCCCCCTAGGGAACCTACCTGAAGATGCATAAAAGCAGGATAATACAAGCAAGAGCCCAAATGCAAGTCCAAAGCAATCCGAAAGCAATACACACCTATCATCAAGCCATTTCCATAAGCTACTGAACCAATATTCTCACACACATGAACCCGAGTTCTCAACGTCCTTAAAACCAATCGATAGTAAAACCATTTTCCAAAACCTTTCCGATACGATCAACATCAACCAAAATCATTCTTCCAATCAACCCATTGATAAAATCATACCAACCTTATTTTTCAAACTCTTAAATTCCAAATTAAGTCAACTCATATTTAAAATAATCTCTCAAATAATATTTGGACAAATTTTGACATTTATCATTTAAATACTTAAAAAATTTCCAAAAAAAAAACATATAATTAAAACGATTCCGGCATATTTATTTTCAAAATCACTACATAATAAATTCCGACATTTAGTCACAAAATAATTCTATTTTCACAAGCATATTTAAAAATCACAACTCATAATTCATTAATTTAAAACATCACTAAATACATTTTCCAAATAATATTATTGTCCAAACACTTTTATAATATATATAAATTCCAGAAATATATTTCTCCCAAAAAAAAGGCTGAATAACATAATAATGATAATAGCCTTACACTGATTAAATAAAATCAACCGAGAGTAATTCTTACTAAACAAAAGAAAGGCCCAAATCATCACCCAGACCCGGATCCCCCACCCGGCCCAAAACCCGAACAACAAAGAGAGCCAGGTATGACCCGAAAGCTCAAAGCCCACAACCCAGATCCTTTCTTTCTTTCAATCTCGAAAATCAGAAGAAAAGAAGGCAAGATGGTGCCCAGATCTGCTGACTCGGCAAGAGGCAGGGCCCATGACCATCCCCTTCCTCTCTCTCTCTCAGACTAACCCGGATTTCAGCCTGAAGGGATCCGAGAAGGCGGAAAGGGTTCCGCCGGTGCCCGCCCTCTCTCTCTCTCTCACCTTCTATGCTCGCTCACACCCCGGCCCGTGGTTCCCTCGTCCTCGCTTGCTACTTGCCCGCTCGCACTCTTTTCGACGCACTCTCAAGATCACACGCTCTCACTCTCCGAGAATCTCTCCCTCTCCCTTTCCCCGGTCAGTTAGATCACATAGAGGATGAAGCGAACACAAGAATTTAGACAGATAGGAGTCGAAAGGGGGTTAGGATGCTCACCGAGAGCCTTCGAACCCGCCGGAAACGTCATCGGAGCTTCGTCGGAGATGGATTCTCGTCGGATAGGGCCTAGGGAGAGTAAGAGGGGGTCAAAGCTCCTCTTTTATGTTATTTGGAGGCATGAAGGAGAGAAAGGAAGGAGGACAAGCCTTACCGAAGTTCTGGAAGTGAAACAGGGAAGAGGAGGGGGAAGTGGCTCGACGGAGGCCCTTGGGAGGCTGATGGCGGCTCTTGGCGGTCGTCGGGGAGAGTTGCTGCTGTTTGGGTTGCTCGGAATCGCTGATTCGGTTCGAACAGGGGAGAGCAAGGCTGCTGGGATGCCTGACTTTCCTCGAAGGTGACAGCAGCGGCTGAGCAAGAGGGGCTGCTGGTGGTCATGGTGGCTTGGAGGAGCAAGAAAAAATGTGGAATCGGTCAAGAGGAAGGGTGAGTTTTCTTGTTCTTCTTGCTGAGAGTGAAGAGGGAGGGAGGAGGGAGAAAGGAGGAAGAATTGTGGGTTTTCTTTTGAAATGGGAGAGAGGAGTTGAGGGCTGAACCAAATAAAAAAAGAGACAGAGAGGAGTCATAGGCAAGCTGCATCCGGACAACCAAGGAAGGGAGAGAGGCTGTGCTACAGTTGGAAGTGGCGTGGGAGCATAGCAAAAACATGGGATGGTGGTTTAGCCAATTCGAGCAAAGGATGGGTGGATGGGAGCTATTACAGTCCACCATTAGCCGTTGCTGTAGGCTCTGGGTAAGGAGGAAAACGCCAAAGAGGGAGGAGGTGAGGTAAGCTGGGCGTGATCCCCATAAGAAACACCAAATACCTAGAATATACGTCCCGGAACCCGCTCTCTCGTTCTTATCCCGACGCGTTTAAAATACTCCTCAATTTTCCAAATCCGAATTTAATAAATGAAATCTAAATATTATTTTCCACTACTCGGCATATAAAAGCGAGGTATAACATATTTTAAATTTCCAATTAAATAATGCCGGAACTCGCTTCGAAAGATTTAGAATAAATCCAATAGCTCGAGGATAGAAATTTCAAATCTCCCGAATCTTAGAATTTGATCGATTATAAGTCACTATTTCAATAAAATAATATTATAAATTTTTCCGGTCTTTACATCATCCACCTCTAAAAACAAGTCTCGTCCCCGAGACTAAAATCACTCTAAAACCTGGGGATGCAGTTTTAAATTGGTGAGTCCAAGGATCATGTCATTGATTCTGTAAGCATCTCATGGGGGCCCGTATGAGATCCTCACAGGACCCTCAACGTGCTCATAATATTCCCAATTGGTCATATTAAGAATGCGATATGGGCCCCTACCGCACCCTTACCATGACCATTCGGTTATATCATAACTCGAAAGTAACTATAGCGCCCCCACTAGGTCTTACCAAGCATTCTATATGCGCCCCTATAAAATGCTTGTATCCACTTCGTGAGTCGTTATAATAAAAAAAACCGGGTTTGAAAAGTTTCAAAAGGGATTCCGCAAACGAAAAAGATTAGCCTCAAAATCGTTGAAACCCTCGATAACATTTTTTCTTTAAAATTCTAAGTAATTCCTTTTCAACCCGCTCAAAATCTTCAAAAAAAAAACGTTTAACCAAGCAACTTTATGTTGTTGCAGGAGGATGGTCAAGTATAAATGTAAAGTATAGATTAGAATGACTCTCATGTCTCAACAAATGATTACAAGACTTCCTCCCGTTGTAGTAGAAGGTTGTCAGGATCGAATCCACGAGGAAGCATGTCAGCAGATCTCAGGTAGCGGTAGATTCTCACAGCCAGAAAAACAGAAAGAAAAGACACAAATAACAAATAAAAGCAAACCAAAGCAGAAACAAAAGCAAGGACACAGAAGTTGGTCGATATCGACTAACTGTCCTCTATATCGACTACAGATGTCGACAACAGAAACAGAAACTCAGAAAAAGCAATGTATCGAGCGAATCTCTCCTCGATATCGAGTACAGACAACTCGATATCGACTAAAGCTTCTCGAGATCGACAAAAGAACAGAAACTGTAAATTGCAAATTTCGAAGACAGAATCGCAGATTTCGGAAGAAATAAATCAATATATAAAGAACTTCCAAAGCCAGGGTATCAACACCACAACGATAACCATGCAAAGTAACACATAAAGGCATAAAAGATCATGCTTTCCATCAAAATAACTTTCGTTATCAACAAATAGGCATATAGAGGCTTTCGCATAAACCCTAATTGTTACTAACCCTTTTCACATAATTAACCCAAGTTGTATTAAGATCACTTTCGCTTCAATAACACAAACAAGGATCACCTTCAACTTTCGCAAAAGAATCATGCTCATAGGGATAGAAGAAGAATCGCATAACAAGATCTGACCTTTATCGCATCACCTCACATGGCCACCGTCGGGCTCACCCCAGCCCCAGAAGTGGGTGGACTACTCGCTCTTCATCATCAGGAAAGACATCAAATAACAAAAGAAACTAACTTGTATTGAATTAAATAAAGAAAGCTTACAACCAACAAGACAAATTCGCTTTCGCCTTTCCACCTTGCTCGCCACAAACTCTCTTTCTCTACTCCTACTTACTTGAATGGAATTGTGTGTGATTGAATGAATGAAAAACCAGCCCCTAGGGCTTTATTTATAGGCTTCTATTCCTGGCTAATCAAGGATAGAATATATCTATCTTTATCTAAATCTATATCTAAAGGCATTAAGATAAATAAATGGATAAAAGTAATTAAATCTAAAAGGGGAAATAATATCCAAATAGGTAAGTCTTCTCATGTTGATAGATCTTGTCTTCCATAGATAGAACTTGATGGATCTCGGCCAGCTTGGATTCCTTCGGCTCCAAGGACTCCCATAGCGCGTAGGACTGCTCAAACCGCGTAACGCGGCTCTTCAATCTCGACTAGGGCTACTCGACATTGAGTAGGACTGGCGTCGACTGGGTTGACTGGGCTTCTCGGGTAGCTCTGCTCGACAGGCTCGGATCTTGGCTCCTGGCTCGTCGATCTCGATAAACTCTCCTCGAGATCGAGTTGGGTGTATTCGAGGATGGCTTGCTGGTGATGTCGAGGACTCCTCCTCGGCATGGCTTCGAACTGGCGCTGGGTGGTCCTCAATCTCGACTAGCTCTCCTCGAGATCGAGTAAGGTCGTCTCGGCGTCTCCGTCCTTGGCTTCTCGACTGGGCGAATTTCATCGACTCCGGACATGGTGCTCTTGGTGTTGTCGATCTCGACAAGGGGTACTCGAGATCGAGTTGGCCTCCGGGAGTCGGGTTGCTCTGGCTCGGTTTCTCGATCAGTGCTCAGTCGACAAGGCCTGTGCTTGGACACCTTCGTCGAGGTCGAGTAGGCTTTACTCTAGATCGAGTAAACTCGGGCTCTAGCTTGATTCGACTGGTTCCGCTACTTCTTGACCTTGGACTTCTGTAGTTGATTTCCGAGCTTTTCCGACCTTTCTTAGAACTGCTGTAATTTGCCTCGAATTCTGCGAAATTAAACAAAAACTGGTGTAGATTCCATAATTTGGCAAATAAATATAAACTACATAGACTCTGCACTATCTTAGCCCAAATTCATGAAATGTATGCAGAAAACGATATAAAAGTTATTGTAAAACATGGCAGATTTAGCTCACAACAAACACCCCATACTTAAGCTTGCTTGCCCTCAAGCAATACTTTTATTTGTCATTCAGGGGAAGAAATTAAAACTCTCAACATATCAGATTCATTCTCATATGTCCCTGCAATCAATTACCATCCTCGAAAAGGTACTTGTGTCACAGATCCATGCATGTGCAAATATACAAAAGCAACATCTACTCACAAAAGGAGGGCTATGCAAAAACAATTCATGTGACAAATCATTGATAATCAAGAGGACTTAAATTTAAGCTCAATAAAGAAGTAGATTGGTAAAAGGCTAAAGGTGGGAAATTTTTGGCAATGTGGTGCTAATGATCCGGGGAAATGGAGTATTTCCAAACTGAATTTCCACATTCCTTTTCATAAGATTCATCTTTCATAATGCTTATTGCTTTTTTTTCTTCCAATAATAATGCTTTTACCTCTCTAACCTCAGCACTGCTTTCTCGCGAGTCGCAAACATGGGTGTCATGAATGGCCCCGGATACTTAGTGCTTTGGACTCCTCACCTGTGTGTCCCATCTCACTGAACGATTATCTCATCAAGCAGGGTCAATCTACCTTTATCTCCTGAGGTGATTGGATTTTTTTCTCACTCATTAAATTTTCTATATATTTCAAACAAATTTCCTTCCAAACTCCAATAATGGTAATAAGAACACAAACACCCATATAACATCTTCATAATGTAACATCATTCTCAACATAATCCCCGGATAAGGTAATAAGGTAAAGAATGGGCAATATTCAGATCATGTGGAGCAATATTTAAAATAAGGCATATTATGGTTTTTTTGATGCATAAGCATAGGTAAGGCTAGGATATTACAATATGAGCATTATATGGAAATATAAAGTCCTCCATCCTCTTATCATTCAATATGTCAAAAGCAACTTCAAATTTTACCTCCTTTCATGGTTTTCATGAAATAATGCACTTCATTGTGACTTCCCTTTACTAGGCAATTTCATGCTATATCTCTAACGAATCCAATTTTGCATCGTCGAGTTCAATATAAGTTTCCATGACATTATTCAAAAATTTTGAATGGGGGTGATTTTTCAAATTTTTGGAAAACATGCATATAAGCACATAAATCAATAATGCATTCCAAAATAGCCGTGTAGCAATTCAAAGAAATAAATTCTAAATATGCACATATAATGTCAAATATATCAAATATGCATAAAGTAAGCCCTTCCCTCACCCCATACTAAAACATGACAGTGTCCTCACCGTATAAAAACAAGGGTAAAGAAAGAAACTCACTAGACAGGTGTGCAAGGCCTCTTAATATCGAATGAAAGAATGCCTGGGCCAAGTCTGAATATGGCTTGCTTCTATCCACGGACCTGAAAAGTGCAGAAGACATATACCCATAATAGAAAAACTAAAAGTGTTCAAAACCAAAAACAAACAAAACAATGTCCAAAAATAAATGTCTATGTACAAGCTCTAGATTTTATAGTCGCTAGGCCGACTTTCCATTTAGCTCAAGGTGGCATCTGCAGGGCCCATATAGCTTGGGCTTCAAATAGGACTCCATTCTTGTCCATCAGCTGCAATCCTCCAGAATGGATCTTGTTCACCACGAAAGGCCCCATCCTCTTCTTGTTGAATTTGTTAGGGAACCAATGATCTTTTGATTTAGAGACATAGAGCTTGTCTCCAACTTCATACTCCTTAGGCTCATCATTGGATATCCTACATAAGCGCACATACCAAGGCAAACCTCTCCCATGTATAGATAGATCTTTAATGGAAATAGGAGAAGAAAGATCCATACCTTGGCTTACCTTTGCAGAGACGGAATCGGGGACCACGGTGTTTGGTCGATCTCGATTAGGAGTACTCGATATCGATGAGTTTTCAGCTTCTGGTGGTGAGCTGCTCAAGGATGCAGGAGCTGGGCCAGCAAGGTGGTGGTCGACATCGACAAGCTTGGTCGATCTCAAGTAGTCTTGGCTGTCTGGTGGAGTCAACGTCGAGGAAGGAGAAGTCGAGGCGGGGAGTTCTTGGTCGATCTCGAGTAGTGTACTCGATCTTGAGTAGGGCTCGGCTTCTGTCTGGCTGCTCGACGATGCTGGTGCTGGTGGAGGTTTCTGTTTTTGGTCGAGATCGACTAGGGTCCTCGATGTCGAGGAATCTTGGTCGACTTTGACACATACTTGGTTCCTGTCAAGGCATCCGAAAAATAGTTAGTCCATAACGACGTACCTTGGTCTATGTCGATTGGATTCTCTGTGTCCTCCTTTAGGACTGCCATGATCTCCTCCACCTGAGCCTCCATATCCATCTTTTCCAACTCCTCAGGGGTCATATTTCTTACCTTGGGTTCCCCGCAGGTGATGTAGCCAGCTCAGATAGATTTCACCTCTTCCATTGGACCTGTATGCCTTTCAGTTTTATTAAAGGAATACTCAATTACCTCATCGCTGATGTTAAAAGTGAGCACTCCTTTCCTTACGCTTTTGTTGGCATTCACCGTCGCCAAGAAGGGTCTTCCTAGAATAATTGGACAAGCAGGGTCTTCTTGCATATCAACAACTAGGAAATCAGCAGGGACAAAGAATTTACGTACTTGTATTGGCACATTGTCCACCATGCATGTTGGAATGACCATCGTGTTGTTGGCCATGTAAAGTCTAGCATCCACAGGCTCTAGGGCACCTATCTTAATCTTGGACCAAATTGTTAAAGACATTATACTCACACTGGCTCCAAGATCACATAAAGCATTAATTTTATATGGACCAAATCCAATGGTTATCGCAAACTTACCTGGATCTGGCCTCTTCTCCAGTATGTCCAAATGGCTGCATTCCTCTGTAATCTCAGCCATTAATCGCTTTTTGCTCAGAATCTCCTTCAGGAACTTGACATAGGATGACATTTCATTGAGAGCTTCTGTGAAGGGGATGGTGACGTTGAGCTTCTGAAGCATCTTGATGAAGCGCTGGAATTTCTTTTCTGACGAGTCCTTTGGAGATTTTGTGGGGAAAGGCAGCTTCTTTTTCTGATTTGGAGCCAGAACAGATGTCGGAGGCACTGCAGTTTTCTCGACGTCGACTTGGGACTCCTCGATATCGACCACGTCTTTGTCGATCTCGACCAGATTGGGTGGTGTTGAGTTGATGTGCAGTGCAGACGAGGGCTTCTGTATTTTCTTCTCAGGATCGAGCAGGCCCTCCTCGAGATCGACTAGAGTGTTGTCGACGTCGACTTGCTGTTCTTCGTTGTTCTGCTGCTTTCCGACCTCTGACTCTTGCAGTTGATGGCCGCTTCTGAGTTTTACAGCAGCGATGTGTCCAGTCTTTCCCTTAGGATTTGGTTATGAAGATCCAGGGAGCGCATCTGACTGTCTGGGGATTCCTGCTACTAGCTGGCCTATCTGTGTATCAACTGATTTCCGCCATATATCAATTTCCCCAAGCCTAGAGTTGACTCCTTGCATCTGAGTGTAGACGGAATTGAAGGACTGTTTGGTGTCTGAGTGATTCCTCCGTATTTCCTCCAAGACTGTCTGTATATCATCTCTTTTCTGCTCTCTTTCCGGATGTCCTGGAGCTCTGTAGGGCGGGGGGTTCCTAGGGGCACCTTGGTTCCATTGTGGTTGCTAAAACCTTTGATCCCCCATGTAGCGATTGGGACCCCCTGCATAAGCTACCTCTTCGTGGTGTTCTGCCAGCTTGACTTGCTCTGTGTGTGGGCACTCAGTAGTGGTGTGCCGCTGTGATTTGCATTCTATGCAAGGCTATTTGACAGATAAGTATTTGACTTGTTTGAGGAGCTTGCGATTCTGGTACATGTAGAACTGCTCCCTGACATTTGGGTCAATCTCCTTTGCTGGCTCATAGAGTGGCATAGATGGTGCTGGCCTGGCGTATGGGTTCTCTTCATAGTTTGCAGTAGACCCATACTTGTTTTCATAGTTAGTGAGCTTGTCAAGCACTCCCCATACGTCAATTGGTGGCATCGTCAGATACTCATAGCGAGTATACTGGTTGATTATGTCCTTAGTGACTTGATCAAGAGAGTTGAAGAAGATCTCCTGAATGACGTAGGGTGGCTGTCCATGAGTAGGGCAAGATCGCAACAGTTCCTTGTAGCGTTCCCATGCCTTTGCCAGTGGTTCCCCAGGCTACTGTTTGAAAGCGGTGATTTTCTGGCGGAGGAGTGCTGTCTTTGCAGGAGGGAAGAATTTGTTCATAAACTCTTGCTCTACTTGGGCCCATGTTGTGAGGGACCTTGGTTTCAGCCCTTCAAGCCACTTCAGTGCAGGTCCAGCGAGAGACCAGCGAAAAGCCTTCATCTTGACATATTCCAAAGTTGTACCTTCAGCAAGAGTATGACACATGTCAGAAAAATTTGTAATATGTTCAAGAGGACACTCATTAAATCTACCAAAAAAAGCATTATTTTTAAGCTCTATAAGAAATTGAGTGCGAATTTCAAAAGAGTTTTCAGGGATTAGAATCGCCGATTCAGGCACGACGAGGGTTGGGTGCATATAATCCTCCGCCGTGGTTGGGTATTGGGCAAGCTCAGCTGCCAGCTGCCTTGCACGTTCAACTTCTTGTTCTCTTCCTGCTCTCTCAGTGGCGAGAGCGGCATCCCTGGCGGCTAGATCCCTCGTGAGCCTCTCGATCAGCTGTTCCTATGTCTCTGCAGCTGCCATGGCTCTTTGTAGTTTAGCTCGGATGTGTAGGAGGCGTTCCGGTTCGTCTAAGCCGTCAAACTCAGGTGGTTGACCAGAACGGCGCATACACCTGTAAAGTAACTCAAAGAAAAAAGTGAGATCTGACTACCTAAGGCGCGAATGATAGCCTTCCCGGCAACGACGCCAATTTGTTGTTGCAGGAGGATGGTCAAGTATAAATGTAAAGTATATATTATAATGACTCCCATGTCTCAGCAAATGATTACAAGACTTCCTCCCGTTGTAGTAGAAGGTTGTCAGGATCGAATCCACGAGGAAGCACGTCAGCATATCTCAGGTAGCGGTAGATTCTCACAGCCAGAAAAACAGAAAGAAAAGACACAAATAGCAAACAAAAGCAGAAACAAAAGCAAGGACACAGAAGTTGGTCGATATCGACTAACTGTCCTCGATATCGACTACAGACGTCGACAACAGAAACAGAAACTAAAAAAAAAAAAATGTATCGAGCAAATCTCTCCTCGATATCGAGTACAGAAAACTCGATATCGACTAAAGCTTCTCGAGATCGACAAAAGAACATAAACTGTAAATTGCAAATTTCGAAGACAGAATCGCAGATTTCGGAAGAAATAAATCAATATATAAAGAACTTCCAAAGCCAGGGTATCAACACCACAACGATAACCATGCAAAGTAACACATAAAGGCATAAAAGATCATGCTTTCCATCAAAATAACTTTCGTTATCAACAAATAGGCATATAGAGGCTTTCGCATAAACCCTAATTGTTACTAACCCTTTTCACATAATTAACCCAAGTTGTATTAAGATCACTTTCGCTTCAATAACACAAACAAGGATCACCTTCAACTTTCGCAAAAGAATCATGCTCATAGGGATAGAAGAAGAATCGCATAACAAGATCTGACCTTTACCGCATCACCTCACATGGCCACCATCGGGCTCACCCCAGCCCCAGAAGTGGGTGGACTACTCGCTCTTCATCATCAGAAAAGACATCAAATAACAAAAGAAACTAACTTGCATTGAATTAAATAAAGAAAGCTTACAACCAACGAGACAAATCCGCTTTCGCCTTTCCACCTTGCTCGCCACAAACTCTCTTTCTCTACTCCTACTTACTTGAATGGAATTGTGTGTGATTGAATGAATGAAAAACCAGCCCCTAGGGCTTTATTTATAGGCTTCTATTCCTTGCTAATCAAGGATAAAATATATCTATCTTTATCTAAATCTATATCTAAAGGCTTTAAGATAAATAAATGGATAAAAGGAATTAAATCTAAAAGGGGAAATAATATCTAAATAGGTAAGTCTTCTCATGTTGATAGATCTTGTCTTCCATAGATAGAACTTGATGGATCTCGGCCAGCTTGGATTCCTTCGGCTCCAAGGACTCCCACAGCACGTAGGACTGCTCAAACCGCGTAACGCGGCTCCTCGATCTCGACTAGGGCTACTCGACATCGAGTAGGACTGGCGTCGACTGGGCTGACTGGACTTCTCGGGTAGCTCTGCTCGAAAGGCTCGGATCTTGGCTCCTGGCTCGTCGATCTCGACAAACTCTCCTCGAGATCGAGTTGGGTGTAGTCGAGGATGGATTGCTGGTGATGTAGAGGACTTCTCCTCGACATGGCTTCAGACTGGTGCTGGGTGGTCCTCGATCTCGACTAGCTCTCCTCGAGATCGAGTAAGGTCATCTCGGCGTCTTCATCCTCGGCTTCTTGACTGGGCAAAGTTCATCGACTCCGGACATGGTGCTCCTAGCTTGATTCGACTGGTTCCGCTGCTTCTTGACCTTGGACTTCTGTAGTTGATTTCCGAGCTTTTCCGACCTTTCTCAGAACTGCTGTAATTTGCCTCAAATTCTGCGAAATTAAACAGAAACTGGTGTAGATTCCATAATTTGGCAAATAAACATAAACTACATAGATTCTGCACTATCTTAGCCCAAATGCATGAAATGTATGCAGAAAACGATATAAAAGTTACTGTAAAACATGGTAGATTTAGCTCACAACACTTTACACCAAAACAAGTAAAATCTTTTCGATCAAAATTTCGTCAAGATCCTCCAAAACCAAATCAAATTCAGAAGTTCGGAGGTGGAATTATCCACCTCTAAGGGCTAATCCCATATTCTCTTCCTAGTTTCCAGAATCAAAACAAGCTATCAGTCTCAATTCAAGCAAGCTTCACAAGCTATAAGAAATGCATAACCAAATAACCAACCGATCTCCATTCAGTACATCATATGACAAGTCTCAAACATATGCCAACACAGTGCCACAAGGTCACATCAACATCTCTACATCCTACTATGGGTCATAATACATATCTCAACCACATAACAAAATCATAATAACGTCTCGACATCACATCAGAAGTCATAAAAGTATCACCTCATCATAGAGTCAACGAAACAAAACTCATTGTCAGCACATCAACACAACAAAATCATGTCATTAAGATTCAGCAAAAGGGAAGGTCAAGGAACATATCAATCATCGAATGTCAGCATACTCACCAGACATCATCTTAACTCATCACAACGCCATGTAGCGATCATTTAGTAATCAGACATCATTATCTCATATATATAAATCATATTCATTTTGAAAGCCATATTCGTGATGTAACATATCCATAAGCATGCTTTCTAAACATATAATATAACATCATGTTTACTACCACATAATATAACATCATGCTTTCACCCCATAACATAACATCACACCTTCACATAATAACACATCATTATCTCGTATATCATATCACAACACATCCTAACATGCTCCTAAAACAACATAGCAGAGCAGCAATATATCATGATAACATTTGTCACTACCAACTAGATTTCAATATTGCATAACAACATGTAATATCATTCTGCATCAGATTCATCATAGTTGCTATCTAACATCATGTCAGCAAATATAAATAAATCACATAATCAAGAAAATTCTCACGTCATACCAGTCAAAATAAAATACAATCCCCACTCGCCCATCTCCACTCTCAAGCCAAGCACTACCACACCATCCCCACTCACCCATCTTCTAGACTCGCCGACGTCAACTCAGACAAAAATTCTCCAAACAATCCCAATTCATCTCGATGCTCAAATCTCGCCTATCCTTCCGCCAAGCACTACCACACCATCCACCTCTAAGAACCCAACTCCTATCTCTGACTTCACACCATGTCCTCAATATTCACGAGTCCTTCCTTACACTCCTCGTACTACCCGAAGTATCACCAACATCACCTAGAAGCTCATCAGAACCACCATTGCCTCCCATAAATCCCAAAGCTCACTCAGCCTTACCTAAGCCAACATCCCTTTCATGTGACTCACCTCCTAATACCATCGATCATCCCAACCGCCCCAAATTCTTTCACCACTCTCCAACCACGCTACCAAATGATCTCACCCACAGGTTTAAGGAATGAGCAATCATGAAAATCATCAAACATAAGGTCTACATCATATCAGCTAGCATTCATAAACATAACATCATGGTACATGAGATCTATAAGGCATCAAATCATATCATCATAGATGACAGGCAATCAGGCAACAATCATCATCAAGTCAGCACATCAACACGTAAATCTCATCGCCAGGTCAGTGCAATATCATCGTCAACAAGTTTCAAAGGGTTAGCAATTCGAACGGAGAACACTCTCGCTTGCAATTCATATCGTACTCAGCAACCGCAATCCTCGATACGTGCTTGTTCTGCCGACATCATTGATCCTGAGGCCCGTGGGTTATGGGCCCACGCTTCTGCTGCGCCGCTTTATCATTATCCCGCCTTTCGTTCTCTTTCCCATGCGGGCGCTCATCCAAGTATCGCAGAGGAGTCTAAGTTAGCAGAGATAGGGGAGCGACAAGGGCGGACAACTGAAGGTTCCTTTCGGAGGCAAACATGGACCAACACTAAAGACAACAAACAAGAGACAAGGCTCCGACCCGAGAATAGCAACGATGCCCTTATGGAAGTCTATTAGGTTATAATCACGACAAGTAACACGAATTCATCATGGAGCATACCAATAACACTAATCGAAAACATGTACCTATCTCGGGGGAACAGTATTCGTATTCATATCAAAGACACAATCAAGTCCTACACTGATGCATGTGAGACAAGCTAACATTCTAGTGTTCCATGGAAGCAGATATGCCTAGCAACTTCAAGCAAGATATGCAGAATCAGTAATGATCATGCAAGATTCAAAATCATGTGGGATTTAATGAGGATGACAGGTATCATGTAAATGAACGAATGTACAAGCATGATACATACAGTAACAGGGGAGGTCAACTATAGCATGGCGAGATATGGCATAACGATCAGGCTAAGCGTCATACGAGAACATATAAAAGCAGCATAATAACTATCACATCTGACAACAATGATCGCATAATAGGTTGAAAACGGCATGTAATCATACAACGGAACACATTTAGAAAGCATAGATCCTACACAATGCTAGCGATACGTGATAAGGCATGGACATAGTCAAGAGTCATTTAAAAGAGTTCAACATAATGTTCATAAAGCATAAGGCATCATTACAGGGAGTAACAAAGAGGGCATCACCAGCAATAGAGTATAATCATGCTGGGAATGAACTGTTATAAGGCACATCATGGTCCAATAGCTATCACATTATAGAACAAGCACGACATGTAATCATTTAGCGAGTAATATTGGAAACCATAAGCCCTACATGATACTATTAGTACATATCGAATATGAATACAATCAAGGCAATTCAACAAGATCCATTCTAATATTTATTCGTCATGCGTATGCGAAATCATGATATAGTGTGGTGTGTGATCATGCGAGGTGTCAAGTCATACGTTCATGCAAGCACGATATGATATCATAGAGTAATAGGGGAAATACTACCAAGCGATAACATGTAAGCATGCTAGGATCAAGCATCATAGAAATTAAGCAAGGCAGTCATCGAATTCAACATTAATCCAATCAGGATGAGTAAAACATTTTATGAGGACAACAAGAGGGAAGAAACACACTATCAGAGACCTAGCTCGAGAGAGAATCAACAGTAGTGTAGGCAAGGTATAATTCGCACAAGTCTTGATCAAAGGTCCTACATGATACTAATGGCTCAACATAACACGCGATACATACATGCAACTAATCATGGCGACACGTAAGAAATCAATTCAATCACATTCCAACAATCTAGAAACATGAGGAAGGTTTTACGATGTATAACACGAGTTTAAGTAATGGCAATATGACTAGAATACGGGGCATGAGCTCAAATCAACACATACTAGGATAAAACATGCATTTCTCAAGACTCAATTATACCAAATATTCTCTCTTCAACACAAGTAACACACAGCAATATCAAGTGCAAAATAATCAGCAACAGTTAATCTGACAAATACAAAATAGATAGGCATGCTACAGGTTCTTGTCACAAAAGAAATAAGGAGCATCGACGCGTCATTAGCTAGTATGATAAAGAGATCATTTACAGGCATTCATACAAAGAAGATTTCATCACACTATCATGGACCTAACCCAGGAGAAAACAACCATCATGTAGGTTCATATAATGTGGTTTATGCTTCTAATCAATCACACTATCATGAACCTAGTAGAGGCAGATTCACTTCATGCAGCTCACACTTCCCTTCAATCATTAATCAAGTCAACACAATAGGCCAAGTAGACATGTAATGACAACATGTAATCATGATAGAAAGTAAAACATAACACTAGACCTAAGCAATATAACTAATCATATTATGTCATGAAATTCAGAGAGAGCCACCATTACAACCGAACAGAGATTCCTAAGGGCAACCATTGACTTTCCCCAACCGACTCATCACCCCTCTTTCCCGTGGGACTCCGGTACGACTCTTCATGGCAAGAAGACACTGGTTGATCATCATAAGAATCAAGAAAGAAAACCCCATGACACCTTACTTTTGGCTCAAAATGCCATTAAGAACCACCTTCCAATACTCAATCAGAGAACCTTCATATCCATACATGATTCCCACACCATGTGTTTACCAACCCGATTCCCCGTGGGAGACACTGATGTCCGGGAGAAAGACTCGATAGCACCATCAAGGGTTAACAAATATAGTGGAGGGCTGTTTCACACAAGCTGGGTTTAACAATGTAGAAATAAAGGCACTCCCACTATCCCGTTTGCACAGGTAAGTCAGTACAAATTTCATTGTTATGGCATCCAAATCAGATCTCTAGCATAGCAAGCACTCAGCATGGAATCAGTTAATGACACTCATAATCATCTCATTGGAAACTTCCAGACCCATCTGTAAAGAGCAAGCTAGTATTTTGCCTACCGTTCTCAACTACACCCAATAGGGGTGGTCTAGCACCTTTACTACCCACTCGCGTCCCCGTTGGTCGGTTTTCCTCTTTTATTACAAGTCGAGTTCATTACTTAGTCCAATTTCGGTTAGGCAGCTTAAGTTCATTTTTCCCTTTTTAAAATCCTTTCAAATCCTTTGAAATTCATGGGCGTTTTTCCAAAACAAACACTCGACCCTAGCGTACCCGACTTGCACAACCTCAGCTCTGATACCATCTTTGTAACGGGCCGGAATTATGATTTCCGGGTTACGTTTCAAGGGATGAAACCCCTTGTTCGGATCTTGCAATCCAGGTACAGGTCGAGGTTTCAAACTCATTTTTATGGTCAGTAATAAAGAGGAATTTCAAACCCTGAAAATATCGTAGGGTCGTTGGGTACCCTTAACCTGTCCTAGGGACTAACTCGCAAAATTCATTTCAAACGGAAGCAAGACGGAAGCAAAATTAAGATACAAAGCGCCACGGCAGAGCCGGGTCAAAACCAAAACATAAGTGGATGATTACCATTTATAATGAGTTAGAGATTTAGCCAGGTTCTTCGATTCGCAAAAAGGGAACCCCGTCATATAGACATCGAGCAATCAAAATCTGCAAAAAATACCTTAAAAAAAGAACGGGGAAAGGAGTCAGATCGAGCCACTCATGCGGGACCGGCAGTCCTCACTGAGGCCACATAGTATGTGCTATACCTAATAAAGATGTTCTAATGCAGTACGAAGTCAAACACACTAGCATGCTCCTAGTTATAATAATGTGTAAAAATACTGTAAAGGGCCCAAGACAATGCCAAGTGGCATATCCCTCTCCTACCTGCACCCCCTTCCGATAGGGCGGAGACTGGCCAGCTCGTGAATGCATTCCATCATAATCGGGCGGCACGCATGTCTAACCCGCTCCACAATAAAGCCCGCATGCATCTCATAATATAAGGAAGTTCATGACTCGATTGACTCAGGGTACCCGATGAGGCTGGGCTACCCTATGACCCTAGCAAAGACTCTAGGACTATCACAGATAACAGTCGTTCTGTTTCAAACGCATAAAGTAAGCAGATGCTCATTCAATTAGGGCAACCTAAAAAGGATACTACATGGCATGCTTTTATGCATATGCAACACCTAACATAAAATGCAACAACAGGCATGAATGTCCAACCTGAGTAAGCCCCCTAGGGAACTTACCTGAAGATGCTGAACAACAGGATAATACAAGCAAGGGCCCAAATGCAAGTCCAAAGCAATCCGAAAGCAATACACACCTATCATCAAGCCATTTCCATAAGCTACTGAACCAATATTCTCACACACATGAACCCGAGTTCTCAACGTCCTTAAAACCAATCGATAGTAAGACCATTTTCCAAAACCTTTCCGATACGATCAACATCAACCAAAATCATTCTTCCAATCAACTCATTGATAAAATCATACCAACCATATTTTTCAAACTCTTAAATTCCAAATTAAGTCAACTCATATTTAAAATAATCTCTCAAATAATATTTGGCCAAATTTCGACATTTATCATTTAAATACTTAACAAATTTCCAAAAAAAAAACATATAATTAAAACGATTCCGGCATATTTATTTTCAAAATCACTACATAATAAATTCCGACATTTAGTCACAAAATAATTCTATTTTCACAACCATATTTAAAAATTACAACTCATAATTCATTAATTTAAAACATCACTAAATACATTTTCCAAATAATATTATTGTCCAAACACTTTTATAATATATATAAATTCTAGAAAAATATTTCTCCCAAAAAAAAGGCTGAATAACATAATAATGATAATAACCTTACACTGATTAAATAAAATCAACCGAGAGTAATTCTTACTAAACAAAAGAAAGGCCCAAATCATCACCCAGACCCGGATCCCCCACCCGGCCCAAAACCTGGACAACAAAGAGAGCCAGGTATGACCCGAAAGCCCAAAGCCCACAACCCAGATCCTTTCTTTCTTTCAATCTCGGAAATCAGAAGAAAAGAAGGCAAGATGGGGCCTACATCTGCTGACTCGGCAAGAGGCAGGGCCCATGACCATGACCATCCCCTTCCCCTCTCTCTCTCAGACTAACCCGGATTTCAGCCTGAAGCGATCGGAGAAGGCGGAAAGGGTTCCGCCGGTGACCCCCCCTCTCTCTCACCTTCTATGCTCACTCACACCCCGGACCGTGGTTCCCTCATCCTCGCTTGCTACTCGCCCGCTCGCACTCTTTCCGACGCGCTCTCAAGCTCACACGCTCTCATTCTCCGAGAATCTATCCCTCTCCCTTTCCCCGGCCAGTTAGATCATGGAGAGGATGAAGCGAACACAAGAATTTAGACAGATAGGAGTCGAAAGGGGGTTAGGATGCTCACCGAGAGGCTTCGAACCCGCTGGAAACGTCATCGGAGCTTCGTCGGAGATGGATTCTCGTCGGATAGGGCCTAGGGGGAGTAGGAGGGGGTCAAAGCTCCTCTTTTATGTTATTTGGAGGCATGAAGAAGAGAAAGGAAGGAGGACAAGCCTTACCGATGTTCTGGAAGCGAAACAGGGAAGAGAAGGGGGAAGTGGCTCGACGGAGGCCCTCGGGAGGCTGATGGCGGCTCTTGGCGGTCGTCGGGGAGAGTTGCTACTGTTTGGGTTGCTCGGAATCGCTGATTCGGTTCGAACAGGGGAGAGCAAGGCTGCTGGGATGCCTGACTTTCCTCGAAGGTGACAGCGGCGGCTGAGCAAGGGGGGCTGCTGGTGGTCATGGTGGCTTGGAGGAGCAAGAAAAAATGTGGAATCGGTCAAGAGGAAGGGTGAGTTTTCTTGTTCTTCTTGCTGAGAGTGAAGAGGGAGGGAGAGAGGAGGAGGAGTTGTGGGTTTTCTTTTGAAATGGGAGAGAGGAGATGAGGGCTGAACCAAATAGAAAAAGAGACAGAGGGGAGTCCTAGGCAAGCTGCATCCGGACAACCAAGGAAGGGAGAGAGGCTGTGCTACAATTGGAAGTGGCGTGGGAGCATAGCAAAAATAGGGGATGGTGGTTTAGCCAATTCGAGCAAAGGATGGGTGGATGAGAGCTATTACAGTCCACCATTAGCTGTTGCTGTAGGCTCTGGGTAAGGAGGAAAACGCCAAAGAGGGAGGAGGTGAGGTAAGCTGGGCGTGATCCCCATAAGAAACTCCAAATACCCAGAATATACGTCTCGGAACCCCCTCTCTCGTTCTTATCCCGACGCGTTTAAAATACTCCTCAATTTTCCAAATCCGAATTTAATAAATGAAATCTAAATATTATTTTCCACTACTCGGCATATAAAAGCGGGGTATAACATATTTTAAATTTCCAATTAAATAATGCCGGAACTCGCTTCGAAATATTTAGAATAAATCTAATAGCCCGAGGATAGAAATTTCAAATCTCCCGAATCTTAGAATTTGATCGATTATAAATCACTATTTCAATAAAATAATATTATAAATTTTTCCGGTCTTTACAGTGAATGGGCTTATATGTTATTTTATTATGGTCAGCTGAGATCCTTTTTATTTTGGTACCATTAAATTGGATTGGGGTAGAGAGTGTAGTGGAAAATAGAGGGATAGATCCTTAGAGTACGATTGTTTCTTTTACGGTAAGACCCCTTGTTTGGACTTATCTTTTTGTTCTCTTGGTTTAATCACCATATCTATATATTTACGGGTTCAGAACGGAGCACGAAATCGAGGTCTAAGAGCGAAAACAAGGGCGAGTCGCGAAAGCTGTCCGCTCGGCGAGCTGAACTTGTAATGCACTTTCCGGAGGCTTCGAATCTCCGATCGACGCATATGAGCATGCGTTGGAAAACTTTTTCGGGGATCTACGTGATGGTGTTCTGCTGGATTTTCGCTGACAGCGAATGGATTTCCGCTGCAGCGAATCAAGTCATCAAATCAAGTCTGAGCAAGTGTCTGAGCATGAGTCGCTGCCAGCGAATGGGATCTCGCTTCCAGCGAGTGGAGTCAGCCGGAGCATGTCTAGGAGCAGCACGACTCGCTGCCAGCGAAAGGAAACTCGCTGCCAGCGAATGGAGTCGCTTCAGCGGACGACCGGACTCGCTGTAGCGGATGGGCACTCTCGCGGCAGCGGAAGAGTGGACTCGCAGAAGCGAAAACGATGGAATGGAAGAAGCTTGAAAATATTCTAAGGCATGGACATTCGCTGCCAGCGAGTGTGGTAGCGAGTGTGGTAGCGAAAATCCAACAGTAGCTTGTTTAAGGCCATTCGCTGCTAGCGGAATTCTTTTCGCTGCCAGCGAAAATGACTCCGGGTTGAATATGGAAAGTCTATCTTTTATCTAGTTTGCTTAGGAAGTTTCTATCTTATTTATCTATCTTTTACCTTATTTATGAAAGGCTTTAGGCTTATAAATAGGATGTTTATGATTAGTTTATGGAAGGATTCAAGTATAGAAATCACCATTGAAGAGAAGAAAGTTTAGGTAAACCATGTTTGGCTAATTTTGTAGTTTTCGCCTACACTTTCGAGACTTGGTAGGTGGTTTGTGAGTTTATAATTTAAGTTATTTTTCCTCTTTAATTCTTTCAACTTCTTTGTGCGATATTGATTATGTTATTGATGTTATCTTGATTCGCGATCTTGATAATATTGATTTCATGCTAGGAATTAATACTTTCGTATTTGTGTTATTTCCGTAGTAGCACGCATAAGATTGTGAATTCCGTGTTTGAAGCATGATTATGTAGGGAGTTGACATATATCTTAAACATTGATTTACCGTGTTAATTGGTGTTATTTATATGCTCAAGTTCTTGGGACTATTTGCTATCTCTTTGTTAAATCTTGACCGTGTTAGGGTTGCATTGAGGTGTAAGGGATTAATTGGACTCGTAGGACTTTTAATCTACTTAAACCATGAGGAGAGAAATTCGTAGGAAAAGATAATGACTTGAAAAGGATTCGATGATCAATAAAACCAACCAAAGTCAAGAACTTGAAGGTGGAAACACTTTTCTTCTATCCTTTATTTGCTTTTGTCAATATTTTTTATTTTGATTCATAAAAATCTTTTCTTTTTTATTGATAAATACATAATATTTAGAAATACTTGATTCTCTAGGGTTCGACCCCTTACTTGCATACTATACTAGTTTGTTTGTTTGGGATTTATTTTTTGACAAGGTGAATCAACGACTTTCCCTCCGTCACTTCACAACCTATTGCTTGAGCTCCACTGTCCGCTCAGTCAAGCGTTTGTTGTGTATACAGACAATGTCAGCGCTACTTACCTTGCTAACAACCCGATTCACCATCAACGAACCAAGCATGTGGAGATTGACATCCATTTTGTTCGTGAGAAGGTCGCTATGGGACATGTGCGTGTCCTACATGTCCCCTCCCCATACCAGTATGCAGACATATTCACCAAGGGATTGCGTCACCATTTATTTCTTGATTTTAGATCCAGTCTCACTATTCGATGCCCTCCTGTTTCGACTGAGGGGTTTAACTATCTTGTACTCCTATATATATTTTGATGATAGCGAAGGCAACCCCAACAGGGATTATTCACCCTGACAGAAAGCACCCAAGAAGAAGAAGGGGACCAAAACAAGGAATTAGTGAATAAAAGTTATTCATCATGCAAGCTGATCTTGCAATGCACTTTTCAAAGACCTCGGTGGTCGAATCAACTATTATGAATATGTGCTGGAAATCCCTTTCCAAGGGATACAACTTTTTTGGTCACATCGGAATCAAAATCAATGTTTTTATAAAGAGAAAACTGTAGTCGCAGGGGTATCACTACCATCGCAACACCAAGAAACTGAATCATGTTTGGGACGTGTCATCTGTATCCTATTATATCTAGATAGAGTTATTTTAGGAATATATTTTAGCCGTAATTAAGTTAATTTCTATCTTTTTTTATAAACGTTAATTTCTACCTTATATATGTTGGACAATGATCCTGCTAGAACCTGCAAAAAGCAACAAACTAGCTATAAAGCGTTAGTGGATGTAGGCCGAACTCATTTCTGTGAAGGGGCTAGGGCTGCGGTGAAGCGTGGTATGGGAGCCACTGAATGAGAAATGTATTTTCCCCTGATAGTGGTGCAGATCGTATGCGAGGCAACGTCCCCCAAGGATTTCACCGGCTTCTCTCACAGATGCACTCGAGGAAGAAAAGATGGAACTGGAACAGGCGCTCAGAACGGTGAAAGGGTAGAAGAAAACAGGAGAGGGAGAGAGGCGATTGTGTTTCGCTGTGTTAAAAGCCAAGCCCTTGATCCCTTTATATAGCTGTGAAATCAATCCTTAAGCCGCAAACAAAAGGAAGATTTGAGTCTATCTTCAAAACACCTTGACTTATCTAAAACCGTTTGAAAGGATAATTTTGAGAAAATATATCCAGTGAAAAATAGATATTCGTGGATAGATACTAACAATTCTATCCGTAATATCTTCGGCCTGGAGAAAAGATATTTTTCCGTAAAGCTCTGTCTCATCCTTTACCTCTCAATGTAGGTAACGGAAGAGTCTCCTTAAAACCCTTTTAGGATACCCTTGACTTTCCATGTAGGATGGAAAAAGTTTAAGAGATACCTTAAAACCACCATCTCTGGGCATTATATCCAACAATCCCCCACAAATGCCGAGAGAAGGGTTTAAAAACTGAGGTTTTGAAAACAAGTTCTGAGTGTGTCGAGGTTAGTGTTTAAATGCTGATGTCTTGCGACTTGAAGTAGCACATAGTGAAACTGGTGATTCCTTCGATAGAGAGAATGGCCAGAGGCCTTGAATTCCTCCACTTAGGGGTAAACCAGCAACACACACCTTCCACATGGTCCTGTAACGTTCCGCTAAGTCTTATCACATAAGACATCCAAGTTTTGGCACACCTTGGGTGCTCATGAGCGTTCTAGTGATGACTGCTCTAAATCTCACCTTGGAGGGTTGCCAATCCCTCACACTCACATAGGTAACTCCAACATATCTGTCTCAATACAGAAAACCCCCACAATGGGTTATGAAGTCATTAAGAGCTCTAAGGCTCAACCTCTCTACTGTCGTTCGGTGATCTATCAAGTCCGTCTCAAAAGGACCACCCAATGCCTGGGATATAGAATCATTAAGAGCGTTTCCTCAACCTCACTATACACTTTCCATAGGAATGAGAGATGTGTATCTCATATGAGTCTTTCCATGGCTTGCGTTCGACCAAATTAATGGTTTCCGCCACAGATTCCTCATTCCATGGGCTTTTGCCCCATTCCCTTCGACGTGTCAAAGACTAGCCTTCTTCAAAGTCCTTTGGTCAATGGATCCGCAATGTTCCTCTCTGACCGCACATACTCTAAAGAGAGTACCCCATTTCTTATCAACTGCCTCACAGCTTCATGTCGGATGCGTATATGCCTCTTCTTGCCATTATACGCTCCGTTGTTTGCTACTTCAATGGCAGCATGTGAGTCACAGTGTAGAGAAATCGCAGGAGCTGGATGCCCTCACATTGGTATATCTGCCAGTAGGCTTCTCAACCTCTTGCCCTGCTAGGTCTAGAGCTATGAAATCTGACTCCATCGTCGATCGGGCTATGCAACTCTGCTTTGTAGATTTCCATGAGACAGATGCACCACACAATGTAAAACCATATCCACTAGTAGAGCAAATTTCATCAGTCCCACTTACCCAGTTTGCATCACAATATCCTTCTAGAACGCAGGGAAAACCCTCAAAATGTAATCCCTAATCAAGAGTGCCTCTAAAGTATCTCATTAACCTTCTAAGTGCAATCCAGTGTTCTTTGCTAGGATTATGTGTATATCTACTGAGTCTACTTACTGCATAAGCTATGTCAGGTCGAGAATAGTTCATCAAAAACATTAGACTCCCAATAACTTTAGCGTATTCCTCTTGGGAAACACCTATACCTGAGTTCTTCACTAACTATATGGTAGCATCATATGGGATCCTAACTGGCGTCACATCATAGTTGTTAAACTTTTTCAATACCTTCTCTACATAATGGGATTGAGACAAAGTAAAGCCATTTTTAGTTCTAGTTACTTTAACACCTAGAATCACATCTGCTTCACCTAAGTCTTTCATTTCAAAGAGAGAGGAAATAAACTTTTAGGTTTCATTTATCACATGCATGTTAGAGCCAAACAACAACATATCATCAACATATAGGCACACAATAACACAACCAGAATTGTACATCTTGGTATAAACACATGCATTAGATCCACTAACCATAAATCCAAAATTCAACACAGTGTTATGGAATTTCTCATACCATTGTTTAGGTGCTTGCTTTAGGCCATAGAGATATTTCTTTAACCTATAACCCATATTCTCCTTACTTGGAACCACAAAACCCGGAGGTTGTTCCATGTATATTTCCTCATCTACATCACCATTCAGAAAAGCAGTCTTTACATCCATTTGATGTACCAAGAGCTTGTAATTAGATGCTAATGCAAATAATGTTCTAATGGTTGCAATCTTAATTACAAAAGAATAGGTGTCAAGATAATCTACTCCATGTTTTTGTGTGAATCCTTTGATTACTAGTCTTGCCTTAAATCTTTCTATAGAACCATTTGTTCTAAGTTTTCTCTTAAAGATCCAATTACAACCAATGGCCTTATAACCTCTAGGCAAATCAACTATTTCCCAAGTGTGATTACTTGTGATAGATTCAATTTCACTGTTTATAACATCTTTTCAAAAACTAGCATCAACAAAACTCATAGCTTCTTTATATGTTCTAGGTTCATCCTCTATCATGCGAACATAAATTAGAGCTTCATTGATTTCATCTAAATCACGGAGTTCAAAAAAGAATGCAGTCACAAAATCAGGACCAAAGCTAGTTTCACTTTTACTTCTTCTAATTTCACTAGGTTCATCAACATTGATAGAAGTAGGTAAGTTCAAAGATGCAGGTTCAAAAACAGTAGGAATACTATCATGATCTTTCTTCAAAGGAAAAATATGCTCAAAAATTCAGCATCACGATATTCACACATCGATATATCATGCAAGCACATAAATCTATAGACTAATCATCAATCATATAAGATCCAACATCATTTCATTTAAAGGCATATGTAACCACCTTAGACACACAACCCCCACATTTCTCATATACACTAGGTAGTAAGTCATTTACAAACCTTGTATGGGGTTTTGCCTAACTTCTCATGTGGTGTCTCATTTCCTACCTTTATTGAATTTAAATTATATTGGATATAAACAAATTGGTTTTATACCTCATATGTCATGAACAAGTCATCCTACGTCTTTGACCTTGATACATACATGAACTTGGTATCTCTTAAGATCTCTAAAGATCATCTACTTAATGTGATATAACACCTTTACCACGTTTTACATTTAGAGTTCCAAAAAGAAAGTTAGCTCAAGCAATCTAGTGGTCTTTTATCTACATATTGAAAGGATGTTTAGCCAATTCTGCACATATCACATTTATTTGATTACCAACAACATCTAAGTTAGATAATAGGAGCATTTTATGGAATTTTCTCAAAATTACCAACTTCTCATGTCCTAGTATCATGTCATCAACCAAAATTCAAAGAGATACATGCATAACATATATATAACCAACTAATTTCAAATATAAAAATAAAACGTCGATCTCTTAACTCACAAATAGGTCGACTTGAGTGCTCAGCAAAATGTCTGTTTTAAGATCGATGAGACAGCTCGAGTGGTTCATCAATGCAATTGTTCTCCGTTTTCGACATCCCGTTATCACTCAGTATATACTCCCTTTTAGGTGATAGGATGGTGTCGGAGTGCTCGACTCCTGTATATATATCCATATGGAAAATATTCTCAACAAATTTGTCAAAAACAAACAAATAACAACAATCAACACAAGATAAATAAATTAGATAGGCCCACACGATTTTGGACCCAACTCAAAGGCCCGTTATCATCAAACAAGCCCAATTTTGTAAACTTCTGAGACCAGACCATGATAGGCCCAGAAGGGACCCGATGCCCGCCCAAGCCTGCCTCCGGCTCTAGGTTACCAGGCCGCCTCGCCCCGAAGACAGACCCGTCGAAGCCCGTCCTCAACCTGCCGCTATGGCAGCGAGCTTGAAGCTCCTTCCTCCGGTCATCTTCTTCGTTCCCTGCTTGAGCTTGCCGTCGAGCCATCCTTTGACGCATCAGTGCTCTCATAGTTCGAGCCATCCAAAAGGCTTCAACTTTGAGAGATCGAGCGGATTTCTGTATCCGATCTCTATGGCAAACATAGTCCAACGAAAATACATTTCTCACTGTTGGACAATGATCCTGCTGGAACCTGCAAAAAGCAACAAACTAGCTATAAAGCATTAGTGGATGTAGGCCGAACTCGTTTCTTTGAAGGGACTAGGGCTACGGTGAAGTGTGGTATGGGAGCCACTGAATGAGAAACGTATTTGCCCCCGACAATGGTGCAGATCGTATGCGAGGCAACGTCCCCCAAGGATTTCACCGGCTTCTCTCACCGGTGCACTCGAGGGAGAGAAGATGGAACTAGAACAGGCTCTCAGAACGATGAAAGGGTAGAAGAAAAAAGGAGAGGGAGAGAGGCGATTGTGTTTCGCTGTGTTAAAAGCCAAGCCCTTGATCCCTTTATATAGCTGTGAAATCAATCTTTAAGCCGCAAGCAAAAGGAAGATTTGAGTCTATCTTCAAAAGATCTTGACTTATCTAAAACCGCTTGAAAGGATAATTTTGAGAAAATAAATCCAGTGAAAAATAGATATTCGCGGATAGATGCTAACAATTCTATCCGGAATATCTTCGGCCTCAAGAAAAGATATTTTTCCGTAAAGCTCCGTCTCATCCTTTACCTCTCAATGTAGGTAACGGAAGAGTCTCCTTAAAACCCTTTTAGGATACCCTTGACTTTCCATGTGGGATGGAAAAAGTCTAAGAGATACCTTAAAACCACCATCTCTAGGCATTATATCCAACAATATATATCTAGCTTGGTATTTTATGAAGAATATATTCTATGTTTTTAAGGATTTATCTTAGGATGATCTTAGGTTGTTTAAGGAGGACTTGGGGTGCATTCCCAATCATCCAATTTTCGAAGAAAAACCTGGTTTAGAGCTTTTGTTTTCTATGGAAAAATAAACTCTCTTTTATGTTTGGTTAAGTAGTGAAGTTTTCAGCATAAATATTTTGACCGTTTTTCTTCCTCTGTATCTATTCCTTTAGTAATATTATCCCTCCGTGCTTGAATGCCTATGATTGATTGTGTGTTTCATTAGCTTGATCACCTCACTTTGCTGGGTTTCAATCGATTGATAGATCTAAAGGAGTTCAGTTAGGTAAAAAAAATTAGATCGTAGTGGCAAGTTGTAGTCTTTTGTGTTTGTTTGACATAATTGTTTGTCGGGGTCCCCGGGGTGTAAAAATACAATTGGGTTATTGATTATTTGTGTCAACTTGATTGTTCCTAGGTGTGATTGCTATCGTATTAAATCTAGATGTTTTATAGGTTATCCGACTCCGGCTCTAGGTTACCAGCCCGCCTCGGCCCGAAGACAGACTCGTCGAAGCCCGTCCTCAACCTGCCGCCATGGCAGCGAGCTTGAAGCTCCTTCCTCCGGTCATCTTCTTCGTTCCCCACTTGAGCTTGCCGTCGAGGACCCTAGGTGGCATCGTTGCTACCTCTCTGACAGTGGCAAGGAAGCTCCAACTCCTCCTTCCTTCTCCGTCGCCTCGCCCTCAATGACCCTAGGCGGTGGCACCGCCGCCTCCATGTGCTCCGTCGAAGAGCAAGGTGGCGTGCAGGTACCTCCATGCCATGGATCTCCGGCGAGGTCATCCAGATCGAGAAGTCCGAGGCCCCAAAACGGTCTCCGAGACCGATGCTAGATGAGGGACAGCGCTCGCTATCGACGATGTTGGGCAGCAATGCTAGCAACCACCAGCTACTCCGACGAGGAGTATGGTGATGAACCAAGCGCCGCCAAGCCCAGATCTAGTTTTTGCAAGTCGAACAAGAAGGCCAAGAAACCCCAGTAACGCCCTAAATCACATATCCCATCTCAAAGTTCAATCCACACGACCACATTGAGCATGGGTTATGTCGATTCTAGGCAAGAATCCTCAAATCCGTCCATCTCCATGCCAAATTCGAGTTACAAGTCTCAAAATTTCTGATCTGGGTTCAATGTTCACGATGAAGGAAAACCTTAAAATCAGATCTACAAATCCGACTTCTCCGATCAAATCGACTATGAAATCTGCCATTGAAGCACTGAATTTCGACTACAACAAGTACACGTTAGTTGAAAACAAAACTCGAATAAATAGATAGCAATCCAGTAAAGGAGGAAGATGAGTATGGGGTTGAAGAAGACTCATCACTCTTTTCCTTTTTTTCCCCCTTTCTTAGGCAGAAGTATGATTTGGTCCGGATCCATGATCTCGGAAAACTCCTCCGATCAACCAGGTTCAATCCTTTGACGCATCAGTGCTCCCATAGTTCGAGCCATCCAAAAGGCTTCAACTTTGAGAGATCGAGCGGATTTCTGTATCCGATCTCTATGGCAAACATAGTCCAACGAAAATACGTTTCTCACTGTTGGACAATGATCCTGCTGGAACCTGCAAAAAGCAACAAACTAGCTATAAAGCATTAGTGGATGTAGGACGAACTCGTTTCTTTGAAGGGACTAGGGCTACGGTGAAGCGTGGTATGGGAGCCACTGAATGAGAAACGTATTTGCCCCCGACAGTGGTGCAGATCGTATGCGAGGCAACGTCCCCCAAGGATTTCACCGGCTTCTCTCACAGGTGCACTCGAGGGAGAGAAGATGGAACTGGAATAGGCGCTCAGAACGATGAAAGGGTAGAAGAAAACATGAGAGGGAGAGAGGCGATTGTGTTTCGCTGTGTTAAAAGTCAAGCCCTTGATCCCTTTATATAGCTGTGAAATCAATCCTTAAGCCGCAAGCAAAAGGAAGATTTGAGTCTATCTTCAAAAGATCTTGACTTATCTAAAACCGTTTGAGAGGATAATTTTGAGAAAATAAATCCAGTGAAAAATAGATATTCGCTGATAGATGCTAACAATTCTATCCGGAATATCTTCGGCCTCAAGAAAAGATATTTTTCCGTAAAGCTCCGTCTCATCCTTTACCTCTCAATGTAGGTAACGGAAGAGTCTCCTTAAAACCCTTTTAGGATACCCTTGACTTTCCATGTGGGATGAAAAAAGTCTAAGAGATACCTTAAAACCACCATCTCTAGGCATTATATCCAACAATATATATCTAGCTTGGTATTTTATGAAGAATATATTCTATGTTTTTAAGGATTTATCTTAGGATGATCTTAGGTTGTTTAAGGAGGACTTGGGGTGCATTCCCAATCATCCAATTTTCGAAGAAAAACCTGGTTTAGAGTTTTTGTTTTCTATGGAAAAATAAACTCTCTTTTATGTTTGGTTAAGTAGTGACGTTTTCAGCATAAATATTTTGACCGTTTTTCTTCCTCTGTATCTATTCCTTTAGTAATATTATCCCTCCGTGCTTGAATGCCTATGATTGATTGTGTGTTTCATTAGCTTGATCATCTCACTTTGCTGGGTTTCAATCGATTGATAGATCTAAAGGAGTTAGTTAGGAAAAAAAAAAATTAGATCGTAGTGGCAAGTTGTAGTCTTTTGTGTTTGTTTGACATAATTGTTTGTCAGGGGGTCCCTGAGGTGTAAAAATACAATTGGGTTATTGATTATTTGTGTCAACTTGATTGTTCCTAGGTGTGATTGCTATCGTATTAAATCTAGATGTTTTATAGGTTATCCGAAAATAAGGGTTGTTAGTGCCAGTTAGGGCTTTCGACTATTTAATGAGAAGGAAATGGTAATCGCCCAAAGTTAGTTACGTTATCACAATAGGTTGCTAAAGAATATGAAAAGTTGAGGAATTACAAGAATCATCATAATATAATAGTTGAAATTGGATTGAAATAACCAAGCGTGGTTTTTCTCATTAATGTTTCACCAATTACAATTACTAGCCTTTGTTCCGTTTGTTTACTTTATTCTTAAATAAAAATCCCACATTTCTGAAGGAATTGGTGTCCTTTAATTGGGATCCGGATCCTCTCCTTATATTTATTGCCTAATATTTTCCTAATTAATTGACCTTGTCCGTCCAAATAAATCAATGGTCAAGATTATATCCATTTTAATTAACCTAATTTAATTAATTAACCATTTTTCTCTCCTCTATTCAACCGATTACTCTCTCCATCATTCTCAACTCTTCTCCATCGGAATTCTCTTTGTAACAGTTATCCAGTCGTGGTGCCACCGCCGACGAGTCCTAAGACTTCGAACCATCCGAGAACGCCCTCTTTCACCGTCCATTGGGAGTATACTTGCTTCAATTCTAACTCGATCTTCCCACTGTCTTCAATCCTCTTTTTCCTCCCCTTCCGCCCTCAATTTGTTCGATCTTCTCTTAATTTTTGGAAACCTCAAACTATGGATTGATGGATTTTAGAGGGATGACTACAAAAATAGTTGCCATATTTCTCAAATTGAAGTATTGAACTATAAAAATGCATACTGAATTCAATTTGTTTGGTGCTTATAAAATGCCGTATGTACTGAATTCAATGGGATTAATTTGGGTATGCATGAATCGGTGCTACTAAAAATCTTTGCTTCTTGAATTGTGAAATTGATGCTTCAATTTTTTGAATAAAAAACTTTGACAAACCCTATTATATGAATTAAGAACCTAACCACTTAACCAGATCAACGAGGGGCTGGAAAACGGAGATTGAAAGAGGGCTACAATGTTGCGCGGGGATCGAACAGTCGGCGTCTTGAAGTTAGTAGTTTTCAAAACCGAGAAAACAAGTGAATTAGAAAGTGAAGTGATTTTAATTTAGTTAGAATATATCTTAACCAAATGATTTATTTAAACGGATGAGATCGGTTCATTAGGCAAATATTAGGAAATATACATAAGGAGAGGATCCAGATCCCTTTAATTAATGTGTAAAATACTAATGATATAATAGGATTAAAATGGAGATTTATAATTTGAATAATTTAGGTAATTATAGTGCTCTGCTAGAAGCCAACTATAATTTATAGATTAAATTATATTTTGGGAAATTCCGTTTGGTGCCCCTGAGGTTTTGACAATTCCGCTTGGTGTCCTAAGGTTTTATTTTGTCCGGATGATGCCCTTGAGTTTTGTCAAAAGTCCGCCTCATGCCCAAAACTCATATTTTCACTTTTTTAAATCAATAAAATGGCCCATTATTTTTCCTTATTTCACAAAACCTCTTTGACTTTTAACAATGGACAAAATTACATATTATTTATCTAAATTCAAGATAAAATTGAAAAACACCTTTATTTCTAAAATTTAACAAAATCACATATTATTTCCAAAACTTTTATCACATAATCACCCTTCTTCCAAAATTTTTAAAACAAAATCATTACGGTTTTTAAAATTATATAAAAGACATATTAGTTTCCATACTTTGAAAAAATAAAATAAAAACACTCATTATTTTCCAAAATAATATTTAACACCTATTATTTTCCAAAATAATATTTAACATATAATTCACTAAATTTTAACAATTGTACATGCGGTTGATCATATGGTGGCGCAATATTTTGGTAGTATATTTTTTTCCGGTTCAATCCGTAAACCCGTAATTATTATTATTTTCAATTTAATATTTATCCACAATAGTTCATTGTATAAGAAAGAAATACATTATAATTATCATTTTGTTTTAAAATCGATTCTTTGGGTTTCACCTGAACTGAAAATGTCGGATCGGATCGAGTTAACTCAGTATGAACCATCTAAATTGATCAATCTAACCCGATACTCTATTAGAATTTTATTGGAAAAAGTAATGTAAAAAATAAAGGGTGGATTGATGAATAAGAGGGTGGATTTTTTTTTACCCAATACTCAATTAGAATAAAGGAGATTTTTTTTTATCCAAAGCATGATTTTATGATTTTTTTTTCCCTTTTTGTAATTTATAGGTCAATTTTTTTTTTCAAAAAATGTGAGGATGGATTGATGCAAATTTTTTATAAATAATGGGTGGTACTGGTATGTTATGTATGTACAATGTTTGATAAATAATGAGAATTGTTTTTGCAAAATATTAAAAATAATGAATCTTTTGTGTAATGTTAAAAATAAAGGTTGATTTTCTTCTAAAAATTTTTGTAACAATGGGTGAGTTTTTGCTAAAATTTTGGAAATTATGTGTGATTTTATTGAAAAAATATATATAAGGTGTTTTTTTTTTCATTTTTATGTTGGGTTTAGTTAAATAATAGGTAATTTTATTCATTGTTAAAAATAAAGGGGGTCTTGTGAAATAAGGAAAAATAATGGGCCATTTTATTGATTAAAAAAGTGAATATATGAGTTTTGGGCATGAGGCAGACTTTTAACAAAACTCAGGGGCACCATCCGGACAAAATAAAACCTTAGGGCACCAAGCAGAATTGTCAAAACCTCAGGGGTACCAAACAGAATTTCCCTTATATTTAATCTATTGCTATTTTATTCAGATCCTATAAGGTCACACACAAAGAGTAATATTATCCCTCCGTGCTTGAATGCCTATGATTGACTGTGTGTTTCATTAGCTTGATCACCTCACTTTGCTGGGTTTCAATCGATTGATAGATCTAAAGGAGTTCAGTTAGGAAAAAAAAATTAGATCATAGTGGCAAGTTGTAGTCTTTTGTGTTTGTTTGACATAATTGTTTGTCGGGGTCCCCGAGGTGTAAAAATACAATTGGGTTATTGATTATTTGTGTCAACTTGATTGTTCCTAGGTGTGATTGCTATCGCATTAAATCTAGATGTTTTATAGGTTATCCGGCAATAAGGGTTGTTAGTGACAGTTAGGGCTTTCGACTATTTAATGAGAAGGAAATGATAATCGCCTAAAGTTAGTTACGTTATCACAATAGGTTGCTAAAGAATATGAAAAGTTGAGGAATTGCAAGAATCATCATAATATAATAGTTGAAATTGGATCGAATTAACCAAGCGTGGTTTTTCTCATTAATGTTTCACCAATTACAATTACTAGCCTTTGTTCCGTTTGTTTACTTTATTCTTAAATAAAAATCCCACCTTTCTGAAGGAATTGGTGTCCTTTAATTGATGTGTAAAATACTAATGATATAATAGGATTAAAATGGAGATTTATAATCTGAATAATTTAGGTAATTATAGTGTTTTGCTAGAAGCCAACTATAATTTATAGATTAAATTATAGTTAATCTATTGCTATTTTATTCGGGTCTTATAAGGTCACACACAAAGAGTATTAGGAATTGGATAATTGATTAATAATAATAATAAGTTATTATTGTTGATATAGTTTGTGGATAGAAGATAAAAGATAAAGGTGACTTATTAGGAATAAATTGACCTAGTTTCTACAATATATAAGGAGACTTATTGAGAATAAGTCTTAACCTAATATTGGATTGTACGTGTGTCTTCAAAAACTTCTCCCACCACAAATCGCTAGCCTCCCTAACCCGTAGGGTGTGAGTTGCAATCCTTCGATCATTCGTTCTAGCAAACGGAGACAAGGAGATCCAATCCCGTGCTCGTGTGGACCAAGTAGAGGAGTCGCGCTTGAGGCTCTTTTCTCCAAAGGTGATTTCGAACCAAGGTTCCGCACAAGAAAGGTACGACTTTTCCCCTCTATATTGTTCATATCAATTCATGCATGAGATCCCGAAATAGCTGTTAGAAAATAGTTTTCTATCTTTCCGCTGCGCATCTAATTTTCCTACACTTTCCATTTTTTACTCTTTTGCATACTTACTAAATACGTGAATACTTTATTCCACCTTTGTTCCGTTCGTTTACTTTATTCTTGCATAGAAAAGTCATTGTGTGATCAACTCGCACTTACCACGGTAATCAGTTAGCGATTAAGTTTTAAATTATTTGACAGGATTCAGGATGACAAAATACTCATCCCTAAAGTGTCCTTGTGGACGAGAACCCACAATTCTTCATCTTCTTCATTTAAACATTTGTCGGTAAGGATATTGTAGGACAGATGTATAATCCTATCTACTTTAACATTATCTTCCTTGAAAATACGATGAATGAAAATATTAGAGAAAGAATTTAAGACTTATGTCGTATTCGATTGTAGTAGATCGATTTCCTAAGGGCAATTCTAGTCCCCCAACAAAGCCATAACTAGTCATATTGTCTCCTAATAATAGGTTTGTAATTACCTAATTCACTGGCTCGTAACACCCTATATATGGTGGAGGGCGAGGGCCTCTGCATAGATGACATAGTTTTCATTACATAAGCTCCACCCAAAAGCAATAGGAGAAGCAGAATTGTCCCGAATCACAAATCCATATGTTGCTGGACTTATCATTTTGTATCTTAGATCCATCAAAGTTTAGTTTAAAAAAATCCATTCGGATCAAATGTTTATCCTAACTGAACTTTTCCCTTGATTTCATCCCTGTCTGACCTTTCGTACAAACCTTAGTGGCACGATGTTGCCACTAAGTCTAAGCTCAAATAGGCGACCCACTGCCAAGCTTGCTTTGAATTGCATCCATTTAATCGGTCCGTGAAGTACCAAATAGACCACCAACACCAAGATAGACCATTCATGGCTTGCATACCCACCGCCAACCTAATACTCTATCCGTTAAAAAAAATATGTGGTTTTAGGGTGTAAATCTTATTAGGAACATGAGTTATATTACCTATTTAATTGTGTAATAAAGAGTTGTTTTAATTAAATTTCCACTTGTTCAATCAAACATAAATGACTAAATTATCAATTTTTGTTCTTTATATCCTTATGCTTTCAACTTTTGATCCATAATTACATCCCTCTCTTTTGGGTAACAATCTTTTCATTACAAATGGTAAACAACTCTTGTAATTGATAAATCATAGTTTAAATATTGTTTTGGATTCTTAATTTATATATTGTCTTTGATGGATTTTTTTGTCTCTTAAAGGAAATGTTTTTCCGCTCACCTAGCTAGATTTGAAATATTAGATCCGTCACTGAATTGTTCTTATAATGATTACATAGGTCTTAGTTGTAGTTTTCGAGAAAGTAAAAAAGTAGAGTAATAAGTAGGGGTATAAGTATATTTTTGCTTGTTTTATTTAAAAATTTACAGATTTCTAAAATGACAAGTTTTAATTAACCGAGTGAACATATGATTCAAAATTAGAGAGTTAATTAGGTTAAAGTAGTGACCTGATTAGTGGATTAGATTGGGATCGAACGTATGTTAGTTAATTAGTTATTTTAGATTAGTGGATTAGTGGGCACAATCGCACAACCCACGTTCGTTAGTTTTAATTATAGGATTTCTTTAAATATGTAAGTTTGTTCATCAAATTAATAGAATTGAGGAAGACTCAAAGAAAACGTCCTGGCTCTTCATTACTTTGCCTAAAATTATCAAATTGACAAGCTGAAGTCAAATTTGAAGAAGATGAGATATTATCTCAATTGGGCTATCGCAAAACATGCACTGCGTTGGCAATTTGGCACTGCAAACTGCAATGTGGGACCTCTATTAGACGATCTTAATTAAGTCGGCAGGCCCATTGGGCTATCGCAAAACTTGATCTTAGTTTAAAGGGTAAATTGCAGGAAACCACCCCTTAAATAGGGCGTATTGTTCAAAACCATCCCTTAAAATCAATATTACAAGTAACCACCCTTTAAATGTATTCTGTTAACCGAAGATCACCCCACCTCTCTACTCGATCGGTTGGGGTTCCGTTAAATATAACGGAAAAGCAAAATTACCACTACACTCATCTTCTCTCTTCCTTCTGTATCTTTCTCGCCGAGAGTCGCCATCCCTTCTCCTCCTCTGATGAATCCCCATCTACCATTAATTTTATTTCTCTGTACTTGGTTTCTTCCTCAAGCTCTCTCATATATGTTTCATTTTTTTTTTGGGTGTTAACTAACCCTAATTTTTTAAGATATTGTAATTTGTCTTTTAAATATTTTTAACTTCAAACTAAGCAATTGAGAGGCTTAATGCATTATCGATGCTTCAAATTTGAAGAGTTCAAAGTCGAAATTGTAAGGATGGGCCAGATTCTTCTTCTAGTTTGATGGCAGTGAAAAGTGAACTTGATGAAGTGATAAGGGTAATTTGGTAATTCAATATTTTTTTTTAAGAAATACCTAACGGGGCTAACGAAATATGAGAGGTGGGGTGGTCTTCGGTTAACGGAAGACATTTAAAGGGTGGTTCCTTGTAATATTGATTTTAAGGGGTGGTTTTGAGCAATACGTTCTATTTAAGGGGTGGTTTTATGCAGTTTACCCTAGTTTAAAAATAATTTTAAAAAAAATTTCACTGGGAGATATATGTTATCCACTATAAATACACGAGTATGTTAGGCACCGTAATCACACGATCCAGCATTACAAATTGCTGTGGTTGCAATAAAAATACAAGAGCACTGACTCATCGATGGATTCGCCATGTGAAAACATTGTGAGGCCCCTTCCTGATTTCCCTGAAGGCATTCACATTGATTATCTCGTTGAATCCGAAGTTGATTCTTTAGTGAGTTATATATATTTTCCATATTTAATTATTTATCGATCTTAGTTTGCTGTATATAGTGATTACTTAATTTGATCAGTATCCGTAATCTTTTTATTAATCCACAGCAAATGGAAGCGCACACCAAGGAAATTGATCTCCTGAAGGAGCAAGTGAGGGCTATGTTGGTGGATATCTCCATTGATCACAAAGCCAAGCTCGATTTGATCAATGTTGTTGATCGCCTTGGAGTTTCCTACTACTTTGAGAAGGAGATTGCAGATCAATTGGATTGCATTTTTCAGGCTTACGACTATGAAAACAACTATGATCTTTACACGACTAGTCTTCATTTCCGTGTTTTTAGACAACATGGACACAAAATGTCATGCGGTAATTCTCCATTCTCCAATTTTTTTCCTACATTACTATTGGCATGAAAATTGAAAAGGTGTATTAATATATATATATATATCAATGTTGTCAGGATCGAGATTCTCGATCGGATCGATGGGGGTGCAGTAGAATCGGATCGTAGGATCATAAGATCCTACTGCATGTTTAAATTTTTTTATAAACTAATTACAAAATATTGCGCATCACTTATATGTAAAGTTAAATCAATGCTCAATAGCTTGAACCACTTTATTTGTCTATCCATATATGAAAAATTCACACATGTGTATATAACAACCCAAAAAATTCGAGCAGTAAGTCATAATTCTAGATTTTTTATATCCCTAAATAGAGAGTGAATCAAAACATTATTTTAAAAAATCAATATAACTATATCAATCAACATATTAATTCAAATTACCTAAAAAATATTTAAAAAATCAAATTACCAAAAAAAAAATATTTAAAAAACCAACATATTAGTTCATGCTGTAGGATCTAGATTCTATTCCCGATCCTACGATCATGTACGATTCTGTACGATCCTGCTGCATCCGACTCTGTATGTGCGATCCAGATCGATTGGGCCACTTTGGATCGTAGAATCGTAAGATCACACGATCCGGATCTAGATTTTAACAACCATGATGTGTGTGTGTGTGTGTGTTGTCAGGGGCGGAGCTAGCACCCCATGCCCGAAATTTTTTTTACATATATTTAATATTTTTAAGATAATATAATATTTTAAATAATATTTACAACAAAAGTGTTATGTAGCTCAAATGGTAAAAGAAAGAAGGAGAATCAAATGGTTTTGGGTTCAAATCTTCAACCCTTTCACTTTTTTTTTGTTTTATTATATCATTATTTCACATAATTATTTAATGATTCCTTTCTATATTTTTATTTTCTTTAAACTAATAAAAAAATGTCATATTTAAATTTAATGTTTTCTTTCAATATTGTTTTAAAAGTAATTCTTCTTTATTTTTTTTCTATATTTTTTGTTTATCTCAAATTACAATTTTAGTTTTATTTTTGTAAAAATCTTCTTAATAGGTATACACACAAAAAAAAAAAGTTTTATGAAATTCTTTTAGCATCCCCCGGCTGAAATCCTGACTCGATCCGCCACTGTATGTTGTATATACTCATTAACCAAATGTACTGGTCAACATGTCTAGATGTGTTCAACAAGTTCAAAGAACTTGACGGTGCAATCCATTGTTGATGAAATTTTTTTAGCACCCATGGTCGAAATCCCGGCTCTGCCGCTGTATATTGTATATACTTATTAACCAAACGTACTGATCAACATGTGTAGATGTGTTCAACAAGTTCAAAGGCATTGACGGTCCGATCCAAGAGAACCTAAAGGGGGATGTGAAGGGCATACTAAGCTTGTATGAGGCGGCTCATCTGATGATGCACGGTGAAGAGTTTTTGGAGGATGCACTCAATTTAACCATCAATGTTCTTTCCTCTGTTGCCTCTGAACGCAACTTGGAGGATCAGTGTCTATACAATGAAGTGGTTCATGCCATAGAGCAACCATTACATATGGGCATAAAGAGAGTGGAGACAAGACATTTTATAGGTTTCTACGAAGAAGATGAATCTCGAAACGAGACCTTGCTACGACTTGCGAAGCTGGACTTCAACATGCTCCAACTTCTCCATTGCCATGAGCTTAACCAAGTTGTCAAGTAAGCTATAGCTAACTCTCCATATAGTATACTTGAAACATAAACGAAGTGTAGAAAAAGTATAGATTTCACTCTAACGAATAATCGTCTAGTACCACTGAATTGTTTCATTTCAACGAATAATCACAAGTTACTTTTAATCTCTTTCGTTGACATACACTGTAAAGGTTGTACGTGTAGCTATGATATATCGGATTTTCTATCCTATGCCCCAAATGCATATGATAATTAAGAGATGAAATTGTAAAATATTTCCCCCTAGATACACCCAGTTTAGCAATTTTTCAATTAGATCATCAACATCACTCATTTTCCTTTTATGGTTTTCTTTTTCAATAAATTATTCTTATTGATTGGCTTTGTATTTGCACACAGGTGGTGGAATGAATTGAAAGTCAACACTCAACTTCCATACATAAGAGATCGATGTCTGGAGTCTCATTTCTGGGCAGTATCAGTAGGCTTTCTGGCTTGTCATTCTCGAGCCCGCATAATTATGGCCAAAGTTCTCCACATACTCACAATTTTGGATGATACATATGATGCCCATGGAACCTTTGAGGAACTTGGTTTTCTCACACAGGCCTTTGATCGGTACGTATGCTTCATGAAGCCATGATGGTTAATTAATTATATTTGTACTAATTAAGATATAGAATGCTTTTTTTTTTCCTCATAAATACAAGTATATATTGTTAGAACTTAGAACTTTAATCATCGTTTTTTGATCAGGTGGGATAAGGATGCAATTGATGGGTTGCCAGTTGAAATGAAGTGGGTTTTTACTTATGTGTTTAACCTGTTTAATGAGTTGGAGAAAGAGATGGTGACCAACGAAAGACATTACGCCGCCCAATATGCAAAAGCAAGGGTGAGTATATATTACAATATTAATGAATTATATTATATATATGCACTTAATTAACAATATGCCTTCCTGAATTATGTTACGACACTTACTAGGTAAATATACACGGTACTATCTCTCTTATATAAAATTAAGTGATGTTCTTGAATTTAACTCAATTTTTGAAATAAAATATTTAGTATCATTAATTTTATTCCACTTTTCTAATGATGTGTTAATTGGTAACCTAAGTTGAATGGTTAATTATATAAAATATATATTAAATTAGACTGTTGAAAAAAAGCTAGTAATGTGTTTGGTAATCTTAGCCGATAACCTAGCTGATAAAATGAATAGATTTGTGTGTATAAATAGAAAAGCTTTGAAAAGATACTTGTTGCCAAACACACCCTAAATCATACCACTTATTAAATCTTTAGCAATCCCTGTATCAATTAGAGAAGAGTTTGAAAGAAAAATATGTAGTTAACTAAAACAATAATTTCCAATATAAAAAATTATCATACTACGTATTTATTACTTTTACTAAATTGTCTAGAAAATTTAAAATGACAAAATGAAATTTTAGTGCTCCTTAATTAAGATCAGTGAGTATATATGTGTATAGCAGTTAATTAATTTATCATAGTTTGTGCAAAATAGTGCTTCAATTAATAATAAGTTGCTTGATTTTATTTTAATTAATTACACTACTCCTATTAATTATATAATTTGTAGATTGATGATATGATAAGAAGCTATTACAAGGAGGCAAATTGGGTGTATCAAAGATACATACCAAGCTACGAGGAATATATGGAAGGAACTGCCAAGATTACATCGGGCACCCAAATACTCTTAACCTCATCATTGATGGGAATGGAAGCAAGCATTGCGGATGAGAAGGGATTCGATTGGGTAATCAATCCAGTTCCACCAGCTATAACAGCAGTTGATGTTATAGGACGACTAATGAATGACCTAAATTCTCATGAGGTATGATCGACATGTAATTAATGGAATATATATATATATATATATATATATATATATATATATATATATATATATATATATATATATTTCAATGAAATGACGATACCAACAATATATCTCCAATTGAATCTCTCTCTCTATATATATATGAATGAGCATGGAGCAAGTAGTCGAGTGCTACATGAATGAGCATGGAGCAAGTAAAGAGGAATCAGTTATAGCACTCCAGAAAGTAGTAAAGGATGCGTGGAAAGACCTGAAAGAGGAGCTGGTTAGGCCAATCGGTGTGTCACCGGTTCTTCTTCAGCTAACGGTTAACATAGGTAGATCGTTCCATCATTTTTACAGGGAGACTGATGGATACACTCATTCTAGAGTCCTGAAAAAAGATGTTCATTTGGTCTACACTAATGCTTTTGATGTGTGAATGTGTACGTGATATCTATATAATGTTTTATTTGCCCTCCAAAGTTTGAATTTATAACTTTTTTTTTTTTTTGCATCAATGTACAATTCCGTCTTTTCATTTAATTGTTTGGAGCTAGTTGTCATGTATATGTATGGGTTATATGGATGTAATATGGAGATTTTTATGGAATTAATCAAATGCCAATTACTCATTTTCTCCCTACTTTTACTCTATCTTCTTCTCTATCCTTAATTCATCACCTTCTTCCATAAATCTCTATTTTTCCTACCAATCAACTTCCCTTGTTCTAGGTTATGATCCATTAGGATCGACATAACAAATTGGTATCTAGAGTGAGGTTTTGTTCTCAATTCCACAAATTTCATCTCAAATTCGACATTTTTTATATAACTAAAACCACAAATTGGGATCTTAATTTGTGCTAAGTGTTCTTTCATGGCGGTCAAGGACTGGTACCAACGCCTCCGAGAAGAAAGTCGACACACTACTAGAAACACAGCCAGTAGCAACGGTTATTTTCAATGGAAGCTCCAACAATTTTCACTCTCTAATTGGAATTTCCATCTGAAACCACCTGGTTGGAAAAAAGGGCGTTGGAATCAATTCCAACCTTTACTTTATGATGGAATTTCCAACGTTATGTAGTGATGGGAAATTACCAACGGCGGAAATGGATGGAATATATAATCCATTTAACTGGTTGCTTTTTCCATTTTCCAACCGTGTATCCATTGGAATTTCCAACAATATCTGCTAATTGAAATTTCCAACAATATCTACTATTGGAATTAGTTTTCAACCGGTTGCCATTAACCAATTCCCGGTTGCTAGTTCGAACTTCCAACACTTTGCCTATTGGAATTTCCAACTATATGTAATGTTGGAAACAATATTTATTGTTGAAAATACTTTTCATCGTCGGCAAAATAGTGGCAATATAATCAAATGAAATCGACAATATCAACCAAAATTAACAAATAATTGAATCTAAAAATATCATACCACATTCACCTATAAAAAAATTTAAATTGTATTATCATTAATTATGAAATGAAAAAGCATATACAGTTTGAATATAATATAAATATTAGAGTAACTGTCTAGGATTCGATAACAAAATTAAACATTAAATATAATTTTATAAGATGCTTGATAATCCTGACAATCATTAAAACAACTGTTGAATGAATTTGCATTACAAGTATAGGATCCCCAAGTAACCATCACCCACCACCGCCTCCGCGCGCTACACCTCCCCGCATATGGGGATGACGACCTCCTCGCCGCGAGATCCCCACCGAACTCGTGAAGCAACTTCTCAAAATCATCCATGAAGTCCTCCTTCTACTGAGAGACCGTCGAGGAACTTATCATCCATGTCAACGTACGACCTCTACCCCATCTAGCTTCCAAGAGATCAAGAAGATCGGCGTCAATCTCCCTCATTTCCGTAAGTCCTAGTTCGACTTCCTCTCCGGCCTGCTCTACGAGGGCCTCTACCTTTCATCGGGATCCTCCTCTCCCGCCGCTGACACCTCTACAATAACACCCTGGTATCAAGGAAGATGAAGAAGCTCGAGAAGCACGCCTGCGACGTCGTTTATTGAGGGGTAGATACATGCTCACTTGTACACTCATTTGCTCTCTCAACTTGCCGGCCATAGAAGATGATAGACCCATTTAAATCGTACATATGATGACTGCTTTTCATCTTGGCGGTTAACAAATGAGAGATTGAAAAACAGATGACATATATATTGAGAGACTGGAGAAGAGAGTCAAGCGGTTAACTAGAGCCGTTCATTTTTTTCCACTAAGTCACCCACTAATTAAGGACGTGGTTGATCAGTTGTGAATTGTGATCCTTTCATTTCAATTGAACTGAAATTCTTTTCTTTCTTTTTCCTTTTTTAAATTATTTGTTTTTTCAATCTAACTAATTATAAAATCTCCCACATATATATTTTCCTTTTTTGTAGGTTATAATTAACGATAAGATCAATCTTTACCAATGGATGGGTAGTTAGTGAATCTTCCAATATTTTCAAGATTTAGATTTTTTTTTAAAAAGAAGATTTTTTTCCATTTTGTAAATAAATTTATAATTATCTTTAACCGGCTGATGCAAAAATTTGATAAAGAATTAGTTTTAACCGGCTGATGCAAAAATTTGATAAAGAATTAATTTCTATTCATTTTGTAAATAATGTTTCCAACGAAAGTTAGTGATGGAATGTATTTTTAATCTATATTTCCAACAATTTAAGTTATTGGAATTTATTTCCAACAATTTTAAATGTTGGAATGACTTTGGAAAACTATTTCCAACAACTTTCGATCGTGGGAAAATACCACTTATTCCTTTCCAACAACACATACCTTTGGAATTTTTTTTCCATTATATTTTAGTGTTGGAATTTCATCCATTGAATAATTTTGTTGGAACTCTCTTGTTGGAATTGAATGTGTTTCCAGTAGTGACAGTTCATGGAAGAAAATCAACGACAATGGGATGAGCGGCAGTGACAATGGGAAGGAGAAATTGCCAGGAATTACAACAAGATTGTCTTGAAGAAGCGCTTATAGCGGAGGAGGGAAGTCTACGAGAATACAATTGCTAGCATCACTGAATGAGACAAAGCACATAATACAAACTGTATGAGCGAAACCAACAATCCCTGATAGTTATCGAAGGAAATGTGAGGAATTTTGGAGACAAGATGAATTAGAAGGGATTCGACCAGGTAATCAATCCAAAGAGACTGACGGATACACTCATTCTAGAGTCCTGAAAAATGATGTTCATTTGGTCTACACTAATGCTTTTGATGTATGAATATATGTGTATGTGATATCTCTACTACTATAAAGGAGGAGGATGTTTGAATCTATATTGTAATAGTTTGGAAGGAGGGAAACACTGTGATTTCAATTGATTGAATGAGAGTTTTACACAACAAGATCTATTTATACATCATGAGAGGCAAAGCTTGATCACAAGCCACTTGGGCCACTTGGTTACAACTAACATTTGGTCAAGCCGTGTTGACCAATGGCTCAATATGCCCCCTCAAGATGGAGGGTGATACAACCTCAGCTTGGAGAGAATGTGGTTATGTTGGTGGGATGGCAAGACCTTGGTAAGAGCGTCTACAAGCTGCTCAGAACAAGTAACAAAAGAGAGACTCAACAACCCATTCAACACTCTGTCACGAGTGAAGTGACAGTCCACCTCAATATGCTTGGTCTGTTCATGGAAAACAGGGTTGGTGGTGATCTGGATCGCAGAGCGATTGTCACAAAACAATTGCACTGGTTTGATTGGTTCAAAAAAAGAAGTCTTGAAGGAGACAAACCAACCAGGTAACTTCAGTTGCAGCGTTGGCCATGTCCATGTACTCGGACTTAGAAGAGCTTCGAGAAACAATTAATTGCTTCTTAGACTTCCAGCTAATTGGGGAAGAACCAAGGAACACAATATAACTTGTAACAAATCGTCGGGTCATCGGGCACGAGGCCTAGTCAAAGCTAGAAAACACCTTGAGAGCTGGAGATGGACAATCATTAAGCAGGATTCCCTGCCCTGCAGTGCCCTTGACATAATGAAAGGTGTGTAGCAAGGCATTAAAATGGAGAGAATGTGGGTTCTGCATAAATTGGCTCAAGGTCTGCACTAAGTAGCACAAATTGGGATGAGTATTGGTTAAGAAATTTAGTTTGACAACCAAAGCACGATAAATGGATGGATCTGAAAGGAGGACTCCACTATCTCGGAGCTTGCTTTAGGCCATACAAACTCTTCTTGAGTTTACACACCATATTCTCTTTTCCATCTTCAGAGAAACCTTTTGGTTGATGCATATAAATGTCCTCATCCAAGTCTTCATGAAGAAATGCAGTATTCACATCTAACTGTTCAAGATGGATATCTTCAACGGCAACAATACTCAACACTGATCTAATAGTACCATGTTTCATAACGGGGGCAAAAATCTTTGCTGAAATCATTTGGAAACTAGTCGAGCTTAATTTGTACCTCTTAGATCCATCATGGTCGTCTTTCACCCAGTACAACCATCTGTTGTGAAGCGCCTTCTTCCCTACGGGCAACTTAGCAATTTCCCACATTTGGTTGGTAATCAAAGACCGCATCTCATCTTTCATTGCGAGCTCCCACTTGCTTGCTTTACTGCTCTAGCAAGCTTCATTGTGGCATTCGGAATCCCCTCCATCAGTCAATAAAAAATAATTCACATATCTCCTGTTAGGAACATGAGGCTGAGGAGACCTTCTCAATATAGAAGTTCGAGTAGAAGGTAGTGTCGTGTCAGACTATTGTGCACTACTTTCTCCAACGAGCTCCTCTGGCTGAAGATTTGTTGCGATTGATTCTTTCATAGGACAATCTGGGATATAATCTGCATATGTAAATACTGGCCCACTCTACTCTGAGTTAATGGAGTCACTTTTTTTCAAGTCCTTATACATGATTGACTTATTGAAAATTACATCCCTGCTACTGTTGTGAGCCTAATTCGCCATGTTTTATACTTACTTTTATATCGATTTTTGCATGCATTTCATACATTTGGGTTAGAATAATACAGAATCTGTGTATTTTATGTTTATTTTCAAATATATGGAGGTCTACACAAGTTTTTGTTATATTTCGCAGAAATCGGACGCATTTTGGAGCTTAAAGGAAAGTCATGGAGAAGCTAAGAATGGTGCAGCTGGAGAAAAGACCATTTTTCTGTATTCATCATTCTGAATCAAGCTTTGATTTCTTCATGAAAGTTGTATCCCTCGGAAAGAGCTTTCCAACGCATGGTCATATGCGTCAATCCGACGAACGAGGACTCGGAAAAGTGCGTTTCAAGAACAGAGCATAAAGCTGAGAAACTTAGTCGATATCGAGTTGTTTTACTCGATATCGAGTAACCCAGATCGGTAAATACCCCAGAAATCGACAAGAGAAGCTGGGAGCTGGAGCAGGTTAGTCGATTTCGACAAGATTTAGTCGATATCGAGAAAACACTTGGTCGATTTCCATGTCCAGAGCCGAGATCGACGAAGCTGAGCACTGGGGAGCCGAGCAGACGTTAGTCGATATCGAGTAACTTTACTCGATATCGAGGACAACCCAAGTCGACATATGTTCTGTTGGCCGACATGGAGTTGCTGAGCACAAGACGAAGAAAATGCTAGTCGGTATCGAGGACTCCTACTCGATATCGAGGACGTCTCAGTGGCGGATTCCGAGCTATCCGATTATCTTGTTAAGTTTCTATCCCGAAGCCGATGGTGATATTTTCGAGACCAAATTCTATCCACATCTATCAAGATCTATCAACTCCATGGAAGATTTACCTACTCTAGATATATTTTCTTTTTGGATTTAATTCTTTTATTCCATTTATTTATCCTTAAGTAAGTAGATAGATAGATAGATATAGATATAGATAAAGTTTCTTTCCTAGATTAGCTTGGAATGAAACCTATAAATAAAGCCCTAGGGGGCTGATTTTCATTCATTCAAGTCAAGTCGTCTTAGGACGCAAGGAGGAGGAGAAGGAGAGAGGAGAGAGGAGAGAGAGAGAGAGAGGAGGCGACAGAGGAGAGAGAGAGGAGGCGAGAGAGGAGAGAGAGAAGGAACGTTTGGAAGGTTTTGTAAGTTTTAGTTTATTTTATGTTAAAGTTAATTTCTTTCATTATGTTTTGTTTCTAATTTCCTTCTTCTAGGGTTGGGGTGATCCCAACATAAATATGTGTGTTTGATTTATAAATCCATGAATTTATATGTCTTTATCATCATCTACCTATGTGCTTAATCCTTTGCGAGAGTTGAGGAAATTCCTTATTCATGATATTGAAGCGAAAGTGATCTTATTATTAATTAGATAGTAATTAGGGTTTATTTGCGAGAGCCGACTAATCCTAATTAAGAAAAGGTAGAAACAAATTAGGTTTTTATGCGAGAGCCTCTATCACCTAAATTGTTGGAATTTGTGAAAGTCAATTCTTTGATATAAAGTATGCATCTTTATGTGATTTATGATCTACACATATGTCTATTGTTGCGGTGATCCCTAACCTTGGAAGTTTGCATCTTTATTTGTTTTATTTTATTATTTTTATTCGGCACATATTCTACTCGATATCAAACCACCATTCTCTTTCCATCCATCGACATCGACAAAGTCTTACCCGAAGTCGACAGCAACCTCCCACCTTTTCCCGCTATCCCTAAACCCCAAAACACACTAAACCTAGAACCGTTGACTTCTCTCCTAAGGACGAACCTGACTCCCTATACTATAGCAGGGGTCTTGACTATAAATTTATTTGGTCGAGAAACCCTATCGTCAGCTACAAATCACATTCTTCTTTTCATCATTCCAAATGTGATAGCCAAACTCATCCTCGCCATAGCCGATGAAAGTCCATTTCTTAGATTTTAAATCAATCTTATTCATGCCATGATCACTAATATGCACATATGCCACACAACCAAAAACTTTGAAATGCGAAAGTTTTATCTCTTTACCGCTCCATACCTCTTCTGGTATTTGGTAATCTAACGGACCCGATAGACCTCAATTGATCAAGTAAGCTGGCGTATTGACTACTTTTGCCCAGAAATGCTTTGGTAGTCCTAACTGAATACGAATACTTCTGGATCTTTCTGCCAACATTCGGTTCATATGTTCAGCTACCCCATTTTGTTGAGGTGTACCTGGAACCGTTCTCTCCATTCAGATTCCATACTCATAAGAAAAGCTTTTGAATATGGTCTCTACATACTCACCACCATTTTCAGTTCTTAGCCTTTTAACTTTCACGACTATCTCATTTTCAACCATAGCTTTCCATCTTTTGAAAGCCTCAAAAAATTCAGACTTATGTTTTAAAAAGTACACTCATACTTTCCGAGAATAATCATCGATTAAAGTCACAAAATAGTGTTTCCCGCCAATGGAAGAAGTAGTACGTGGTTGGCCCCCAATCATCGGAGTGGACAAGCTCTAGTCGATTCTTCTTTTGGAGATCTGTCATTTGTTTGGAAGCTTACCCTCTTCTGCTTTCGAAGTATGCAATCTTCACACATGCTCATTTGAACTGAGCGTAAACCTAGAAGTTTTACCTTCAAATGCAAGAGTTTCGTCCCTTTTTCACTCATGTGGCCAAGTATCTGGTGCCACAATTTGGAATCTTCATTTCTTGATGCAATTGCAATTGACCAATGTACCCCTGCTATCATGTAAAGAATACCTCTCTTCTTTCCATGAACTATTGTCTTCAGTGGCGGCTGCAGGAATCTCTGAAAGGTAGGGCGAAATTACAGACTTAAAATTTGGAGGAGCGTTCAATCAATTTTGAAGGCCCTATACAATTATTAAAATGAGGCATATGATCTTATAGCCATTCTTGACACTTGGATTCCTATACAAATTAATATTATTATGTATGTAAGAGTATTCGAATTCTTACAAACTAAATTAGTTCTCATACCTTTAAAATATTTCCGACTATAAAGTTCATTGTAGAGATTTTTTATAATAAAAAGTTTATATTTATGTCATATGATATAGTACAAATATTATAGATCATTATACAATATAAATTATCTTTTTCTACAAAGGTTTTAATTAATTATAAGTCTCTTTTCATTATAATTTTTTAATTCGCCTATTTTATGGGTTCTAATTAATTTTAAGTAAATTTAATTTGTTTAATAGGATGTTGAAATTTTGAATGTTGTTTTTTTTTTAAAGTATAAAATATTTATGAAATCTTATATATTACTAAAGTCGAGAAAAATAATTTGAAATGTCATCATCCTATAATTGAGTCTTTTAGGCAAAAAAAAAACATTCAAGATATGCTAAATAAAAGGATATAATTAATTTTTTAATATAAATAAATTATTTACCATCATCATAATTAATAAGATAGAAGAGGTAATATGTCTAAATTCACTATAATTATTATTTACGATCAAAGGCAAAATGAAGATAAGAAGAAAAAAAATTGAAATAAAGAAAAAGATAACAAAAGCAAGATACAAAATTGAAACAATAAATAATAAAAGGGTGCGGGGAATCGAACCCAAGCCCTCTTGTATCATTTAATCCTCACTCCTTCACATTTACCAATTGACCTAAGTGAATTAATTGATTCAATTTTCATTCTAATTTTACTTATTACAACAAAATCATATATATAAATAATTTTTTTTCCTCTAAACTCCGGGGGCTCGTGAGTCGAAAGGTGGGGCGGCCGCGTACGCGCGCCCCACCCTGGGGCCGCCCCTGATTGTCATTAGACCCTTTGAAATCTTCCATCTATCACCATTGAAAATTGTATCGTAGCCTTCATTTGTCAACTGCCCTACTAATATCAAGTTCTTTCTTAGATCAGAAATGTGTCGAACATCCATTAGCTCCCAGACAAAGCCATTCAACTTAATCTTCACTTCACCTTTGCCGATAATTGAACAAGGTTGTTCATCGTCAAGATATACGATTCCAAGCTAGGTTCCCTGGGGCATAGCTCTTAAAGAGCTCTTTCTTTGAAGTAGCATGAAATGATGC